>CANSZD010002514.1:0-52500 GCA_947648045.1 Beta corolliflora | reverse complement strand
TGAAGGTTGGGACGGCAGGAACCTTGTGTCAAAATTTGGCGTCGATCGGACCACGTTTGACCTTCGATCGGACCAGAAAACGAACACGGCTCTAGTGAGAGTAAACTCACTCAAACTCTCTTGCCTTTCTTTTACGTTTGTGCGTGTGTTTTCTTCTGTTGTGCTGTATTTTTATTTCTCTTCAGCAGCACATATATTTGTTACTAAGCCCTTTCACCTTTTGTCATCATATGGGCTTAAGAGATACATAACCCACATGGCACTAAACATAACAAGTCCAAAATAACAATTATATTATGGACTCCTTCCTCCAAGTTGGAGGGATAACCCAACATATCTCCCCCTCACTCCTACTTGGGGGGTTCGACCAAACCCGCTTTCAACCGGCAATCAACAAGTCTATCCTTGGGTAAGATCTTTGTCAACATATCTGATCCATTATCATGAGTATGAATCTTAACAAGCTCAAATAACTTGTCTTCTATCGCTTCTCGAATCCAATGATATCTCCTTCGAATGTGTTTGGTTCGAGAATGATAGGTAGAATTCTTGGCAAGGTGGATGGCACTTTGACTATCACAATGGAGTAGGTATTTTTCTTGCTCCAAACCCAACTCCTCAAGAAAATCTCTCATCCAAATTAATTCCTTACCAGCTTCAACGGCTGCCATATACTCCGACTCGGTAGTCGACAAAGCAACACACTTTTGCAATTTTGATTGCCATGAGATTGCTCCTCCCGCAAATGTCATCAAGTAACCGAAGTGGACTTGCTAGAATCAACATCACGACATATCGGCATCGCTGTAGCCATCTAACACAAAGTTGTCCGAACCAAAACATAAACTCACTCTAGAAGTACCTCCGAGATACCCGAGAATCCATTTCACCTTGCGCCCAATGCTCCTTTCCGGATTAGACATGAACCCGCTAACAACCCCAACAAAGCATGAGCTATATCCTACTCGTACATACCATGGTATACATCAAGCTACCCACGCGAGATGCATAAGGCACATTCTTCATTTCTTTTCTATCACTTATCACTTACGGGACAACGACTCAAACTCGGTTCATGTGACTTGCAAGTGAAGAGCTCACGGGCTTAGCTTTGTCCATGTGAAATTTTTTGCAGCACCTTTTCAATGTATCTTTCTTGTGATAGCCATAATTTCTTCTTTTTCCTATCACGAGAAATGTGCATACCCAAAATCGCTGCGGGACCAAGATCCTTCATTGCAAAAGACTTACTCAAACCGGGCTTTAAGACTAGCAATCTTGTTAGTATCACTACCAACAATTAACATATCATCAACATATAATAAGAGAATAAGAAAATCACCCTCGACAAAATTCTTCACAAACACACAATGATCAGCATGTGTTTTGTGGTAGCCATGGTCAATCATAAATGACTCAAACTTCTTGTACCATTGTCGAGGTGCTTGTTTCAAGCCATACAAACTCTTCTTTAAGTGACACACAAGCTTTTCTTTTCCCTTGACCTTAAAGCCTTCGGTTGTTCCATGTAAATTTCCTCCTCTAAATCAACATGGAGGAATGCCGCTTTACATCAAGTTGTTCCACTTCCAATCTAAGTCGCGACCAAAACCAAGAACAACTCGGATTGATGACAACTTCACAACCGGAGAGAATATCTCATCACAATCAACCCCTTTTTTCCTGTTCATAACCTTTCACGACTATTCTTGCCTTGTATCGAGGCTATTTGCCATCTTCTCCAGTCTTCAACTTGTACACCCACTTGTTTTTGAGTGCTTTCTTCCCATTAGGCAACTTTACAAGATCATAGGTGTGGTTCTCATGCAATGACTTCATCTCTTCTTGCATGGCATTATACCACTCCTTGCTATGTTCATGTTGACCTAGCTTCTTCAAAACATTTAGGTTCTCCCCCATCGGACAATAAGACAAACTCATTTGATGAGTATCTCTCGAGAAGGTTGTCTTTCCCTAGTGGATCTTCTTACTTCGGGTTGTGGTGGTGGCTCGCAACTTGTTGTTCATTTTCGAGTTGCTCATCATCAACATTATCACCATCATCAACCATTTCTTCATCTTCTTTGGACATCTCCCCTTCAACTCTAGGAGGAACTTGTGGAAAAAGCAGGATCATGGTTGATCGGAGTTTGAGAGGATGGTTGTTTCTTTTGGCTTTTCACAATCTTCAATGGTCTCGGTCTTCAAAGAACACAACATCTCTCGCTTCTAATGATCTTCCTATCAACAGGGATCCCATAACTTGTACCCAAAATTATCTTGAGTACCCTAAGAAGATGCACTGCTTGACTTCTTATCAAGCTTGGATCTTTCACCTCTAGGAATATGCACAAATGCTCGACATCCAAAGACTCTCAAGTGCTTGTAGGAGACATCTTTCCCTGTCCATACTCTCTGAGGAACATCACCATCAAGAGGAATTGAAGGTGAAAGATTGATCAGGTACACGGCTGTGATTAGTGCCTCTGCCCAGAAAGTCTTTGGCAGCTTTGCATGAAAGAGCATACTTCTGATTCTTTCTTCAATTGTTCTCGTTCATTCTCTCCGCAACTCCATTTAGCCGAGGTGTCTTTGGAACTGTTTTCTCAAGCTTGATGCCTTCATTTTTGCAAAGTAGCTTTCAAATGGTCCTCTACTCTCCAATATTATCGATTCGACACATTTGAGTTTCGGCTGTTCTGCTCTCAACTCCAGCCTCGGAACTCTTTGAATGCGAAAAGTACTTGGTCTTTGCTTTTCAACACAAAAATCCACACTTTTCGGGAGTAATCATCAATAAAAGAAACAAAATATTGAGCACCACTATGGGATTTGACATCCATATAACATACATCAGTGTGAACAAGATCAAGAGGATACTTTCTTCTACATGGGGGGCGTGTATGAAATGCAATTCTATGTTGCTTTCCAGCTAAACAATGAATACAAGATTTTGAGGACATACCTGAAACATCAGGGAGATACTGCTTCTTAGCAAGCATTTGCATACCCTTGTCACTCATGTGACCAAGTCTTTGATGCCACAAGTCACATGAAGAAGAATCATCGACAACATTTATCTCACCTTTATAAGGTCTAGCTTGCATCACATAAAGAGATCCACGCTTCTTGGCTCGGGCCACTACTGGGTTACCTTTACAAAGCTTCCATTTCCCATCACCAAAGTGACTAGAGTAACCTTCATCATCGAGCAAACCAAATAGAGATCAAACTCAGTCTGATGTCCGGTACATGTCTGACATCTCTAAATATCATCTTGCGACCTGGAGAACTCTCACAGGCACCTTTGTACCCATTCCAATAATCTGAGATAACCCATCATTTCCATTCTTACACTACCAAAATCTCCACTAGTGTAGGATGAGAAGTGCCTCTCGTGCGCAGTGAGATGATATGAAGCACCCGAATCAATCACCCAAGTGCATCATCACGAGCGGGTTTAAGTAACCTTAGATCACCGATAAAGAGCAAATCATCAGTTGCTCAAGGTTATGTGGTCGTTTTTCTCTTCTGTTTGTTGCTCAGAAGATTCACCTTTATCTTTTCTTTCCTTCGACCTATCCCTTTTCATCATCTACGCAAAATCTTTTAACACGACCCCGCTTTCGCAATAGTGACAAAATGATCTTGCTTCTACGACTCGATCTCCCCGGAGATTGTCTCTCGCTATGAGAAGTTCTACTTTTACTTCTTCCCCGTTGGCATCTTGGGCTACATTAGCTTCATTTTGAGTTGAAGATCCCCATCTCCTTTCTTCTCTAGTCTCTTCATTCAACAGACTAGATTTTTACACTTTCCATAGTCAAGCTTGCCTTTGGGAGCAGAGTTACTAAGTGACACCACAAGAGTATCCCAACTCCCTCCGGCAAAGAACAAAGTAGTAACAAAGCCTTCAGTTCATCATCTAAAGACATTTTCATCGTAGACAATTGGTCGACTAAACCCGAAAATCATTCAAATGCACTACTATGCTATCACCATCTTTGTACTCCAATTTCACCTCAATTTTCTCATCAATGACGCTTTACTTAAGGCATTCTTCCTTTCATACATAGCCTCAAGTTTCTTCCACAATTCATACATTTGTGTCATTGGCACACATGCCGAAGTACACTCATGTCAACAAATTGTCTGATTGTGCTAACAGCTTTTCCGATTCAAAATTTCCATTCACTTTCAACAACCCTTACGAATATTTTTATTTAAGATCGTCTATACAAGTCCTTTACATCAAGTGATATCTTCCATTTTGGTTTTCCACACGGAGTAATTACTCTGGAATTCAAATAAATCATCCCGCACACCAACTTTATCATCCATTTTTAATAACACACCAAATGCACAGATTAAACCTGCTCCGATACTCAATGGTGGGATAAAGAAATCAAGAACAACACACAATGTGTAAAAAAGCAAAATAAACAACTTTCCCACTTGTGTTGTAAAAATGGCAATCACAACTAATCTCAACCAAATGTAATATGAACAACAAGAAACAAAATATATGCAGCCCACAAACTATGAAAAATAAGCACAAATGATTTACGTGGGTAAAACCCCAAAAAAGGAAACCTCCACGCGCACCGTAGAATGGTACCAAGCTTTTCCACTAATCAACAATAAATAAGTGGGTACACACAATGTCTTCCTAGATAATACTAAGAGGTGCTACAAACTATCAAGAAACATTCTTGGAACAACTACACTCCCGAAAAACACTGAAGTGGAAAATAAAATTATGGAGAATTTGGGAGCCGAGGTACAAAAAGCCTGACTTTGGGAGCACAAAACGACAATCCAACCGTTGGATATGAAGGTTGACATGCCAGGAACTTTTGTGTCAAAACTTCGTGACAATCGGACCACGTTTGACCCTCGATCGGAAAAAAACGGATCAGCTCTCAAGGAAGAAAACGAGAGAGAATGGTTCCCCGCTTGTTACGCTTTGCGCGTGTGTATTTTCCGATGTAATTCGAGAATTACTCTTCAGCAGCACCTATATTTTGTTACTAAGCCCTTTCAACTTTTGTCATCATATGGGCTTAAGAGAGATATTAAACCCACATGGCACTAAACATAACAAGCCCAAAATAACATATTTATTATGGACTTCTCCCTCCCAGTTGGAGGGATAACCCAACACGCATTTACTTGGACCTGGGTAGTATTATTATCTGTTTGCACACTAATCATTCGACAAACTGCTAAGGAGAAATTCATTTGCTATTTAGGCACCCATGAATAGTGCACTATCTAAGCAATTATGTGTCTCCAGGAGCAAATGCATTCGAATTATGTGAACAAGTAAGCCGGGAAGTTTCATTATTTTACTCGGTTTTGTTTGGATTATGTGTGCTACAAGTTTCATCTACTTGGAGTTACTCAATTTAATCTAGCATAATTAAAGCCGAGGAAAAGACTGCATCCTCTTATGGCAACTTGTAGGCGAGCGGATCCATCAATCATGGCTTACGAGACCTTCTTGGCAGACCACACCTCACATACCCCATATGCCGGACTATGTCTCGGTAAACTCATGTGCGGACCATGGTGGGCGAAACTCCACTTCTTTTTAGCAAAAAAGTAAGGGGGAGGTTGCAATCACAAGGTGAAACCAACTCAATTTCGCCAAACATCTCTTCATCTTCAAAGAATAAGATAAGTATTTTTATCCTTACAAGTAAACAAATTATCACCTTCTATCTTCATGAATTGATAAATACTGTAGTTGCATGCTTTGATTGTGATCATTATCCGAATTTGGGTTTAAGTTTTACAAATGTAATGTACACAAGCACATATCGCTTGCACTCAAAGTATCGACAAAATGCCTCATTGAAGTCGAATGTTCGATGCTCTTTTCCCCCTTATTGAGCTAATGTTGGGCACTCGAGTGCTTGATAGAATGTATTGAGTTTTACAAACTATACAATGCTATCATTCCGTGATCATGATTGTTGTACTCTTACAAGCAAATACCCATTCAGCAGAAAACTCCAACTAATGGGTCATTCGCCCAACCGCTCTCTAAACGAGACCTTAATCGTGGACAAGAATCAAGTGGAAGAAAATATTTTCAGAACATTGCTTGCGTACCTTATGGCAGACCTCATTTGGAGAGTTGACTCACGGATTCTGAATAGTGGAGTTATAATGCCAATGTGCAAAGGCACCTCCCACACATTTGTATCTTCTCTTTTGAGTTCAAGACTCACAGACTCATAATGCTCTTTATTTGGGAAAATCATGCCGAGCCGAGTATAACGGGAACATCTATCAACAGAGTCGAAGTTGCAAGATCAAGAGTTAGTCACCAACAAGGCTGAACTTAGAATCTTCCATTTGCACACTCATGAAGCTCTTTATTTGAGCAGATGTGCACACTCATGAAGCTCTTTATTTGAGCAGATGTATATATCACCGAGTGATTGTCATCATTTGAGCTATATCTGCGCATTTACGTAATAAAGGCAAACATGCATATTTCATGAATCGAGATCTCTTCCATCAAGGTCACAGGGGACCAGATCCCGATCTTTTCACTCTGTCGAGATGAAAAATAAGCTCTTGCTCACAAGCACACTCTAAATGCTCAAACAAAATGCTTCGGAAAAGTAGTCCGACACCGGCGGAAGAGCCACTTATTTTAATAAGATGAACATCTTCTTAATATTTCAGAGATTTTTATTAGTATGTTTTTGGTTCATCTCAACTAACGATATGTGCATTAACAACTAATCGTCTAGGAGAAGCCAATTTATTTCCGGCTCACCCGACGGTCAATGACCTAAGGCGGATCTCGCGTCAAGAGAAACTAAAGCGAAACAAAACAAAGTTCCTCGACGGTCAATGACCTACGTGGATCCGCCGTCGAAGAGAAACTAAAAATGCAAGACAAGTTCCCCGACGGTCAATGACCTACGTGGATCCGGGCGGGCCAGAAAACCAAACGGATGAGACTTGGTGTTGGTCAATGACCTATTTGATCCGACCAACGCAAGCGATGTCCCTTGTCATCAATGACCTTCTTGGATCTGCCAACAGGGAAACGACCCTACAACTCTCTTGCATCGGTCAACGACCTAAGTGTATTACTGCAGTTAAAAGAGAAGCAATCCTCAAATTGACTATCTGCGGTACGCCTACAACCTAAGTGGATTTCGTTGTTAAGGAGAAGCAAACACTAGCGGTCGGTGATATATTAATCCGTAGTTGAGTGAGAAGCGTAATATACATATTATTTGTCCGAAATTCCACATACATTCACAGAGGATGGTGCATGCAAACCTTAGCCGGAGCACACTTGTCTTGTATACATGCAAACCTCCAAATGCGAACAAGAGATATTATCAAGCTCATGATTTCTTGAAGCTATGCTCTTTATTTGAGCTCGAGTATGGCCTATGTATTTCAATAAGGCGGATTACGACTCAACTTCTCCCATTAGAGGAGCAAGAGCTAAGTCCTTCTTCCTATGTCATTTATGTGAGCACAACTTATGTCTCATTGCGAAATTGTCCGCATTGCTCAAGCTTTGTCTTATAAATTATTGTTCAATGTATTAAAGTGGCCAAATTTAAATTGGGCATAAGTAGAGGTCTAAAATTGGCACAAACTACCCAATGAACATGACTTTATTTCATTAAAGGAGCATACATACACAAAACATATGCATTAAATAACTTTATTTCTCATATCCATAGCAAATTTTATGAATGTCAGACCATACTACTCTTGGCCGACTCAAACTCAACTTAAGAGTAAGGGGCTAGTAAGTATGTCATAATAACTCGGATAAAGTCATATAAACTAATACAAATGTTACCTCATGAAAAATATTGATGTCACTCTTAAGCCGACATAACTCAAGAGTGGGGGCTAGCGAGAATAAATCATCGAAAAAACGTTTGAGTATTAATTATTCAAAATGATCATAGAAATGTAAAGTTAACAAAGTGACCCAAGGTTGTTAATTGTTTAACTACATTCTTTTCTTTCAAGCTAAAAGGAATCTGTCAACTTCCGACAAGGATCCATGTATTGTCAGCGACCGATTAACAACTTGTGATTCGAAAAGTAGCAAGTGCAACGGTCTAAGCTCCGGCACCATGTATTGTTAGCCGACCGATTAGCAACTTGTGACTCAAATTGAAACCAAGTGCAACGGTACAAACTCGACATTATCTTTGTAATATTAATTGCCGAGATTGTAATATATTATAAAGTCTCTAGGCACATTCTATAGCTAAATTATAAAGCATCCGGCTTCAAGTTCAATCTCCAATTGAACTTAGGACTCAATAGTTGTATGGGAATAATAATGTGCCACCTTAAAACGGTCTAATTACATTACTTTAATAATAATATACCGGCCCAATACGAAGTATGATCATTCCTTATTAGGATTAACTCGTTATATAGCACATGGAGCTAAGCGGCTCATTTACCCGTTTAACCTAACAAGTCACCGTTATAAATACCCAACTAGGGTCGAGGTAAAAGGATCTCTCTTCAATCTCTACAAATTCCTACTTTCGTATGATATTTATCCATCTTTGGCATCGACTTGAGCGTCGGAGGCCCGCCAATACCCCACCCCATGTTTGGAGTTCATCTTTGCAGGCGCATCTTGGCGGAGGTTGAGCGGGTTCAACTTGGCCAGATACTGCCGCTTTTGCAATATTAGGTGCCCCCTTTGTTCAATATCGAAACAATTTTCTTTCACTATATAACCTAGACAACATTTTATGTCCCACACGGGAAAAAAAAAAAAAAAAACAAAAGTTTAGACGGTAGGTTGGCATAACACAAGAAAGATCCTGCCAAAGTGCCAACTATTACGAAGCTGTCAGATCCTTCCTAGCAGTATACTTGAGTGCTTTGAGTTGTTTATTCTTTAGACGGGTTTAGGTTGTTTAACTTTATTAGTGTTTTACCACATTCTCAACTTAATATATTGTCGTTAATATAATTTCTTTAAAGACAATAATCAAACTCCACCGAAAACATCACAGACGACAGCGTAAATATTCTGATTTCACAAACCAAAATAAAATGCCTTAAAACAACAAAGCCCTCAATCAGAAGCAAAGCCACAGGCCACAACACACATAAACCTAAAAAGTAAAGCTTAGTCGGAGAGCAAGATGCACGCCAAGACAGATTCCGAGGTGACGAGTCTAGCGGCGTCGTCACCAAACAGATCACCACCAAGGCGGCCAGTATACTACGTGCAGAGCCCATCAAGGGACTCGCACGATGGCGAGAAGACAACAACATCGTTCCATTCAACACCAGTGCTAAGTCCTATGGGTTCTCCGCCTCACTCACACTCTTCTGTAGGGCGGCACTCAAGAGAATCCTCCTCTACCCGCTTCTCAGGGTCTCGCAAGATCTCCCCCAACGACGCTCCCAAAAAAAGCGCCCACAAGAAAACAACAGCAGCAATCACCATGGAAGGAGTGCGATGTTATCGAAGAAGAAGGCCTTATTGAAGATGAAGAAAGTCAGAAACCTCTTCCTCGACGTTGCTATGTTCTTGCTTTCATCTTGGGATTTTTACTTCTTTTCTCTTTCTTTTCTTTGATTCTTTGGGGAGCTGCTCGACCTCAGAAACCCAAGATCACTATCAAGGTTGATTTTTTTTTTTTTTTTTTTTTTGATTTAGTTTATCATTTTACAGGATTACTGAGTTGATTTGATTTGATTTCCATTTGAACAGAGTATTAAATTCGATAGATTCATGGTATCAGCTGGATCAGATCATACAGGAGCAGGCCCGGCCCTGAGGGTAGTCCGGAGGGGCGACGGCCTAGGGCCCACCACAGGAAGGGGGTCCATAATTAAAAGAATTTATCTAAGGAAACAAAATTGACGGTCAATTAATCCATATTTTTCGTTTCCAATGGCAGTTTAATTGCCTAAATTCAGCCTTAATTCGAGACTCACTGATTTCTCCCATCTAATAATAACTACAATTTCCTAAGTCTAATAACTATAATTTACATATTTCCAATAAAATGATCAACGTCAAAGAGGGAAAAAAAATCAAACCCTTGCCAAAAATAAAATTAAACTTCTTGACACTAGCAAAATATTAATTAACCCATTAATATTTTTTGGTTCTACAACTCAACGAATTTTTTTTTTTTAGAATATAGACAAAACTCAAGCCTTAAATCTAAATTCACAAACAACATCTAATTACAATTGAAATTGAAGAAATTCCATTACAAACTTTCTCAATTCTCACCCAGATTTTGAATTGGATCTTGAGATTTGGAGAATCTACCTTCCATTATTCAAATATGGAGTTTAAATATTACAAAAGTTAAAGCAACAACCTTAGTTGACAGCGGCGGCCGGCATCGAGCGACATCTCCCCTCTTCTGTCTTTAGATCTTCATCTTCAATCTCTGAGTTGGTATGATTTATTGATTTTTTTTCTGATATCTTGATTGTCTTTATCTCTCTTTTAGAAGTAAACTTAAGTTTTGTTAATATACTTTGCATGTAGGAAATGCAGGCCGCTAGACTAAAGGCCTAAGTATAACCTATAAAGTGAAGTAATTTTTATTAGATTAGTACTCTCTAATTTGTCAGCTTTTTTTTTAATTTAGAAAGGCCTAGAAATGATTATGTGCTCATGTGATTTTTTAATAGTCTCTAACGTCTAGTCAATGTTTGGTTATGTGGTAGATATATGCGTAGCACAGTTTTTTACTCTAGGAACTTTTAGTTTTCATAAGAGAAAAGGAGGAAACTCTAGAAATTAGTACATTCTTTTGTAATTATGATTAAATTGATTGTTAGATTGCCTAATGATGCATACAAATAAGAACTTAGCTCAATGAAATTTAGTGGAATTTTTAAAGTAGATAGTTTTACTTATCTTTATGTATTAGGTATATTGTATTGAATGATTTTTTGGTTTTTTATCGAAATATATTCAAAATGAAAAATGAAAAGATAATTGGAGGGGCCCTTTTTTCTCACTTCGCCTAGGGCCCACATAATATCAGGAACGGGGCTGTACAGGAGTAGCAACAGAAATGGCATCAGTAAATTCAACACTCAAGTTTCTGTATCGTAACACAGCTACATTTTTTGGAGTCCATGTTACTTCCACTCCTTTAGATCTATCTTACTCCCAGATTGTTGTCGCCACTGGAAATGTAAGCTTCTCTTCTTACCTTTTTATTTTTTTATGGGTAACTTACAAAATTGATTAATTGATTGATTAATTGTTGGGATGCAGCTGAAGAAATTTTATCAATCGAGAAAGAGTCAGAAAACAGTGAATGTGCAGATATTTGGAGATAAAATTCCACTATATGGAAGTGGACAGAGCTTAGTGGGTACTTCAACGGGCGTACCAACGGCAGCAGTAAATATGACACTAAGCTTTACAGTGCGATCTAGAGCTTATGTTTTGGGGAGATTAGTTAAACCTAAATTCTATAGATTCATTGATTGTTCAGTTGTTTATGATCCTAAGAAGCCCAATTCTGCTATCTCCCTTAAGAAAGCGTGCACATACCAATAAGCAATTCCATCCCCAATTTCAGATTTTGCAAAAACATCAAAGACAGACTGGTAATACAGATGTGGTTTTAGTCGGTGGCTCTGTAGTTGGAAAGTACTGGCACGCGTCGGTGATGAATGATGGATCTGTGAGGATTTTTTTATTACTTATTTTAGGTGTATTGAAAGTTTTATGTATCGTAATTTTAGTGTATTTTTTTTTAATTATATACTGCTACTACTACTATATAATTTGTACTATTGATTAATTAATTATGCTGTAAAGCAATAATTCATTGTGTCATTACTGTCATAGAACCACGTTCTGGCGGAGCTGGTATTCTTTTTAGCTTATGTAAGTAAGGATATCAAACATAATTGAGCAACATGAAAAAAAAATCTTACCAATTATTCTGAAAGTGCAATTCACGAATTGATTCTTTTTGAAGAATACCTAGTCTCATACTAGGAGATCCTCCTCACTAACAAAGTGCATCTAGATTGGTCACTCAATAGGACTATTATCTTAGTTTTTAGAGGTTTTAATTTTACCAAGTGTGGCCTTTAGGGGTAGGAATTCCTTTATCTTATTTCTACACTTAACCATTTGACCTCCAAATGTCACATCAACAAATTATGAGATTTGAGGTCTTGATTAAGTCTTTCTCCTTGCCATTATATAAAGATGAAATATGTGCATATGGATTTAGGCTTACATCCCAGAAGTGATTGCCTATGTATACGAGGTTGGAATTCAGTTGTGTGTTGTGCTCAGCCCTGAACTAGATTTCTTATGGTAAGTGACATGGGGTAGGCCTAGTGTTTGAAAGACTTCTTATGAGCGTTAACTTTGACTTATATGTGAATAATATTCTTTGAAAATTTTGTCAAAAATCACCTTTTGACTCATTTTTTTTTGTTCAAAAATCATATATATTTTTTAAAAAACATGGAGCACAACTAGCTTCTACAATTTTTGTTTGTCAAAAGGCACCTCTTATCAAAATATTGTTGTCGACTTCAAATCTCCAGCGTTAACTTGCTCGTGTTTGACATGTGATTCAACAAAACACCCTCTAAATTTGTCAAAACCCACCTTTAAAAAAAAAAAAACTTGATAGAAAACAACTTTTACAAATTAGAAGCAGGATTCATCAAAGAATGCCAATACACCGATGACTAGCCAATGTTGTCCTGGTAAAGAAAGCCAACGAGAACTAACCCAATTGCGTCGACTTTACTGATCCAAGCAAGGCCTGCCCCAAAAATATCATCCCTTGCCCAAGATCGATAGGATTGTCGACTAATGGTGGAGCATGCTTTGCAAAGCTTTATGGATGCAAACGCAGAATACCACCAAATTCTCAAGGATGAAAAAGACAAAATACACAAGATGTTTGTCACACGCCAAGGCGTATACTGCTACAGAATGATTCCCTTCGGGCTAAAAAATGTCGGAGCCACCTATCAACAAATAGTGAATAAGATTTTTGAGCAACAACTCGAAAAGAACGTAGAGATATATATGGATGACATGATCATCAAAAGCAAGAAAGAATGCCTCCCGACTCCGGCCGAGATACTAGGCACCCCATGAAGCTATAACATGGATCCGAATCTTGAAAAATGTGTCCTTGGCGTGAAAAGGGGAAAAAAGCATGGATTAAAGTCCACGACTCGGGCGCTCGCGAGGCCCGGACATTGTGCCCATAGGGTGCACCCTGGGGCCATGAGGGGTTCTTCCAAGGCATATTTATGCCTTGGAAGGGGTATGCAGTGCCTTCCGGAGGCCCTCCTATGACATGCGAGGGTTATGCCGAGCGAGCCAAGGGAAGGCAAAAGTGGGCAAGGAACGGAAGGTCTGAGGCGCCTGGGGCATCCTCGGGCACCACGGGGGACCTAAGAAGTTCCCCGGATGAAAAAATCGCAGTGGCCTCGTGAAATCGAAAAATGACCCGAAAAGTGGAAGAAGCATGGATTATATAATCCACGACTCCGGGCTCAAAGGGCCCTGTCACCGGTGACCCTAGGGTGCACCCCCAAGGTCGTGGGAAGACTCTTTGAAGGCACGCCGTGCCTTGGAAGGGCATGCAAGGCTATACTGAAGCTCTCCAAGGCCAAGCGAGGGTTGTGCCGTGGCTAGCCGAGCCAAGGGAAAGGCAAAAGTGACCGGGAAAGAAAGGTCTCGAGGCGCTGGGGACATCCTTAGGCCCCACGGGGCCTTAGGAAGGTCCTTGGATGAAAAAGTCGTGAGACATCGAGAAGTCGAAAATGACCCGAAAACCGAAAAGCGTGGAGTCCACGACTGTGCTCTTGCAGGCCTACCACCGGTGCCCCTAGGGTGCACCTTAAGGCCGTGGGAGGCCCTTTGAAGGCACACTCGTGCCTTAGAAGGGGCATGCAAGTGCATCCTGAGGCTCTCCTAGGCTAACAGAGGGTTATGCCAAGCGAGCCAATGGAAGGAAAAAGTGGGCAGTGGCTAACAGTCCGAGGCACCCGGGTATTCCAGCACCCCGGGGCCCTAGGAAGGTCCGGATGAGAATGATCTCCCGTCCACGTGAAGTCCGAAAATTACTCGAAAACCGGAAAAGCGTCAATTCTCCCGTCACCCCGGTGGCCCTAGGAAGGTTCCCGTGGGGAATTCTCTGTCACCCCGGTGGCCCTAGGAAGGTCCCGAATGAAAACAGTATGGGGGCCCTGAGAAGTCGAAAAATGATCCGAAAACTGGGAAAAGCGTCAATTATAGTCCACGACTCCAGGTTCTGGTGGGGCCCAGTCACCGGTTCCCCTAGGGTGCACCTTAGGACCGTGGAAGGCCCTTTGAAGGTACACTCGTGCCTCGGGTTGGGCATGCGGTGCCATCCGGAGGCTATCTTAGGCCAAGCGAGGGTTGTGCCAACTAGCTTAGGGAAGGCAAAAGTTGGTAGGGATGGTAGCTCGAGGCTCCCAGAGGAAACCTTCAGATCCCTGGGGCTCCTAGGAAGGTCCCGGACGAAAAAGTCGCAGGGCCTCGTGAAATCGAAAAATGACCCGAAAAGTGGAAGAAGCATGGATTATATAGTCCACGACTTCGGCTCGACGGGCCCGTCACCGGTGACCCTAGGGTGCACCCCAAGGCCGGGGGAAGACCCTTTGAAGGCACACTCGTGCCTTGGAAGGGACATGCGGTGCCATACGGAAGCTCTCCAAGGCCAAGCGAGGGTTGTGCCAATCGAGCCAAGGGGAGGAGAAAGTGGGCAGGAAAGAAAGGTCTGAGGCGCTCGGAGGCATCCTTAGACACCCCGGGGGCCTTAGGAAGGTCCTGGATGAAAAAAGTCGCGAGACCTCGAGAAGTCGAAAAATGACCCGAAAACGAAAAGCGTGGAGTCCACGACTCTGTGCTCTTGCGGGCCCGAGCCACCTAAGTGCCCCTAGGGTGGACCTTAAGGCCGTGGGAGGCCCTTTGAAGGCACACTCATGCCTTCAAAGGGGCATGCGGTGCCATCTCGAGGCTCTCCTAGGCTAACAGAGGGTCAGTGCCAAGCGAGCCAATGGAAGGAAAAAGTGGACTGTGGCTAGCAGCCCGAGGCACCGGGGGTATTCCAGGCACCCCGGGGACCCTAGGAAAGTCGGGATGAGAAAGATCTCCGGTCCTCGTGAAGTCCGAAAATTGCTCGAAAACCGGAAAAAGCGTGAATAAAACGACTACAGCGCGCTCAGAGGCCCTGGCACTAGTGCCCATAGGGTGCACCATGGGGCCATGAGGGGCCTTTCAAGGCCCTTTGAAGGCATATTCGTGCCATGCAAGGGCATGCAAAGGCCATCCCGAGGCTCACCTAGCCAAGCGAGGGTTGTGCTGCTGAGCCGAGGGAAGGCAAAAGTGGGCACGGTTGGGACGGTCCGAGGCGCCCTGGGGAATCCGCAGCACCCCGGAGGACCTAGGAAGGTGTGAGATGAAAAAGTCGCGGGTCCTCAAGCGCTTGAAAATTGCCTAAAACCGGAAAAAGGTGGATTATAGCGACGACTCCGAGCCCGGCGGGGCTCGGCCACCGATACCCCTAGGGTGCACCTTATGGCCGTTGAGGCCCTTTGAAGGCACACACGTGCCTTGGAAGGTGCCATCCGAGGCTCTCCTAGCCATGCGAGGGTTAGGCCGAGCGACCTGGGGATGGCAAAAGTGGGCTGGGACTAATGATATGAGGCGTCCGGGGGAATTCTCGGTCACCCCGGTGGCCCTAGGAAGGTCCCGAATGAAAACAAGATGGGGCCCCGAGAAGTCGAAAATGATCCGAAAACCGGGAAAAGCGTCAATTATAGTCCACGACTCCGTGTTCCGTGGGGCCCAGCCACCTGGCTCCCCTAGGGTGCATCTTAGGACCGTGGGAGGCCCTTTTAAGGTACACTCGTGCCTCGGGTGGGGCATGCGGTGCCATCCGGAGGCTCTCTTAAGCTAAGCGAGGCTTAGGCCAATCAAAGCAAGGGAAGGAAAAAGTTGGTAGGGAAGGTAGCTCCGAGGCTCCCGTGGGAATCCTTAGGCATCCCGGGGCCCTAGGATGGTCCCGGGACGAAAAAAGTTGCGTGGACTCGAGAAATCGAAAAGCGTGGATTATAGTCCACGACTCGGGATCCGGCGGGGCCTAGTCACCGATGCCCCGAGGGTGAACCTTAGGGCCATGGGAGTCCCTTTGAAAGGCATAATCGTGCTCGGGAAGGGGAATGCGTTGCGTTTCGAAGGTCAGCCCTAGGCCAAGCGAGGGTTGTGCCGCGAACTAAGGGAAGGCAAAAATGTACACAAAAGGAAGGTCCGAGGCTCCCTGGGAATCCTCGTGCACCCGGGGGACCTAGGAAGGTGTGGGACTAAAAAGTCACGGGTCCTCAAGAAATCGAAAAATTGCCCGATAACCGAAAAAAAAGGTGGATTATAGTCGACGACTCCGTGCTCGGCGGGGCCTAGTCACCGGTGCCCCTGGGGTGCATCTTATGGCCATGGGAGGCCCTTTCAAGGCACACTCGTGCCTCGGGAAAGGGCATGCGGTGCCATCCGAAGGTTCTCCTAGGCCATGTGAGGGTTAGGTCGAGCGACCCACCGGAAGAAAAAAGTGGGAGGGACGGAGATCCGAGACGCCCTGGGAATCCTCAGACCCCGGCGGCCCTAGGAAGGTCCCGGACAAAAAAGTCACGGGTCCCCGAGAAGTCGAAAATGACCCGAAAACAAGAAAAAGCGTGGATTATAGTCCACGACTGGCTCAAGGGGCCCGGAGACCTGGTTCCCTAGGGTGCACCTTAGGGCCATGGGAGGCCCATCAAGACACACTCGTGCCTCGGAAGGGGCATGGGGTGTCATCCGAGGCTATCCTAGGCCAAGCGAGGGTCGTGCTAAGCGAGCCAAGGGAAGGCGAAAGTGCACACGAAAGGAAGGTCCGTGGCGTCGAGGGGAATCCTCGTGCACCATGGGGGACCTAGGAAGGTGCGGAACGAAAAAGTCACGGCTCCTCGAGAAGTCAAAAAATAGCCCGAAAATTGGAAAAGCGTTGATTATTGTCCACGACTTGGGCTCGACAGGGCCCGGCCGCCGGTGGCCTCTAGTGGTGCACCTCAGCCCGTGGGAGGCCGTTTGAAGGCACACTCGTGCCTCGAAGCGGCACGTGGTGCCATATGGAGGCTCTCCTAGGCTAAGCGAGGGTCAGGGCTGCCGAGCCAAGGAATGGCAAAAGTGGCAGGGAAAGCAAGTCTCGGGCGCCCTGGGCCCCTAGGGAAGGTCCGGACCAAAAAAAGTTGCGAGGCCCCGAGAAGTCGAAAAATCACGCGAAAACCGGAAAGCGTGGATTATAGTCCATGACCCGGCCCCTATCGGGCCCAATCACCGTGCCCCTAAGGTGCACCTCAAGACCGTGAGAGGCCCTTTCAAGGCACACTCGTGCCTTGGAAGGGGCATGTGTTGCCTTCCCGAGGGCCTCCTATGCCATGCGAGGGTCAGGCCGAGCGAGCCATGGAATGGCAAAAGTGGGGTAGGGACGGAAGGTCCGAGGCGCCTGGGGCAACCTTAGGCACCCCAAGAGCCCTAGGAAGGTCCCGGACTAATTAAGTCGCGGGCCCCGGCCTGGCCTTAGAAGTACCTTAAAATCTCACAAGTATACGGGTCAATTAGTGTAAATATAGGGTGAGCAAGGTATTGCTTTCCCACAAGGAGGTATAATCAACTCGCCAAATTAGTAGATACTAATATTATTTAGACGATCCGTAAATAGTGAATGATGGTGATAAACTAGACTAATAAAATAAGAACTATACTAATTCTAACTCTAAAAACGTCTGACAATAGGTATAACCAAATATGAGTGAGATAATTCTAGGTTTCAGTGCTTCACTTTTTACTTCCTATGATGAAATTAATCTAGTTGTTGGGTTGAAATAATATATCGCAATGATCGAATTCACCTATAACTTGTTATCTCCTCTTCCAAAAGGTAGAAAACGTATATTTATACCAACCTTATGTCTACTTCCGTGATCATAATAATTGATATAAACTCATTAAGAACACGAATTCATATAAGAGACCACCCCAAGTGTATAACTATTCCTAAAATTATACTACTTGACGCTTAATAACCCCACGAACTAATATTGAACTTTCACTTCCGCTAATAATTCAATGCCGTAAACATACAATCAATCGCCGCTTTAATAGTATGAAACAAATCAAGATTATCAAATTGCAATTATAATAAATCAAATCCAAACAACAAATTCAAATCATTGATAGAAATATAAAAGACTACATCCCTAACCTAGAACAAAGAAACTTAGCAAGACATAACAAATTAAATCAATCCAATTGAATAACAATGTAAAATCAATACTCGACATAGTTATTAGACAAAGTTTAACAATTGAACTAAATAAAGTAAGGAAATAGACGAACTCCCGATAAGTGTGCTTGGTGTTCGACTCTCTGGTCTGCTGCCTTCTTCCTTTGTTATCTCGTCTCTCGTCCTCTCGTCGTCTCGCACTCCGTTGTTTCGTGCGGCTTTTTGTGTTCTTCCCTCCGTTGTGTGTCCCTTGTTGTAGGTTTTTTGTTTTTATTTTCTCCCTCTTCTTTGATGTGTGGCTCCCTGTGACTTAGGATCTAGAAAATCAATTTTTCTCTTATGGTTGCCGTCAAGGTGTTGTTGACAACATCGGGCTTCCCACTTTGTATAAACATCCGATGGGTTACTCGTTTCACACCCGAGAAGTGAGGAGTCATCTTTGCTTCTTTTATTCGGGGCTTTCTTCATCCAATTGATTTCTCTTTAATGATTGTTTTCAATGCTTCTTTTTTTTCTTCTTCTTATTATCCTACAAAACAAACCAATAGGGTAATGAATCGATGGACTCTTGAAAAAAGTATTTGTACAATAAACACATACCACTATTATAAATATTAAATAAACCAAATTAGCATGTATAAGTAGTACTAGAATCAAGCAAGTAATTTATTGAGGGCATTTTTCGTATTTAATTCAACTTTGTTACTCAACGGTAATCCTTAGGCACCCCGAGCGACCTAAGAAGGTCTGGGGCAAAAAAAAGTCGCGAGACCCGAGGAAGTCGAAAAAATGCCCGAAAACTGGAAAAGCAGGGATTATAGTCCATGACACCGGCTTTGGCGGCCTAGTCACAGTACCCCTAGGGTGCACCTCATGGCCGTGGGAGGCCCTTTTCAAGACACACTTGCGGCTCGGAAGGGCTATCTCGCGAGCCATCCGAGGATCCGATAGGCCAAGCGAGGGTCGTGCCAAGCAATCCAAGGGAAGGCAAAAGTGGGCAGGGAAAGAAGGTCCGAGGCGCCCTGGGAATCCTCAGCACCCCGGGGACCTAGGACGCGCCCAGATCGAAAAAAGTCATGCGAGGCCCCTGAAGTCGAAAAATGACCCGCAAACTAGAAAAGCATTAATTATAGTCCAGACTCTGGACCCGGCGAGGCCTGGCCACCGGTGCCCTACGGCACCTCATATCCGTAGGAGGCCCTTTTAAGGCACACTCGTGCCATGGAAGGGGAACGCGGTGCCATCCCGGACGCTTCCTAGGCCTAACGAGGGTCAGTGCTAAGCGAGCCAAGGGAAAGGCAAAAGTCGGCACGAAAGGAAGGTTCGAGGGGCCCTGGGTAAACCTCGTGCACCCCGGGGACTAAGGAAGGTCCGGGGACGAAAAAGTCACGGGTCCTCGGAAGTCGAAAATTGACTAAAACCGGAAAAGCGTGGATTATAGTCCACGACTCCGGATCTCGGTGGAGCCTAGCCACCGGTGCCCGTAGGGTACACCTCGTGGCCGTGGGAGGCCCTTTCAAGGCACACTTGTGCCTTGGAAGGGGTATGTGATGCCATCCGGAGGCTCTACTAGGCCAAGCGAAGGTCAGGCCAAGCAAGCCAAGCGGAAGGCAAAAGTGGGAAAGGAATGAAGGTCCGAGACACCCGGGGAAACCATCAGGACTCCCGGGGACCTAGGAAGGTCAAGGGCCAAAAAAGTCATGGACACCGGGAAGTAGAAAAATTACACGAAAAACCGGAAAACCGTGGATTATAGTCCACGACTCCCCGGGCTTGGCGGGGCACTAGGGTGCACCTAAGCGCCGTGGGAGGCCCTTTGAAGGCGCACTTGTGCCTTGGAAGGGCATGCGCTGCCATCCGTAGTTCTCCTAGGCCATGCGAGGGTCAGTGCCGCGAGCAGGGGAAGGCAAAAGTGGACAGAGAAGGAAGGTCCGACGCGCCCAAGGGCATCTTTAAGAACCCCTAGGAACCTAGAATGGTCCCGGATGAAAAAAGTCGCGGGCCTTAAGAAGTCAAAAAATGACCCACAAAGTAAAAAATAGTGGATTATAGTCCACCGCTCCGGCACCGGCAGTGGCCCAATCACCGATGCTCCTAGGGCGCACCTCGGGCGTGGGAGGCCCTTTAAGGGCACACTTGTGCCTCGAAGGGGCATGCGATGTAATACTCCGTATTTTTGGGAGTTATTCTTTTATAAATAAGAAAATATAAAGAATAAAGTTGAAAGTGTTTTTATTATTATTTTGAAAAAATATATAGTTTGGGTAAGCCTACGCTATAATTTAACTATATAACCTAATCGTTGTACCTAATTATATTATAGTTTGGTTTCGTTTTATTTTCCAAATAAAATAAGAAATCGGAATTTGATTTGGGAACAAATCCGATTAAACCTAGGTTTATCGAGCTATAAATAAGAAAAAGGAAAAAAAAATTTAAACCTAACTTTACTAAGTCACCGTTTTTGCCCCAAGAAGATTTTCTTCTCCTCTCTTCTCCTCCCTCCTCACTCTCCTTCCTCCTCCTTCGTTCGTTTCTCTTCTCCCTCCTCCCGAGTTCCGTCACCTTGAGTGGTGCGGAGGCTCGAGGGTGGTCGTCGTCGGAGGTCGTGCGGCCGCCGTCCGGGTCGAGCGAGGGTGTCGAAGAGTGTGCGAGCGGGTCTAGCGAGCTCGGGCGAGGCCGCGCGTGTAGGCGATCGAGCGAGTCGTCGCCGCCGTCGAGGGTGTGTCGAGCGAGGCTTCGAGTGTCGTCGCCGCCGCGAGGCGAGGGTACGACGCGAGGCTTCTAAGCGGTGGTACGAGCGTGGGTCGAGCGCGAGTGCCGCCAGAGGGGTCGTGGGTCGCCAGGCAAGTCACCCGGGTCGTGGTGGTCGCCTGGTTTGTCGGTAGTCATCCCCTCTATTTTCTTTAAATTATAAACCGATTTTGTTGTCATTCTTATTATCTTTGAGTAAATTTTGTGATTATAAGTAAAGTATAGAAATAGTAAAAGAAATCAGATTTAGAATTATGTTTTTAGTTCTTATGATAATTCTATTTCTCAATTCTGTTTTTATTATACTTATGTATATTGGTTTAAGTTTGTGATTTTAAATAAAAGTATATTATGAACTAAAAGAAATCAGATTTCTAATATACTACTAGTTCTTACTTTGATTTTATTTCTTCAATTCTGATTTTATAGTTCTTATATATGTATCTAGTTAAGTTTTGTTATTATAAACAAAGTAGTGTAAAAGTTAAACGAAATCAGATTTATAAGCACCTTATTATTAAGTCCTAAATATGTTAGTTCAATAAAGTTTATGAAAGAAAAGTCTAACCAACAAGAACGTTCATTTTATTATTCGAAACACTAAGTTTTACATAGTTAGTTAAGCTGGTTTTATTTTAATGATATCAAGGACTTAGAACTGAATTACTTTTATTATTCGATTAGGTCCCAATTTCATAAGCGAAACGTTTTAAGTAATCAGCAAAGATTCTCTGTTACAAGGTACGTACGCGTACTAGTTCAGCTCGATATATTAGTATCATGTTTAGGTTATGATTGTTATATTGGAACCTAGAATCATGATAGGGAACTGTTGTTGATTATGGTTGATGAGATTGTTTGGTAACATGAAATCAATTGGAATTCTGTATGTATTTCCTTGTTATATGACTTGTGAATTGGAATGCATTATTATTGGTATGCGTAATTCTATCATATCACAAGCATGAAATGAGAGTTGGATCGGAATCCCGTGATTTATTGTTGTAGCAAGGATGTTACGAGAAGTCGCTTAAACTAAAGAATCGAGCAATGTACCTAAGAAGGAAAATTAAATGATTATATGCATAATGTTGTATGAATGAATTTCACTAAGAAGGATCTTTGGCAATAAACTTGTAGTTGGAATCCCTACAAGTATGAACAATAGGGGGAGTGTGGGACTTGTTCTACACTCCTACGTAGGCCTACTGTGACGATAATAGTGTCCTTATAAATTTTGATAACTCAAGTAGGCGGAAGGTTCCGTACGATCTTACGGGTATGCATACTAAGGTGATGGATGTGGAACTGAACGAAACCGTATTTACATTTCATCTAATAGACTAAGTTGCCTATTAAGGATTAAGTAGCCCGTATGATTCGAGAAAGATGACCGGTGCCCGTTCGATGCCAATTAAACTATAAAAATGAATTGTAGTATTCTTGTAGTATCATGTCTAGGAATGGTTATTATTATTCTCGTTTCGTTTAATGTATTATTTAACCGATTATGTACGTACTCAAGATAACCGATTGTTTGTTATTCGTGATGTTTATCGACTGTGATGAACCATTGATATTTCAATGGGGAGCAGATTAGGTATGCTGGTGATCATGCTGCATGAGTTTGGGCATACTGGGGATATTTTATGGTTTATAAACTTTTAAGTGTTTTAGTTGAACTTATTAGTATTCGTAGTTAATGGTTCGAATAAAAGGGGTCAATGGTGATTCCCGAGTCAGTAGTTTAAAGTAAACATGTTATTTCCGCTACAATGTAGTTTTCTTAATAAGGAGTTGTTAACGTTTTAATTTCAATAAGCCTTACAGCCATCACGGCGGTAACACTCCCAAAGTCGATGCAACGCAGCTTCGACGTGTATCGATTTTGGGGGTGTTACATGCAAAGCCATCCGAGGCTCTCGTAGGCCAAGCGAGGGTTGTCAGGCCAAATGAGCAAGGAGAGACAAAAGTGGGCACGGAAGGAAGGTCCGAGGAGCCTAGGATAATCCTCGTGCACCTCGAGGGACCTAGGAAGTTCCGGGTCGAAAAAGTCGCGGACACCGAGAGGTCGAAAATTGACCGAAAACCGGAAAAAGCGTGTATTATAGTTCACGACACCAGCTCCGACGGGGCCCAAGAAGGGTGCACCTCAAGGCCGTGGGAGGCCCTTTGAAGGCACACTTGTGCCTCGGAAAGGACATGCAGAGCCATCCGGAGGCCTGATAGGCCAAGCGAGGGTCAGGCCAAGCAAGCCAAGGGAAAGCAAAAGTGGGCACGGAAGGAAGGTCTGGAGGCGCCAGGGGCATCCTCAGCACCCTGGGACCTAGGCAGGTCCCGGATGAAAAAGTAGCGAGGCCCCCGTAAGTCGATAATCGACCCGCAAACCGGAAAAGCAATGATTATCGTCCACGACTTCGGGCTCGGCGAGGCCAGCCACCGGTGCCCCTAGGGTGCACCTCAGTCCGTGCCATGGAAGGGGAATGCGGTGCCATCCTGGAGGCTTTTATAGGTCAAGCGAGGGTCAGGCCAAAAGTGCCAAGGGAAAGACAAAAGTGGGCACGAAGGAAGGTCCGAGGGACCCGGGTAATCCTCAGCACCATGGGGACCCAAGAAGGTACGGGATGAAAAAAGTTCCAGGACCCCGGAAGTCGAATAATTACCCGAAAATAGGAAAAAGCGTGGATTATAATCCACAACACCGGCACTTGCGGGCCTTGTCACAGTCCTCCTCAAGGCAGGGTGCACCTCAAGGCCGAGGGTGCACCTCAAGGCCAAGCGAGGGTTATGCCAAGCGAGCAAGAAAAGGCAAAAGTGGGCATAGAAGGAAGGTACGAGGCGCCAAGGGTATTCCTAAGGCACCCGGAGGACCTAGGAAGGTCAAAGACTAAAAATTCACGGGACTCTGGGGAAGTCGAAAATGACTTGCAAAGTGGAAAAGCGTCAATTATAGCCCAAGACTCCGGCTCGGGTAATCCTAAGGCACCCGGGAAGGTTCGGGACGAAAAAAGTCATGGAACCCGAAAATTGAAAAATTACCCGAAAATTGGAAAAAGAATGGATTATAGTCCACGACTCGGGGCTCAAGGGGCCTAACACAAGTACCCCTAGGGTGCACCTCAAGTCCTGGGAGGCCCTTTCAAGGCACACTCGTGCCATGGAAAGGGAATGCGGTGCCATCCGGCCAAGCGAACCAAGGAAAAGGCAAAAGTCGGCACGGACGGAAGGTCCGAGGGGCCCGGGGTAATCCTGCACCACTGGGGACCTAAGAAGGTCTATGACGAAAACGTCTCAAGCACCTCTGAAGTAGAAAAATTACACGAAAACGGGAAAAGAGTGGCTTATGGTGCACCTCAGTCCGTTCGAGGCCCTTTGAAGGCACACTCGTGCCTTGGAAGAGGAATGCGGTGCCATTCGAAGGCTCTCCTAGGACAAGCGAGGGTCGAGCCAAGCGAGTCAAGGGAAGGCAAAAGTGGGCACGAAAGGAATGTCCAAGGTGCCCGCGGTAATCCTTAGGCACCCTGGGGACCTATGATGGTCTTGGGAGAAAAAGTCGCGAGAACCCTGAAAGTCGAAAAATCGCCCGAAAACTGGAAATAGCGCGGATTATGGTCCACGACTCCGGATTTCACAGGCCAAGTCACCGTTGTCCCTGTGGTGCACCTCGTGGCCGTGCGAACACTCGTGCCTTGGAAGGGGAATGCAAAGGCATCCTGGAGGCTCTCCTAGGCCAAGTGAGGGTCGGGCCAAGCGAGCAAGGGAAGGGAAAAGTGAGCAAGAAAGGAAGGTCCGAGGTGCCCGCGGTACTCCTCAAGCACCCGGGGACCTAGGAAGTTCAAGGAAGAAAAATTCGCAGACCCTGGAAGTCGAAAAATTACCGTAAAACTAGAAATAGCGTGGATTATGGTCCACGACTCCGGATCGTGCAGGCTAAGTCACCGTGCCCCTGTGGTGCACCTCGGGCCGTGCGAGGCTCTTCGAGGGCACACTCGTGCCTTAGAAGGGGAATGTGGTTCCATCCGAGGCTCTCTGGGCCAAGCGAGGGTCAGCTCTTAAGCGAGCCAAAGGAAGGCAAAAGTGGGTACGGAAGGAAGGTCCACTGAGCCCTGGTAATCCCTCGTGCACCCCAGGGGACCAAGATGATCCGGGGACGAAAAAGTCGCGGACCCCTGAAGTCAAAAAATTGCTCGAAACCCGGAAAAAGTGTGGATTATAGTCCTCGACTCCAGGATCTTGTGGGGCCTAGTTATTGATGCCCATAGCGTACACCTCGTAGTCGTGGGAAGCCCTTTTCAACGAACACTCGTGCCTTGGAAGGGGCATGCGTGCGATCCAAAGGCTCTCGTAGGCTTAGCGAAAGTTGCCCCAAGCTAGGAAGGGAAGGCAAAAGTGGGCACCTAAGGAAGGTCGAGCAACTCGGGTAATCCTCAGCACCCTGGGAGACCAAGGATGGTCTAGGATGTAAAAAGTCACGGGACCTTAGGAAGTCGAAAAATTATTCAAAAACCGGAAAAAGCGTGGATTATTGTCCACGACTCCGGATCCGGTGAGGCCGTGTCACTAGTGCTCTAGGGTGCATCTCACGCCGTGGGGTCCCTTTAGGGCACACTCGTGCCTCGGGAAGTGGAATGTGGTGCCATCCGGAGGCTCTCCTTGGCCAAGCGAGCCAAGGGAAAGGCAAAAATGGGCACATAAGGAAGGTCCGAGGGGCCGAGGCAATCCTCGCCACCACAGGGGACCTAGGAAGGTCCGCAGGACTAAAAAGTCGCGACACCTCGGAAGTCGAAAATCACCCGAAAATTGGGAAAAGTGTGGCTTATAGTCCACGACTCCGAACGCCGGCCGCGCCTAGCCACCGGTTCCCCTACCTGCACCCTCGGTGTCCGTGGGAGGCCCTTCGATGGCACACTCGTGCCTGAAGAGGAATGCGGTGCCATCCGGAGGCTCCCTACTAGGACAAGCGAGGGTTGTACCAAGCGAGCCAATGGAAGCCAAAAGTGGGCACTGAAGGAAGGTCCTAGGAGCCCCGGGGAATCTATAGAACCTCTGGGGACCTATGATGGTCTTGGGAGAAAAAAGTCGCCTAACCCGAGAAAACGATAAATAGCCCGAAAATTGGAAGAAGCGTGGGACTATAGTCCAGACTCCGGCTCCGGCGTGCCTACCATCGGTGCCCCCGGGTGCACTTCAGGGCCGTGGGAGGCCTTTAAGTCACACTCAGGCCTCGAAAGTGGAATGCAAATCGCCATCCTAAGGCCTCTACTAAGCCAAGCGAAGGTGGTGCCAAGCGAGCAAGGATAAGGCAAGCAGGAAAGAAGTTCCGAGGCATCCGGGGTAATTTTAAGGTACCCCGAACGAGCTAGGAAAGTCAAGGCCGAAAAATCTCATGACCCCTAGAAATCGAAAATCGCCCGAAAACCGGAAAGTGTGGATTGTAGTCCACGACTACAAAGCTCTAACCGGTGCCCCTATGGTGCACCTCAAGGCCGTGGGAGGCCCTTTTCAAGACACACTTGTGCCTAGGATTGGGCATGCGGTGCCATCCTGAGGCTCCGCTAGACAAGCGAGGGTCAGCCAAGCGAGCCAAGGGAAGGTAAAATTTGGGTGGAAGAAAGGTCGAGGCGTCCGGGGAAGCCCGAGGCACCTGTGGGGAAGCCCGAGGCACCCGTGGGGAACTAGGAAGGTCTAGGACGAAAACATTTCAGTGGTCTCTAAGAAGTCGAAAATGTCCCAAAACCGGAAAAGCGTGGATTATGGTCCACGACTCCGGGTTCTCTGGGCCCAAGCCACTAGAGTCCCTAGGGTGCACCTCGGGACGCGGGAGGCCCTTGAGGCAAACTCGTGCCTCGGGAAGGGGCATGCGATGCCATCTGAGGCCTCGTGGCAAAGCAAGGGTTGGGCTAAGCGAGCAAGGGAAGGCAAAAGTGGGAACTGAAGGAAAGTCCGAGGCGCCCGGGGTAATACCTATGCACCTCGGCAACTAGGAAGGTATAGCAAGAAAAAATCACGTGACCCGGGAAGTCGAAAAATTCCCGAAAAACTAGGAAAACTACTCCGGCACCGGCGAGGCCCACCACCGGTGTCCTAGGGTGCACCTTAGGCCCGTGGAGGCCCTTTTGAAGGCACACTTGTGCCTGAAGGGGCATGCGCCGCCATCCGAAGCCTCCTAAAGCCAAGCGAGGGTCAGGCCAAGCGAGTCAAAAGAAGACAAAAATGGCCACGAAAGGAAGGTTCGAGGAGCCGGGGTATTCCCCGCACACCTGGGACCCGGGCAGTGTCCGGGACGAAATGTCGCGAACCCCAGAAGTCCAAAAATTGCCCGAAACAGAAAAAGCGTGGATTATAGTCCACGACTCCGGCTCGGGCGGGCCTTGTCACCGTTGTCCCTGGGTGCACCTCAGACCGTGGGAGACCCTTAGAAGGCACACTCGTGCGCTGGGAGGGCATGCGGTGCCATCCGAGGCTCGCTAGGACATGCAGGGTCGTGCCAAGCGAGCCAAGGGAAGGCAAAATTTGGCAAGGAACAAAGTTCCGAGGCGCCCGGGGAATCCATGCACACACCGGGACCTAACAACGTTCGGACGAAAACAATCGGGGTCCCGAGAAGTCGAAAAATGTCCCAAAAACTTGAAAAGCGTGGAAAATAATGCACGACTCCCCGGATCTAGCTGGGTCCAAGGTTCTAGCAACCTGTACGTGGGAGGCCCTTTAATTTGAAGCCACACTCGTGCCTTGATGGGGAAAGCTAGTACATCCCGAGACTCTCCTAGGCCATGCGAGCCAAGGGAAGGCAAAACCGGGCAGGGAAGGAAGGTTTGAGGCGCTGTGGGCAATCCATAGGCTCCCGGGGACCTAGCAAGTTCCGTGAAGAAAAAAGTCGCAGACTCACTGGATGTCTAAAAATTTCCCGAAAACCGGAAAAGTGTGGATTATATTCCACGACTCCGACCTCCGGTAGGGCCCAACCACTAGTGACCCTAGGGTGCACCTCGTGGCCGTGGGAGGCCCTTTGGAGGCACACTCGTGCCTTGAAGGACATGTGGTGCTATCTAGAGGCTCTCGAAAGCCAAGCGAGGGTTTTGCCAAGCGAGCAAGGGAAGGCAAAAGTGGGAACTAAGGAAGGTACGAGGCTCCTGTGGTAATCCCCTGGCACCCCGAGGAACTAGGAAGGTCTTGGACGAATAAAGTCACGGGACCCGGGAAGTCGAAAATTCCCCGAAAAACTAGAAAAAGCGATGATCAGAGTCCACTACTCCGGCTCTAGCGAGGCCACTAGCCACCGGTGCCCCTATGGTGCACCTTAGGGCCGTGGGAGGCGCTTAAAAGGCACACTTGTGCCCTTGAAGGGGAATGTGTCGCCATCCGAGGCTCTCCCAGGCTAAGCGAGGGTCAGCTGGCTAGCAAAGCGGAAGGTAAAAGTGGGCAGGAAGGATGGTCCGAGGCGCCAATGGGGAATCTTTAAGAACCACTGGGACCTAGGGAAGGTCCTAGACGAAAAAGTTATGGGGCCACAAGAAGTCGAAAATGACCCACAAAGTACAAAAAGCGTGGATTATAGTCCACGACTCCAGTGCTCAAGGGCTCTCACCTAGTGCCACAAGAGTTCACTCGTGGTCGTGGGAGGCCCTTCGAGGGCACACTATTGCTCGGAAGGGGCATGCGGTACATCCGAAGACTCTCTTAGGCCAAGCGAGGGTCAGGCTGCGAGCAAGGGAAGGCAAAAGTGGGCATGGAAGGAAGGTCCGAGGAGCCCTGGTAATCTTTAGGCACCCTGTGTGACCTAGGAAGGTCCGGGATGAAGAAAGTCATGACCCCGGGAAGTCCAAAAATTGCCTCGAAAACCGCTAAAAGAGTGGATTATAGTCCACAACTCCGGCCCGGTGGGGCCCCGTCATTGGTGCCCCTAGGGTGCACCTCAAGTCCGTGGGAGGCCCTCAAGGAACACTCGTGCCTTGGAAGGGGCATGCGGTGTGCCATCCGGAGGCTCTCGCTAAAGCCAACCGAGGGTCAGGCTAATCGAGCCAAGGGAAAGTAAAACTCTGGCAGGAAGAAAGGTCCGAGGCGCCCGGGGAATCCTTAGCACCTGGGGACCTAAGAAGAATCTGAAGAAAACAACGGGTCCCGAGAAGTCGAAAATGTCCCAAAAACCGGAAAAGCGTAGATAATAGTCCCCGACCTGTGCTCTAGCGGTGTCCAAAGGACCGAGGCACCTCAGGTCGTGGAGGCCCTTTGAAGGCACACTCGTGCCTTGGACGGGGAATGCGGTGCCATCCCGAGACTCTTCTAGCGAGCCAAGGGAAGCCAAAAGTGGGCAGGTAGGAAGGTCTGGGGCGCCTGGGGCAATCCTTAGGCACCCCTGGGAACTAGGAAGTCATGTGATCGAAAAAGTCGCGGGGCCCCTAAGTCGAAAAATTACCCAAAAACTAGACAAAGTGTGCATTTTATTCCACGACTCGGCTCCGACGGGGCCCACCACTAATGTCCCTAGGGTGCACCCCAGGGCCGTGGGAAGCCCTTTCGAGGCATACTCGTGTCTTGGAAGGGGCATGCTGTGCCATCCGAAGGCTCTCGTAAGCTGCGAGGGTCAGGCCAAGTGAGGGCTTGACGGTCCCCCGATGTCATTACTTCCTATGGTTCTCGGGTCAAGAATAAAATCACCCTAGTCTAACTAACTATCCTAATAAGGTAGGATAGCGTAGTAAGGGGTCGTATCCACTGAGAAGCAAGGGGTTTTACACTTAGTTCGAGATGCAATCAATCGACGGAGTAAAAAGGGATTTTAAGTAAAACAACTAGACTAACTAACGCAAATAGAATAAGAGTGATTAATCAATAAGAAAAACACTAGGGATAGGGGGAACCACGGAACCCACAACAACAATTTCAACAACATTTGGTAGGCAATGGTTCAAATCTATCGAGGGTCTTGTCCAACATCAAGAGGTCACTCGCACACCTCTTAACACCGCCACCCAACCCCGCCTATGAGGTCGTGGTCTACCCATCATCAAGTCATCACTAATATCAAGCTTGCTCTCACATAACCCAACATTAGCACAAGATTCAAGCACAAAGGTGATCAAGTTTCATGCTTTAACAATAGACTACCTCGATTCGAGTACCAAAAGAACAATCACCAAAACCAACCAAACATCATTCAAAATCATCACAAAGTCCCATTTTCCCTTTCCCTAGCTAGAAATCTAGCCTAGGAAGGAGAAAAACATAGTAAGACTAGTAAAAGCAACAATAAAAGGAGCAAACATACTAAAACTACTAAGCATGATTAGTGAAAACGAGAAAGATTGAACTTTTGAACAATCGACTACTAAAACTATTCAAGGCAAGCATAAACTAATTTAGACAAGAATAAAACTAAACAAATAACTAAAAATAAGCTAGGAAATAAGGATTAGAGACTAGAAATTACCAAATGATCGATGCGCTGATTGATAAAAAATGAAGAACAAGTGTCGAGTTACAACTTCCTCTCCCTAAGAATATGTTTTTCTCTCTAATTAACCTAGAAGAATGTGCTCCTCACTTAGAACCCTCTTTTCTCGGAATTAAAGCTTGCCCTAAATGTCTTAAGAGAGGGTATTTATACCCCTCACAAATACAACTTAAAGTAAGGGCAAACAAATAAAAAAATCGGAGTCGAACTATCTCGTAGCTCCCGCTCCATGCGTGAGCACGAGCTCGAACCTAATGAGAGATATTTATGGAGCAGTCGAAGCTCCCGCTCCATGTGTAGAGCGAGCTCTAAGCCGAAGCTCCACTCCATGCGTGGAGCGCGAGCTCGAGCATAATGTGAGATATTTCTAAGAAGAGACGAAGCTCCCGCTCCATGCGTGGAGCGCGAGCTCGGAAAGGCCGAAGCCCCCCGCTTCATGCTCAGCGCGAGCCTGAGAGCCTAATGTGAGATAGTTCTCGCAACAGTCGAAGCTCCCGCTCCATGAGGTCCGGAGCGCCACCTTCAAATTCTCGGCAAAATTACTTGATACAGGAAACCCCGAGCTCCCGCTCCGAGCCGGAGCGCCGCCTTGGCTCGTTTCTACTCTTCTTTGCAATTTAAAGCTCCCTCTCTCCATCCAAAGGTTCCCTTGCCATTCCAAGCTTCCGACAATCTCTATTAGGCCGCTACGAACCTAAAAGAAGATAAGAACAAGTCATAAAGATAAAGGTGCACAACATTCAATCTTCGCATGCAGGAAAACAACCTACAACTCCCAAAAAGACTCAAAATGCATGAAGCTAGTAGAATCACTAACATTGAACAAAGCTAAGCTAAATTAGCATAAAAATGGACTAAACAAGGGCTTAATTAGGGTGTAAAAAGGCCATAAAAGCGGCCTTAAAAGCCACTTATCGCGTTGCTGCTTAGCGAGCAAGGGAAGGCAAAAGTGGGCATGGAAGGAAGGTCCGAGGCGCCCGAGGTAATCCTCGTGCACCCCGGGGAACTAGGAAGCTCAGGATGAAAAGTCGCGGACCCCGTATGTCTAAAAATTCCCCAAAAACTAGAAAAAGCGTGGATTGTAGGCCACTACTCCTGGCTCCGGGCGAGGCCCAACCACCGGTTCCCTAGGGTGCACCTTAGGCCGTGGGAGGCCCTTTCAAGGCACACTTGTGCCTTGGAAGCGGCATGCGCCGCCATCCTGAGGCCTCCTAGCCAAGCGGGGTCAGTGCCAAGCGAGCCAAGGGAAGGCAAAAGGGGCACGAAAGGAAGGCCGGAGGAGCCCGTGGTATTCCTCGACACCCTCAAAGGACTCCAAGCGTGTCCGGGACGTAATAAGTCGCGGACCCCGGCACTAAAAAATTACCCGAAAATTGGAAAAAATGTGGATTATAGTCCTCGACTCTGAGCCCGCGGGCCTTGTTAGTGTTGCCTCTAGGGTGCACCTAAGGGTCATGGGAGGCCCATCAAGGCACACTCGTGCCTTGGAAAGGGCACGCGTACCATCGACCTCAAATAGGACAAGCGAGGGTCAGCGCTGCGAGCCAAGGAAGGCGAAATTGGGCAGGAAGAAAGTTCCGAGGCGCCCTGGGAATCCTTAGACACACTAGGGGAACTAAGTTGTTTCGGACAAAACAACACTGGGTCCCGAGAAGTCGAAAAATGTCGCAAAACTTGAAAAGCGTGGATAATAGTCCACGACTCCGGCTCTATTGGGGTCCAAAGGACCGGTGCACCTCGGGCCGGGGAGGCCCTTTGAAAGCACACTCGTGCCTCTGGAAGGGGAATGTGGTGCCATCCGAAGACTCTCCTAGGCCGAGCGAGCCAAGGGAAGGCGTAAGGGCATGGGAAAGAAGGTCCGAGGCGCCCGGGCAATACTTAAGTCACGGGACCCTCCGAAGTCGAAAATTTCCCGAAAACCGGAAAAGTGTGGATTATAGTCCACGACTCCGGCTCGTGGGACCTAGTCACTAGTGTCTATATGGTGGACCTCGTGGTCGTGGGAGGCCCTCGAGGCACACTCGTTGGATACGCTCAAGTTATACGATGTTTATATTATATTTTGGGTGCTTTTGCTAAGAGTCTTGATCATAAGTGTTAACGTTTGCTTTTATTTAGCTCTTAGCTAAGTTCTGAATTTCGTATTTTAATTATAGTTAAAGTTGTAAGTTCCGAGCTCCTAGAAGCATTAGTGTTTCAAACGACTCAACATCGTTATACTCTGCCAAGCGTCGCCACATGTTCCAACCAAGCATCGCCGCAAGCCGGAGCCGAGCATAGCACCTAGCCCATCACAAACCCGCACCAAGCTCTCGTGAGCATCGCTAAGCCGAAGACAAGCATCGCCCATGCGCGCGCCAAAGACCGCAAGCCCGCCCTCGCGTGCTCGCCCAAAAGCCTCGCCCAAGCATCATCGCACCAAAGACGCGCCGAGCCAAGCTCGCCAAAGACGGAAGCTCGCACCTCGCGAGCTAGGTCGCACCGGGCGACCGCCCGTTTCACACCTCGCGAGATCCCGCACGGTGCGACCTCTTGGTTCGGCCGCCCTTCACTTCGTGTCGGGAGGCAAAGAATCCTTCGCACGGTGCGACCTACTTCGCACCTCGCGACCCCTAGGTCTGGCCTAATTGTCGGCTGATTTTCGAGCTTTAGTATAAATACTAAACTTGATTTTTGGACCTAGGGGCAGCAGCCACAAGGAGAGGGAGTCTCCAAAACTCCACTCCTCTCTTGTTGTCTTCTTTTTTAGTTTTTATTTTCTAGTTTAGTTTTTGTAGATTTCAATTATGGGATCGGCTTATGCTATGCCGATTATAGCTTGAACCGTTCTTAACGAGATTAATATGGAGCTTCAAGCATTATTGTGAGATCTTTCCTCTCTATTTAGTTTCTTTGATTATGGTTTAATTTCTATGTTTGCTTTCTATGATTTTTGCATAATTATGCTAGGAACGTTACTAGTTTGATTGTGTAATTAATCTAATGCTAGATTTAAGAATAGAATCTGATTGTTTTATTCTTTTATCAATTGGTAGCAAACTAGGGAGTAACTTAGATGCCGATCGCCTTAAGGTTATTTCTTGGGGAAATTGAATTAACTCGTTGAATATTTATCGCTTGTACGACGTTAGCGTGTCTATTGGTTCTCTCGTGTTTATTGGCGCTATTGGATTAACTTAGACGCCATCTGGACTAGGTTATCCTTTAGTTAGGGTTTTATAGTCACGCCGATCGTGCTATTCAACTAAGAATAAGGAGAATGCGAGATTAATTCTCAACAATAGATAATCATGGAAATAATTAGAGTGGAGGTTCAAGGATCGATAATGAATTGAAGTGGATGTTAATCGGATTCAAGATCTTCCCATATTGATTTCTCATCTTGTTTATATGCTAGTTAGTCAGAAGTTTAGTTATAAATCTACTTGAAACCCCCTTTGTTATTATTATTAGGTTTCTCGCCCTTAGCTTAATCTAGGTATTGAATCACGCTAAGTATTAAACTCGTCCCCGTTTCCCTGTTGATACGACCCCTACTTCCATTATACTAGCTTAAGGTAAAAGAGAGTAGGAGAAATTTTATCTTTGGCCGAGTGCGGTGCACAACGACACATCCGCGCCCGCCCAAATTTTGGCGCCTTACGGGAAACGGTGTTACTTGTTTCGTATTTAGTGTGATTTTTGGATGGTATTGCTTCAGCTCTTTGTTTTTGGTGGCCACTCATATAAAGAATTCCCTTTTTGTTTTAGTTTCTAGTTTTCATCTTCCATTGAGCTCTATGTATTTCACTTTTGTATTTCGGACAAGAAGCATGGAACTTGTTGCTTAAACTCTCGGGAAATGGTCGATTGAAGCTTTGACGGTTTATTGTAAGATTTACTCTATATCTTGGTTATTGTCTAGCTTTTTAAATATTTATATTAATGGTCATGACTTGGATTAGCTAGGAGTACTACTAGTCGATGTTTGTTGTCGACTTAATGCTAGGTTTTGGGATATAATATGATGTTATATGCTCAACCATGTTGTAGTAAGCTAGGTATTAACGATGCATTGCAAGAGTCCTTCTCAATCAATTTTGCAGTATCAAGTGGAGATTGACATGGAACCACCATTGTCACACATGGAGCACAACCCAATGATTAAGCTTAAGGTACTAAGTCGAGCTCACGACTTTAAACAACAGCGCTTCGGAGGCAACCCGAGACCCTTTTTATTTTCTTTCTTTTTCTTTATTTCTCATCAAATTTCCACCACCACAACAAATTTTCTTTCACCCATCGCCCACCCACTAAAAGATCCACAACCAATCTTAATCCGCTGGAACCCAAATCCACAAAAGAAAACCCGTCGGGAGGACTTCAATAGCTAGGAGTTGGTAACACTAGAGGATCGAGATTGTTAATGTATCTTTTCGATCTCTTGAGCTAGGTGAAAATCTCACAAATTCAAAACTTTTGAACTTATCATTTGTTCGAGTGATCTCGAGGGAGAGGGTCGTGAGTCGAGTTAGGAGATCCGAGATGGTGTTGTTAAGAAATTCGAAGTTTGACGGATTGTTTGTCATGAGTTTCGAGCATTCGATCTTCGATTTACCCGATTTTCGATTCTTTCCCCCATTTTCCGTATACTTTTTCTTCTAATTGTCGACACATCGAGGGCAATGTGTAGTTTAAGTAGGGGGGAGGGTATTCTCATTCTCATGTATCTATGTTGTATTTATTACTTTCAATTTGAAATGAAAAATGAAAAAAATTAAAAAAAAAAAAAAAATATATAAAAAATGAATGATGATGAAGTGAATCCCGTTGAGTCAAAACCCGCAAGGGCGGGCGACTCTGGCAAAATTAGGGGCCCTGGATAGGTTGAAAACCCGAAAGGGCAACCTATGCAAAAAGTGGCTTATATTGAGCTGTAAGATGGTGAGATGAAAAAGAAATGTGTGAAGCTAGGATGAAAAACCCGAAAGGGCTCCTAGGCAAAATGAGAGATTAAGAGAGAATTTTGTACTTTGAAAACTCATTTGCCGGAGATGGTGTCATAAGGTGGAAAGCTTCCTGGGTCGGGTTAGTTATTTCATCCTTGATTTTGTGAAGATTTATTTCGGCTTTCACATTCTTTTGGTCGATTGTTTGTTTTTGGAGTAAGCATGGAATTTATCCCTTTTTGTCTTTGTTCCATGGCTTGCTATTCTAAGTTAGTCGTAGTAGTAGTTTTAGGTCATCTTTCGAGGTTTGGGAGAGCCGATAGTTTAGTGTGTCGTAAGTCGGCATTTTGATTCTTGCTGGTGTTGCAGTTAAACTTGTTGGTGTCGCTGGGTCATTATTGTTATTGTTACGTCTTTATATATTTCGTAGTGAGCTTGAATCTAAGGCGGGGGAATCATCATCCCTTACGTTTAGGTTTTGAGCGTATTTTGTTAAGATGTGATGATGATGATGTAGTTTGATGGGGAGTGTAGGTTGGTGTCGATGGCTTGGGTGATGATTTATTTGGGTGATTCTCATTTTTGAGTTTACTCGAGGTCGAGTAAAGTTCAAGTGTGGGGGTATTTGATACGCTCAAGTTATACGATGTTTATATTATATTTTGGGTGCTTTTTGCTAAGAGTCTTGATCATCGCTGTTAACGTTTGCGTTTTATTTAATTCTTAGCTGAAGTTCGGAATTTTGTATTTTAATTATAGTTAAAGCTTGTAAATTCCGAGCTCCTAGAAGCATTAGTGCTTGGAACGACTCAACATCGTTATACTCGCCAAGCGTCACCACATGTTCCAACCAAGCATCGCCGCAAGCCGTAGCCGAGCATAGCACCTAGCCCATCACAGCCGCACTAAGCTCTCGTGAGCATCGCCTAGCCGCAACAAGCATCGCCCATGCGCGCGCTAGCAAAGATCGCAAGCCCGGCCGCGTGCTCGCCCGGGCCAGCCTCGCCCAAGCATCATCGCCAGCCCGGCGAGCGCCGAGCCAAGCCCGCCCAAAGACGGAAGCTCGCACCTCGCGAGCTAGGTCGTACCTCGCGACTACTTGCCCGCACCCGCGAGATCCCTCGCACGGTGCGACCTCTCGTTCGGCCCTTCGACTCCGTGTTGGAGGCAAGAACCCTTCGCACCTGCGAATCTACTTCGCACCTCGCGACCCCCTAGGCCTGGCCTAATTGTCAGCTGATTTTGAGCTTTAGTATAAATACTAAACTTGATTTTTGGACCTAGGGGGCCAGCACCACAAGGAGAGGGAGTCTCCAAAACTCCACTCCTCTCTTGTTGTCTTCTTTTAGTTTTTATTTTCTAGTTTAGTTTTTGTAGATTTCAATTATGGGATCGGCTTATGCTATGCCGATTGAAGCTTAACCGTTCTCGAACGAGATTAATATGGAGCTTCAAGCATTATTGTGAGATCTTTCCTCTCTATTTAGTTCTTTTGATTATGGTTTAATTTCTATGCTTCGTTTTCTATGATTTTTGCATAATTATGCTAGGAACGTTACTAGTTTGATTGTGTAATTAATCTAATGCTAGATTTAAGAATAGAATCGGATTGTTTTATTCTTTTATCAATTGGCAGCAAACTAGGGAGTAACTTAGATGCCGATCGTCTTGGTTATTTCTCGGGAAATCAATTAACTCGTTGAATGTTTATCGCTTGTACGACGTTAAGTGCCTATCGGGTCTCCGTGTTTATCAGTCGCTATCGGGATTGAACTTAGACGCTATCTACTAGGTTATCCTTTAGTTAGGGTTTTATAGTCACGCCGATCGTGCTATTCAACTAAGAATAAGGAGAATGCGAGATTAATTCTCAACAATAGATAATCAAGGAAATAATTAGAGTGGAGGTTCAAGGATCGATAATGAATCGGAAGTGGATGTTAATCGGATTCAAGATCTTCCCATATTGATTTCTCATCTTGTTTATATGCTAGTTAGTTGTAGTTTAGTTATAAATCTACTTGAAACCCCTTTGTTATTATTATTAGGTTTCTGCCCTTAGCTTAATCTAGGTATTGAATCACGCTAAGTATTAAACTCGTCCTCGTTTCCCTGTGGATACGACCCCTACTTCCATTATACTAGCTTAGTGTAAAAGAGAGTAGGAGAAATTTTATCTTTTGGCCTAAGTGCGGTGCACAACGACACATCCGCGCCCGCCCACTCGTGCTTTGGAAGAGGCATACAAAGGCCATCGTTAGGCTCTCGTAGCCAAGCGTGGACGTGCTAAGCGAGCAAGGGAAGTCAAAAGTGGGTACCTGAAGGAAGGTATGAGGCGCCTGGGTAATCCTCTGGAACCCCTGGGGAACAGGAAGTGTCCTGGGACGAAAATTCGCGGACCCTCTAAGTCGAAAATGCCACGAAAACCGTAAAAGTGTGGATCGTAGTCCACTACTCGGGCTCGCCGAGGCCCAACCATTGGAGCCCCCTAGGGTGCACCTTAGGGTCGTGGAGGCCCTTTGAAGGCACACTTGTGCCATGGAAGGGGCATGCGCGCCATCCGGGAGGCTCTCCTGAAGCCAAGCGAGGGTTGTACCAAGCGAGCAAGGGAAGGAAAAAGTGGGCGGGGATCAAGGTCCGAGGCGTCCCCAGGGGCATCTTTAGGGAACCCCCTGGGACCTAGGTTGTCCCGGACGAAAAAGTTACAGGGCCCCAAGAAGTCGAAAAATGACCTACAAAGTGGAAAAGCGTGGATTATAGTCCACGACTCCGGCCCGCCTGGGGCCCAATCAACAATGCCACAAGAGTTCACCTCAGGGCCGGGAGGCCCTTTGAGGGTACACTGGAGCTTGGAAGGGGTAGCGGTGCCATCCGCAGCCCTCTAGGCCAAGCGAGGGTCAGGTCAAGCTAGCAAAGGAAGGCAAAAGTTGCTACTGAAGGAAGGTCCGAGGCGCCCGGTAATCCTTAGGCACCCTGGGGAAGTAGGAAGGTCTCGGGACGCAAAAAGCCGGGAACCCCCGGAAGTCGTAAAATTGCCCAAAACTAGAAAAAGTGTGGATTGTCGTCCACTACTCCGGCTCGGCGAAGCCTCCCACCGGTGCCCCTGGGGTGCACCTTAGGGCCGCTGGAGGCCCTTTCAAGGCACACTTATGCCTCAAGGGGCACGCCCCGCCATCCGGACGCTCTCCTAAGCCAAGCGAGGGTCAGTGCCAAGCGAATCAAGGGAACACAAAAGTGGGCACCAAAAGGAAGGTCCAGAAGCCCAAGCTATTCCTCGACACCTCGAAGGACACGGGAAGGTCTCGGGATGAAATAAGTCACGGACACCGGAAGTCGAAGAATTACCCGAAAATGGAAAAAGCGTGGATTATAGTCCGCGACTTCGGCTCAGCGGCCTTGTCACTATTGTCCTGTGGTGCACCTCGGGCCGCGAGAGGCCCTTTGAGGGCACACTCGTGCCTCGGAAGGGTTATGCGGTGCCATCCGGGAGGGTCTCATAGGACAAGCGAGGGTTTTGCTAAGCCGAGCCAAGTGGAAGGCAAAATTTGGCGGGAAGAAAGTTTCGAGGCGCCCTGGGAATTCTTAGACACAACTGGGGAACTAAGAAGGTTCTAGGACGAAACAACAATAGGTCCCGAGAAGTTGAAAATGTCTCAAAAACATCAAAAGCGTGGATAATAGTCCACAACTCGGGCATAGTGGGGTCCAAAGGACCTGCACCTCGGGGCCATGGGAGGAGCTTTAAGGCACACTGCCTTGGAAGGGGAACGCGGCGCCCATCCCGATATTCTCCTAAGCCAGGGAGCCAAGGGAAGGCAAAAGTGGGGCGGGAAAGAAGGTCCGAGGCACCCGTGGCTATCCTTAGGGCACCCCAGGGACGTACCATGTTCCCAGGGGGAAAACGTCGTGGGACCCTCGAAAGTCGAAAAATTGCCCAAAAACTAGAAAAAGTGTGGTTTATAGTCCACGACTGGGCTCTTGTGGGGCCCACCACTAGTGTCCCTAAGGTGCACCTCAGGGCCGTGGGAGGCCCTTTGGAGGCGCACTCGTGCCTCGGAAGAGGCATGGAGTGCCATCTATGGGCTCGTAGGCCAAGCAAGGGTCAGTGCCAAGCGAGCAAGGGAAGTCAAAAGTGGGCACCGAAGGAAGGTCCGAGGCACCCGGGGTAATCCCGAGGGCACCATGGGGGAACTAGGAAGGTCTGGGACGAATAAAGTCACGGGACCCTCGAAAATCGAAAAATTCCCGAAAACCGTAAAAGTGTGGATCGTAGTCCACTACTCCGGCACCGGCAAGGTGGGCGGCGCGGTGTCGTCGTTGTGCACCGCACCCGGTCCAAAGATAAAATTTCTCCTACTCTCTTTTACACTAAGGTAGTATAATGGAAGTAGGGTCGTATCCACAAGGGGAAACAAAGGACCCGGTTTAATACTCGCCGTGATTCGAAACCTTGGTTAAGCTAAGGGCCGAGAAACCTAATAATAATTACAAAGGTGGGTTTCAAGTAGATTTATAACTAAACTAAGACTAACTAGCATATAAACAAAATGAGAAATCAATTATAGGAAGATCTTGAATCCGATTAACATACACTTCAATTCATTATCGATCCCGAACCTCCACTCTAATTATTTCCATAATTATCTATTGTTGAGAATTAATCTCGCGTTCTCCTTTATTCTTAGTTGAATAGCACGATCGCCGTGACTATAAAACCCTAACCAAAGGATAACCTAGTCCGATACGGCTAAGTTCAATCCAATAGCAAAGAATAAACACAGAGAACCAACGTACTCGCTAACGCCATACATGCGATAAACATTCAACAGCTTAATTCAATTTCCCCAAGAAATAACCAAGATAATCAGCATCTAAGCTACTCCCTAGTTTGCTACCAATTGATAAAAGAATAAAACAATCCGATTCTATTCTTAAATCTAGCATTAGATTAATTACACAATCAAACTAGCAACGTTCCTAGCATAATCATGTAAAAATCATAGAAAGCAAGCATAGAAATTAAACCATAATCAAAGGAAATAGAAAGAGAGGAAAGATCTCACAATAATGCTTGAAGCTCCATATTAATCTCTGCTCAAGAACGGTTCAAGCTACAATCGGAATAGCATAAGCCAATCCCATAATCGAAATCTACAAAAACTAAACTAGAAAATAAAAACTAAAAAGAGAAGACAACAAGAGAGGAGTGGAGTTTTGGAGACTCCCTCTCCTTAAGGCCGCCGCCCCCTAGGTCCAAAAACAAGCTTTAGTATTTATACTAAAGCTCAAAAATCAGCCGACATTTAGACCGACCTAGGGGTCGCGAGGTGCGAGTCCGGGTCGCACCGTGCGAAGGGTGTTCTCGCCTTCCAAAACGAAACAAGCCCGCCGCCAAACTAAGCTAAAAATCGCACCGTGCGAGATTACTCGCGAGGTGCGAGCAAGGTGCGCGAGGTGCGACCTATCTCGCGAGGTGCGAGATGTCAAGCACAGGCCGGCTATGCTTCGCGCGCCGGGCGAGGCCGCCGGACGAGGCCGCCGGGCGAGGCCGCTGGGCGAGCACGCGAGAGCCGAGCACCTTGCTTCGAGCATGCGATGCGGTGTAGAGCGTCAGGCGTGCGGTGTCGAGTATGCACGCGAGAGCCGGGCCGGGCAACTTGCCTTAAGCGCGCCGGGCTTACGATGATGGAGCACTCGGCAACTCGTCATGAGAATGCTTCGTGGGTGATGCTTAGCTTGCAGGTGATGCTTCGGGCTTTGCTCTAGCCAAATGCACTTCACCTTGGAAGCTCTAATACATGACGTTAACACAAATTATCTCGCACAAACCGAACTTCCGCTAAGGGCTAAATAAAACACGAATGTTAACAATTACAATCAAAACCCCTAGCAAAGTGCACCTAAAGTAACGTACATACACCGTGTTACTTATGCTTATCACAAGGCCCATCCACCGGTGCCCCTAGGGGTGCACCTTAGGTCGTGGGAGGTCACTTGAAGGCACACTTGTGCTTGGAAGTGGGCATGCGTCGTCATCCCGGAGGCTCTCCTAAGCCAAGCTAGGGTCGTGCTAAGCGAGCAAGGGAAGGCAAAAGTGGGCAGGAAGGAAGGTCCGAGGCGCCCTGGCGTCTTTAGGAACCCCGGGGACCTAGGAAGGTCGTGGACCTAAAAAAGTCAGGTCCCCAAGAAGTCGAAAATGACCCGCAAAGTGGAAAAGCGTGGATTATAGTCCACGACTTTGCTCAAAGGCCTACTACCATTGCCACAAAAGTTCACCTCAGGGTCGTGGGAGGCTCCTTTAAGGGCACACTAGTGCTTGGAAGGGGTAAACGGTGCCACCTGGAGGCTCTCTTAGGCCAAGCGAGCAAGGGATGTCATTAGTGGGAACGAAAGGAAGGTCCGAGGAGCCCGAGGTAATCTTCACCCACCCCGAGGGACCTAGGAAGGTTCGGGACGAAGAAGTCGCGGACCCCCGAGAAGTCGAAAACTGGAAAAGAGTGGATTATAGTCCACGACTCCTCTGACGGGGCTCCGCCTTTGGTGGCCCTAACGTGCACCTCAAGTCCGTGGGAGGCCCTTTAAAGGCATACTCGCGCCTGAAGGGAACGTGGTTCCATCGGAGGCTCTCCTAGGCCAAGCGGGTCAGGCCAAGCGAGTCAAAGGAAGGCAAAAGTGGGGCACGAAAGCAAAGGTCCGAGGAGCCCTGGTAATACTGCACACCTGGAGACCTAGACAGCCCTGGGACAAAAGAAGTCGTGACCCCCGGAAGTCGAAAATTGCCCGAAAACTGGAAAAGCGTGGATTATAGCCTCACGACTCCGCCTGTAGGGGCCTTGTCACCGTTGCCCCTAGTGCACCTCAGGCCGCGGGGAGGCCTTTCAAGGCACACTCGTGCTCGGGAAGGCATGCGGTGCCATCCTGGGAGGCTCCGCTAGGCCTAGCGAGGGTTGTGCCAAGCCGACAACGAAAGCAAAACTTGCTAAGGAGAATAGGTAGACTATGAATTTAGGGTTAAGAATAATATTAATAATCATTACTTCTGGATAAAAAGAAGGTATTTTTAAGATAAAAGGAATCCTCGCAAAACAAGAAAACTAGAAAACATCCCGAAACAATATTATCTTTTTTTCTTTTTCGCATTCCTTTGGATTTTATCCAACACACATTGACAGCGATAATTTATTGACAACAAACAATCCAAATTCACAACACTAATTCAATAAAATGCAGAAAACTGCATTTCAACTAAAAAATGGCAATTTTTTGGGTATTTTGCATCCAAGTTCTTCTTTTATTCTATAAGATCCGTTGAGCATGTTCTTCTTTTGTCCAATCTCTTCAAAGGGGGAACCTTTGGTATGAATTTGATGTCCTTGTTGTCTTTGGACTTTCAATTATGTTTTGTTTCAATCTGATTTTTGTGTTGCTCAATTTAGAACTATGAAATTGTTTAGTGTGATTGATTTTGGGGGGCTTTTTTTATTTCGGGCTTATTGTTTTTGGAGCTAATTGAAGTGAATTTAGCTTCCAGTGATTGGTTTAGGTATTTGTTTGGTTGTGAGTTCATTGACTCTTGTCTGTTTTGGTTGATAATATGTATTTGAGTTTTAAGGAGATGGAGTTGAGAAGGAGAAGAGATACAATGCAGTTGGGTGCAAGGGAAGTGAAGGTGTGGAGGAGGGAAGCAAAGAAATGGCAAAAATTATTTGGGGACGGACACTCCATATGAGATATGAAGAACAAAGAGTGTGCAACTCACATTCCAAAGTCTATTAAAAAAAAAAAACTCACATTCCAAAGGGAGGCGCATAGGGGTCATGATGCTCCGTCTTTGTTGGATTGATTTTCTTCTTCTAACCTGTTTTTCTTCCATCATCCGTACGGATGCATGAGGCTGGCCCTATAAGAGAATCTGCATCTAGCTTTTATTTTTCTTCTTTAACAAAAAAAAAAGGACGGAAAAGTAACTTTATTCACCGAAAGTTTGACATTTTCGCTGAATATATCCAAAAGGTGTCATTTTTAATAAAAACAAATTTTAAAAGATGGTTTTTAACAAAAACTAGTATATATTGTGCTATTTTCCCAAAATAAAATTGCATAAAACATGTAAGCTAACAAAAAATATCTTATAAGTATCCGGTATCGGAAGAATTTTCAATTTGTATTTAAGACCCGTCTATACATTAGCAAACGTAAATCCCATATGATACAAATGGAAAAAGAATAGATGGAGTATGTTGTAAAGAATATTATTGTCAAGTAAATAAATTATTTTGACCCAAAACATAATTACCATAAAGAACTATGTGGCTTGTGTGCATTTTTACTTCCAAAGACTTCGCTGTTTTTTCCGTTCGTCCTTTTATCTTGATTGGAACAAGTATTACCATCAAATCTGAGAAGAATCCATTGCATTATAAAAGTACTAAAATTATTGGCTATGTTGTAATCTTGCAATGAATAAAGATGCATGATCTCTGCAAAAACAGGTTCGATAGGATAAAAAGAACAAAAGAGAGACAAATCTTCTCGTTGGATGGCAAAGTTTTTACTTGTTTGCAAAATACATTATTATCTCACATTCGCACTTGCTACTAGAACCCTTATCTCCAGACCCCACATCACATTTATAATACTTGCTCTATTTTTATTTTAATAACAATCCAGACCTTTGCCAAATAATTGAACTGGTTATTTTTTATATCTGCCTGATCTCCATCATTCATCCACCCCTAATCGGAAACTATAGACATTACACGGAGTCAAGACTTTGCCAAAGAAAGTGGTCCTACATACTCCCTTTCCCACATGATTTTCATCGCTTCAATCTGAGGGTCATTTTCTTATTACCCAATTGCTTATGTCAACTGTCAAAAGCGTTTAAGAAGATGGCTGGATATCAGCTAATTCTTTCAAACCTTTTATGTCATAAAGTAGTCCAATTACCTTGCACTGAAAGGTATTTTAAGTCATTTAAATCGTAATACTCGACCCTTTAAAGCATGCTTAATTGCGCAAAACTAGCGTAAATAAACTCTCTTAAAAAAAAGATTAGCTTCACTGGAATGAAGAAGACGCTAAATCCCTTTTCGGAAGAATCATGGTGTATTACATAAATTGTCGCATATAAGGCGTAGAAAACACCTTTGTAGGTCGAAAATCCAAGGCGAGAGAAACCTCCTACCCTAAAAGGAAAACGAAAAGGAGAGAGAAACCCCAGAGGGGCTCGAACCCCGCCGTAAGCGCTTCAAGACTGGCCGTCGGGTGGCCGCTCGAGCTCCCCTTTCTACTCGTTATCCTCGTTCTCTTCGTAGTTAGGCTTCAACACTTCACGGAATGTCTCGATTCAAATTTTTTCCCCAACCTCAGTTTCGCTAACCCTCATTCAAGGTTCCTTTAACACTGAAAGGATTCCATCCCCGAATGGACCGTAGCAAGTGCTTTTTTTCTTCTTCGTTTAAGATCTATGGAGAATCGGTTACTAAACCCTAGAGTTCTATGCGCCAAGCCACAAATAAAGTGAATTATCGTTAATGGAGGTGTGGCAAGGTGGAGTCGAGTGTCGTGCGCAAAGCCGGAGAGGCGCGAAGGCGCTTCGACGGCACTGGGTAAGTTTCTGGCATGGTTTAGGTATTTGTTTTTTATCGATGGTGTCCTACTTTCTTTGATTTTGTCTTAGGTGGTAGAGGTTGTTCGGATAGATGGAGTTTCCTTTGTTAAGACTTAGGAAGGATAGTATCGGGTTGTTATGTCTAATCTTCCGTGAGTCATGAAGTGTTTGCCAAACTTGGATAGGCGTAACTTTAGGTATTTGTGTGTTGCCGAAGAACAGAGGTGTTTATCTATATCAAAATCCTTGTTATCGTTCTTGTAGAATAACTTAATTTGATGTTAATGGCTTCGATCTTCTACTTCAAGGATCGCATACGTTGATCTTTGGACTAAGTTATTGGGTGATGACTTAAAGAAAATCACATCACCCCATATTCATGTGATGGTTTTGGGAGTCATCACAATTAAAAATGCATCTCGTCAAGGCTCTTTAATTTGATTTATGCCAAGTTTTGACCTCACCAGACAACAATGTTGACTTTTTGCCTTTTAAGGCAAAAACTCATGATACCTAGAGGTGGCAACCGGTCATACGGTTCGTGCACGGTCCGTTCATTACGGCTCGGGTCATAAACGGGTTAACCTTGTGTTCGGGTCACGTTCGGGTCGAATCCATTCAGATACGTGTCCATTTCGGGTCCATGAAAATTCGTGTTAGCTCCTGCCCGTTAAATCGGCCCGGCTTGCCCACCGCAAAACAAATTAAAGGGCTATTGGAATCATATTTTGTAAAAAATTAAGACAAAACTTGACATAACAGAGTAACATTTACATATAAAATATACATAAAACATATTTTAAAACTTAGGAGGAGAAATATACACTATCAAAAACATTGAAGAACAAACAAAGAATTAACGAAGAAGAAAATATACCATCTCAATAATTAGGAATCTTAAAGGTGTAACTAGAAAAAAAAGAATGAATGGTTGAATCTTGATGTGCATTATGGAGTGAGCCGCCAAAATTAAACAAGAGGTCGATCACATCTAACATGAAAAAAACATCCCGATAATTGCTCAAACTATGTTGCACATTCAAAGGAGTGTGAAGAATGATGGACATCAACCTGTTTTCGATCAAAAAGTCTACAAAGAGTTGGGATTTCGGGTCATGTCTGGCCTATCTACTATGTTATTTCCGGTTCCTGGTCTATTTCGGTCATTACTTTCTGGTGCCAAACGGGTCTTGGGGTCGGGTTGTTTCGTGCTCGGGTCTATTTCGGGTCATTACTTTCGGGTTAAAACGGTCCTCGGCCTCGGTATTTCTGCCGAACACGGATGCAGTCTATTTTTGCTTGCCCAATGATACCCCCGTATAGGGTACAAAATCATAGAAGAAAGTGACTTCCCTCAAGATATCTTTAGAATCCCATGAAGACTTCTCATTTCAAAGGCATTGGGATTTTATCGTCTACGTGAACCTCTAGTTCTACAAGAACAAATTTGGCAATCCATCATTGAAAATCGTTTTGGTTTGAAATGTCGATAGTTTCCATCACACGCCAATAGTTTCTCTCGTAAGACACAAGGGTCAACTCCATCAAAAATCGCGCAAGCAAAGTTCCATATATGATTTCCATATACTCCTCTCGCATAGAACTTGACTCGCAAGGTAGTAAGATGGTTTGTAACTTCTTGTTGGTTTTAGTTTTTATGGGTTGTAAGAGATAGTCAATCTCATATTAGTGTTTGTTTATAGTCCGTTTATAGTTTTGATAGAAATGTTCTATCTCTAGTTAATTTTCACTTAATGCAAATTATGTTGATGTAAAAAAAGGAATTTTTATGTGAAGATAACATTATAAGTACCTTCTTCACCCAATAACTTCTACTATTGTGCATAATTTACTACCCATGCAAGTAATTCCAAACTCAATCCAGGAGAAGGCTTTTACTACTTTCATATAAAGATGATAGGATAAGTGGCAAGCTAAAATGGAATGCCTCCTATGAGAATAGGTAAAACTTATAGGGACCTCGGGGTCCACACTAAATTAGTGAGGCCTAACGCTAATTCATGTGTTTTGTGAAAAAAATTTACTATATAAAAATAGATATAAAGATGAGTAAATATAGATTGTAAAGTTTGACTATGTGAAAAAAAGGTTAATATGTCACAAAGTGAAAATTTTATTATGATAAACTAATGTAAAGAAAGAGTGACTATAGTAAAAAAAAACGCCACTATGGTAGATAAGAACTATGTAAGATAACCTAAGATTTTAAAACTACTATATGGAAAAAGTGGTCACCATGTTAAATAATCGCCTGTGGTCCACACTAATATTATTGGGGACTGCGTCCACGCAAGACTAACTCTGGAGAATATGAGCTATTGCTAACATTTTACGAGGCCCAAGAAACAACAAACGTAGCCCATCTATTAAATTTAATATACATTCTAGTAAATAATTATTCCCTCCGTTTTAGAATGCATTGTCAATTTTAACATTATGGTATGTCTCAAAATATTTTACTTAATATAGTGGGTGAGTTAAAAGTCGCCCTCTTTTTTTTTTTCTCTCAAACCCTAAATTCCTCCCCTAACCCTTTCTTTATCAATTAAAGGCAGCCATGGATGATTTTATCCATGGTAAGCCCCTTTTCCCCTTTTATTTTCAGCTTTTAGTTCATTTTCTTATTTTTGTTTAATAAATTAGTCTCTCTTTATGAGATTTTCTCAAACCCCGTTATGGGGTTTTTAGTTTCGTTTTGGAAATCTCCTTCTCCCTATGGGAGTTGTGAGTATGGTTTTTTGTTTTTAGGTATGAAAAATTATTCTCATTGGTTGAAGTTCGAGACTAACATGAAGGCGTATTGAATCTTTATACAAACAACCCCACTGACTCAAGAATGTTCTTCCCAAACTATATCGTAATGATAGACTTTCATCAATAGTTGCTTAATTCAAGAAATACAAGGGGGTAGGCCGTATTGCTCGATCCGGTTCATCGTAGTTTCTTCAAGACTAATTGATTTAGTCTTGTTTAATTGTATCTTGTTTTTCTTTTTTATACCTATTGTAGATACCGCTTAAGCCTTCAATTAATGAAATTTTTCTTTCAAAAAAAAAAATATAGTGGGTGAGTTAAAGAGAAAATAGATGGGCGCGTAATTTGGGTTTTGAAAACGTAGATAAGCTAAACTTGTCAAAATAGATATTGAAAGTAGCACAATCGTGCCTCTCCATTTCAGGACTAACGATGAAATATACCGTCAGTCTCATTTGGTCCTGGGTCCGCAGAAAGAACAATAACAAGGGGAGCCATGCTCATGTCCACTAATATGACAATAGGACACGGCCTATAAAAGACGATCAAGTTATCTAGGAGGTGGATCAACATCACCATGACAACCACCGGGATGTGTATGACAAAAAAGGATTTCATTCCCATATGCGGTGCTTATGACAACTTGTACACGTGGCCAAGAATTAGACACCCGGTTAGAGTAAACAATACTACTATAAATACCCTACTCGTAATATTAGGCATATTCTTAACACAATACTTTTGGGGGCAAAAGTACATTCCGAACACAAAATACTTTCTCTTTAAATCCTTCTTGGACATATCTTCAACTTGATTGTCGAGAGAGCTTTCTAGATTCCCCCTGGGTACTTTACGTTTCCTCGTCTTACAGTGCTTCTATCTCTATCACGTACTCCACTTCTTGACGGGTTTACTTTGAAGGTCGTCATCTGTTTCATTACCGGAAAAATAACAGATTGACCTTTTGGTTTCTACTTTTAGGCCCCTCCCAACTCTAGGGCTAAGCCATCATATTTCTCTAGCTTATACTTAGCATGGAGCCTGAAATATTTTAAGAAGGTTTTATGACGTGAGTATCCGATCCAAATCGAAGATGATGTGCTCCAAGGCATCAATAACAATGTGGAGACAAGCTAAGACCCCGTGAGGAGCGGGAGGGATAGCATCTGTGGTTGAGGCTTCCTTCCTGCCTGTAAGTGATCCTGAGATCGATTCTACATCCCCGTCCTTTGCACTATTCACACCAAAAACAAGCTAAGACCCCCAACCTAACAACGTAAAGCAACAACAACCCTTCGCATAAAACAAATCGAATTAAACCAATCGAATCGAATTGAATCGAATTGAACCGAATTGAACTCAATCAACTGGATTAAATTATAACTAATTAATAGTAATGACAATAATTAAGAACCGAACCGAATCCAATTGAACCAAGTGAAGCGAACCGAACCTAACCGAAAATAAATTGGGGAGAACAAGCCCCCACAATAATAGTAATAATAATAATAACAATAGTAATAATAATGTAGAAACATTTTCATGGATTGACTTTAGGAGATATTCTAAATTGTTTGATTCGGAGATCTTTCCGAATATTTTAGGATACATATTAGGAAGGTTATTAATAGATCTTAAGTTTCTTATTACAATTTAGTTTGTGATCAAATCGTACGTCGGACCGAGTTCGGGCCGGACGCACCCAAAAAGCTCACGTTGTCGTGCCGAGCCAAATTTCTGGGCCAATTTTTGAACCAAAATATGCTATTCCTGCACTCCAAAGACTGTACGCAAGTTACCCAATTTTTAAATGAAAAAATCAATTTTGAGGCGCAAAACTGTTCGGAAAATGTAATTGGGCCTCAAATTTTTTGACATTAGCTCTATACAAAGACCTCGCCATCACGCCAGGATTTCGCTTATAAATAAAAACTTTTATAATACACCCTGGGGTACCCTCGATTCAAAGTGAGCCTAAGACACCCAAAGCTAACGACTTTTGCTCATTGCTCATTTGAAGAACTACAAATGAGCAAAGTCGTATGATGATGAAAGCTCCAAATGAATAATGAAAGCAAATATAGCCTCCTTCGACGTACTATTTATATTATATACCCTACGTATAATTGAATGCATTCTCGAGTATTTACTCTCTTCCGTGCCCAATATGTTGAGTGCCTCTCCAATAGGTATTAGGTAGTATATAGTTTGTTTATCTCCTTAATTAATATACTCGTGGAAAATAAAGCAATTTATTTAATTGACACGATGTAAAATGATAATCTCATCCGCAGATAATACAATGATGCATACTACTACTAGGACCCTAACTCAAGATGTATTAGTCATAAAATGAATATACCTCAGCACGACATAGGGAGAAAACAAACAACAATATACTAACTCATACCAAGTTAACCAACATGTGGTAACAGTGCACCAAAAGAACCAGCAAAGGATTGCCTTACCCCCTCCTTGTCTAGTAGACTAGCAGCCAAGCGTATTAGACATGCTAATACTTATAACTTGTTATTTGATGCATAAGAAAAATCAAAGTGCGACTACTGGCACTTCAATGGAACAGTTCTCTCAATTTATAACTCGCTCACTTTACAACCTCCTCCCATCCTCCACCACCCCTTTGAGTTTTTACTCTTTACAACTCTCTATCCTTCAAACCAGCAATGCATTACCTGCACTACTAAAATGAAAAAGAAACAAAGATTAGATTCAGAGCTGAATAAAACTCAAGGAGCATTTAAGCAAATGGCCTCTCTCATTATTCGATGTCAAATTTATGCATCCGAAAACTGCTTGAGACATTGTGCTGTGAAGCATTCATATGAGGTTAACCAAGAGAATGGGTTTATTAGGTTTGGTGAGACGTCACTGGAAAATAACCACTGCCGCTTGACATAGCCACAGGAAACCCTATCCCCGCCGAAGCCGGTGGAATGGGAGGCCGGTTGTTGCAGCTCGTTCTAGTGACTGCACCTGAGTCTTCAAGAACTTGACGTAGTGAATAGCTCCTGGGTCCAACATTGAAGCAGTGTCCATCTTTGTGCCACCAGGAACAAGCCCTTGCAAGATTCTTATCCTCTCGCTGATTCTCTCTCGCCTATGCCGGGCTGGGCAACACTCTGTGGGTCCTTAGAAATCCTAACGTTCCGCCTCTTAGGCGTTTCACCATTTTCAGGGTCGGCGTAGATCGCCTGCAGCATTGCCATCCGAAAGATCATCTCTCGCACTGCTGCCATCGATGATTGCTTGCGATACTGATATGTACCCGGAATATAGAAAAAGATCCGCATTTCTTGGCTGCTATTATTATTACTATAACAAGCTTTTGAACTAGGGATAATAAAGTGGAAGAAATAGTTGTTATGGTTATTAGTTGTTGGAGAAAGATATAGTTGTCTGTGGACTTAACATAGTTAGTGAGCTGGGTAAGTGCGTATTTTGAGCATTAAAATGTTGCGGCAAGCTCCCATCACCACCACCACCAGCTGAAAAATGACATCATTGCGGTGTCGATGTATGAACCACCACCGGGAATGGTGTCGGAAGGCTTTGTCCATCGTCATTAACATCGTCCACTTTGGTCATCTGGTGGGACTTTAATAGGTCAATGTCCATAGTTTCTTGGAATGCAACCTTATACTTACTAGGATTTCAGTTTTTCAGGCGACAAGAAAATTACGGACAAAGACAGAAAGCTGAAAAGAAGTAGGGGAAGAAAAAGATGCAGGGAATGGGAAAGGTAAAGAGAAGAGAGGGTAGACTATAGGCTGACTGAAATCTCAGTGAGAAGAAAGGAAGATAGGAGTGATGAGGATAGTCTTTTCTTTTTCTTTTATTTTTTAAAAAGACTGATATTTTAAATGGGTGGTCACCTAGTGACCTAAAAAAAAGTGGTATAATATGAAATGAAAGCAATTTTAATGTAGCAAGTTGTTTGGTACATTATATCTCTTGTTGATTAAATTAATATAAACAATAAAGAATTCACTTTTCCCATTGACGCGTAAAGTTGGAGTGGGGTGGAATTAATTGAAAGTTAATATTTTTTTCCTTATATTTTACATATCTTCTATTAAGATACGTAACCATTCGTAGAGAATATATGGAGGTAACATTATGAAACGGAAAAGGAGATGGCGGTTAGCCCGCAAACCCACATTTTCAGAATAAGAATCATGGAAATTTGGCATGCTAAGTTAATAGCAGGAACGTTGGGAGAAATGAAATATGTGGGCCACAGAAAATCTAATGGTAAAACTTATGAAATATCAAAAAAAAACACACCATAAACCCTGTACAACAGGTAGTGGCGGGATGAATGTATATATCTAGCAACCTAGCGTTCATCAGTTGATTCAGTTCTAACACGAGTCTGTCGCCATATGTCTGCCCTTCTCATGAGAGTCATGGGGCTTTAAGATAGAATTAGTGGGTGCTCCTGATTTCAGCACATCTGATGCCGCAGTACATTTTATTCCATTAGCACTACAGTTTTATTGGACTCTCTGATAGCCATGTTCGCGGAAGTAAACAAATTTTTATACACTTGTTTATTATTTGTAACTGCCTGCTTTGAGTATATAAGTGTATAACGGCATAATTTACAATAATAGCGATGAA
>CANSZD010002513.1:0-162826 GCA_947648045.1 Beta corolliflora | reverse complement strand
AAACAAGCACCAAGAGCTTGGTATGAGAGATTGTCAAAGTTTTTGATGGAAAATGAAAATAAGAGGGGAATAGTTGACAAAACTTTGGTTATCAAAACTAGGGGGAAACACTTGCTTAGTAGTTCAAATTTATGTTGATGACATCATTTTTGGAGCTACTAATCAGTTGCTATGTGATGAGTTTTCCATAAACGTAGGCAGAGTGAGTTTGAAATGAACATGATGGGAGAACTGACTTTCTCCTAGGCTTTTACGCATTAAGCAAATGAACATGAAATTATTATTGACCAAATAAAAGTACCTTAGAGAAAGCTTCTAATGAAGTGTGGTCTCGAGAACAAGAAAGCTTATGACACTCGCTCCCACTCAACAAAACTCGATGTCGATTCAAAGGGAAAGGATGGGAAAACCACCGCATAAGAGGTATGATTGTCTCCTCTGTACCTCCAATAGCCTAGTAGACTGGAGTATTGTGCTCCTTCAGAGATTGTGTAAGATTTCAAAGCAATTTCAAGGGAGTCTCATCTAAAGGTTGTTAAGAATACTTAGTAATTGGGTGGGAACTAACACTCGTGGTTCGTGGTACCCCAAAGGCACTTCTATCGAGTCGGGTAGGTAGACAAATGCGCATTATGATGGTTCTCTTATTGATAGGAAAATCATAACAGGGTATGGCTCATTTCTTAGGCTTATGCCTCGATCTCATGGCGCTCTAAAAATTAAAAATCGGTGAAGGTGGTATCCACAGTTGAATCGAATATATCGTGCGTTTGCTGTTGTTCCCAATTATTGTGGATATGGAAACCCAAATAAAGATTTTGATGTTGTCTATCAAAGTCTTCTTTTATCATGTGTGAAAACACTAGTGCTATTAATATTTCAAATAATCATGTTCATACTCTAAAACCAAGCACATTGAGATCGAGACATCATTTTCTTAGAGATAATGTTGAGAAAGGCTTGGTCGAATTATTTGCTTTTGCAAAAGTGAAGATCAAATTGCCGATATTTTCCACAAAATCTTTGTGTAGAGAGTCTTTTTGTAAGTTAAGAGTCTTATAAGGTTTAATTAAGTATTTGTAAGTGTCGTTTAAAGGGTTATTAGGTTTAGGTTATTCGGCTTTAGATTTCTCCCCCGATGGTTAGATCGGTACTCTTTGATGTGAAATTGCATACATATATCTTTGCTTAATTCTTCAGGTTGTCATGTAGATGCTTTCTATATCTTTCAAGATTAGAAAGAATAGTTTAGCTCAATAAAGGTGAAATCATGTTAAGTCACAAGCCGATGCAAGTGTTTCCTTAACGAAACAGAAGAAGAACAAATATCATGCACATATATATTTTTGGGAAGTCGATTCTTCTACGAAACCACCTCCCTCAACCGAAAACCCACCCACCTCCGATGTTTCCTATAACCTAATTTCCCAATGAGAAGGGTGAAGCTGTTCCCCGAGGAGGAACCTCGGTATGGATACATCGGTACCGGTTGAAAGGGTTTTAGATGAGTCATCAACCGAGGTGCCTCGTTGAGAAGTAAAAATGGAGGGAAGAAGATCTACGTGGTCATTGGCCTCAAGGAAGGGTCTCCATCCATCTACTAGGGCTAGAGGAAGAGAGTGACCGATCTCGAGATGAAGAAGGAAACATAAGAAGTTTCGAGAATCAATCTGGTTCCGCTTTAGGGGAACCAGAGGAAAGTGGTACCAATAGACCTCGCTTCACAAAAGGTAAACTGTTAAAACTCTTGTGCCCCTACCGGTTCTACTCCCTCGTGTGGAAAGAAGTGTGTTATCCAGGTTATTTTGATATACCCGCTTGATCTAAGGTTCGTGATTTGTTGGAATTTTTTAAGGTTGGATGCCTTGTTTAAGGATGTCAAGAATGCTTTTGTGGATGTCGTTAGAGAATTTTATGTGAATTTGAAGCAATTACCTTATATGTCTTTTGGGATCTACTTTGTTTTGGAAGTGAAATTTCCATGTTTGTCTCTTTGTGGCTTCTCGCTTAAATGTCTCCAAGGGACGGGTTTGATAAGTATGATGATGGTTGGCCTACTATTTTTTGGGGATAAAAACTCCGAGGAGATTTATAAGTTTTTGTTTGTTGTTCCCTATTCCAAGAAGGCTAGTTACCAATCAAGCACTAAACGTGGAACCCATTATGTCTGGTCCTCCACTCTATTCGCAATAAAGTGTTAATTCCGAGGGCTCGAGCAGGGGGAACAAGATTATAATGGAGATGGTCTTGATTCACTGATGATAAAAAGATGAAGATCAAACCTGCGTGACATCGATCATATCATGAATTGTTGTTCCCTCCTCTCACCATGCCCTAGCATATGATTTAATCATCACCCTCTTGCTCAAGAAGCAAAAGGAATTCTTCTCACTGGGGAAACAGCTTCCCATTGAAAGTGTTTACTAAGAAAATATTAGGGCAGAAAAGTGGTCAATATTTCTCGGCATATGCCGAGCTGTTCAAGGAGTTAGGGAGTACCACCGGAGAAGAAGAAGCCTGAGAAAAAGAAGATATAGGGGGAACCATCACAGCATGTTGTTGTGATTAAAAGGTTGGACAACCGGGAGAAGACTTTGGACAAAATGTATAAGCTAATTGAGGGTATGTCCAAGTCCTATAAGTCTAAGGTCACTAAGCTTGAGAAGAATTTGGCCGAGACCGAGTCAGTGGTTCTCTCTTCCGTAAGTAAAGGCTCAACTTCCTACTTCTAAGGGTGCTACTGGTTCCGCCGATCCTCGTCTTCCATCGATCCCCATCTTCTGCTAATCCTATGGGTGAGGATCAAGATGATGATGATGAGGAAGATGAAGAAGGTGCCGGATCCTCACATTCCTCCTCCAACCAAGAAGATGATGACTAGGATGCCTCGATGGAGAGGGAAGAAGGAGACAAGAAGAGGATGACGCAGGGAGATTGCTTTGCACTTACTTTTTTTCCCCTTATTACAAAACATCCTCCGATTGGGTTCCGCGGTTTAACTTTGCTAGTATGTATTTGGATAATTTGTGTTTGGTTATGGATTGTGAGTCAGGTGCCTAACCTTGATTTCTTGTAGCATGATGACTTGGTTGGTGAGTCGATTCTACTATTTTTGGAATTAGGTGATAAACTTATGAGCAATGGCATCTCGCCCTCTCCGAGTACTTTTTAATGATGCCAAAAGGGGGGAAAATGAGTTTGTAGTTGGAAGCGCCAAATCTAGTATAGATTGAGTCAGTCCTAGTATAGTTTTGTGACAGATGAAATAGTTAATTGTTTCACCCCCGTGAGTCTTGTGTCAGTAAGCTCCTTTAATGAGTTATTTGAGCTTTGGTTGAAGTTATTTGTATTTACTAACTTGTTGGTCGTAGAAACTCCACGACTTTGTCATCATCAAAAGGGGAAATTTGTCGAAGTTCCTTAGGTTTTGAATGATGACAACAAATATGGGAACAGTTGTTATTACAGAGGGTTCAAGGTCAATTAGGAAACAACCGAGTATTAACCGTTCTCGAGCCCGTATAATGAAACAGCGAAAGAATATTTGCTATGATATGATGTGTTCTTGTGTAGCAAATAGGTTATTCCAAGACTTGAAGCTAAGAAGCCCTCTCGAAGTTGTTCCGAGGAAAAGACAAAGTTCTTCATTGTCGATTCACGATAAGCCAAGAGATTGAAGTGTATGAAGATAGTTTAGGATGCTTTAATTGATTCATCTTAGGTATCCATTTAATATTTGCGTATGATATTTCTAGTGGAATTGTTTATGTTGTTCTTCAAATGTGGAAAGCATCATAGAGGTTTTGAATATGGAATCAGTTGGTTACATATTCATAACACTGCTAGTAGGGTAACAATTCTGGGTACCAGTTACTTTACCGGGTGATTGAGCTGGCTGTTTTAGAAAAGATTTTCGAAAAAATATTTTCTCAAATACTTTACATAAGAAATGTTTGCCAGCCTTTAGAATCATAGTTTAGTATTTACTTGCCTTAAAGCGTGTGTATATCTTGGATAATATCTTTCCTCCGAGAAAGATATTGTTCAAGATATACTTTCCATAACTTAGGATTATCATATCTTTGATATCATGAGTTAGGGCACGCTCAAAGGTTAGACCTAAGTCTATAAATACTGAATCATGATTCTCCTTCACCCTTGATTCTCTCCCGGATTTTATTAAGTATGTCTCAAAGAGAACAACTAAACAGTTTCCTAAAATAGAGTACGCATCTCATAGAGCTTTTCATTACTCTTTATTTCCTTTGTTAGAAAGCGTGCGTTAGGAGAAACTGATTGTATTGAATCTCTAACAAAGGGGTAGAGATTGAGTAGCGTTTGTGAGTTCATTCGCGAGTGCTTGTGAGTTCAAGTGCGAAGTAGCACAATAGAGTTAGTGTAGGGTGTGATGTTTCCCTAGATCGGAGTAAGGGAAATAGGAGAGTGTGAGAGTATTCTTGTTTTTATGAGTTGATTAATAAGAAAACTAGCGTAGGAGGACGTAGGCCCTTGTTTGGCTGAACCTCATTAAATTTGGTGTGTTCATTACTGTTTTCAAGTTCTAGTGTTTCCACTGTCAGGAACCAACCCAACTGGTTCCCCTTTAAACCGAAAGAATTTGAATTTGGCACCAGATCGTTTAAGTACTCAATTCACTCCCCCTTTTGAGGACATTGCAAACATTCAATTATGCACGCTAGAGAAATATGTGACATGTGGAACCATGCTCCGGTTCTCGAGTGACTTAAATAGGCCATAAATAACGCGATGATATGGCTAGCTTGTCGAACCATACGTCATTGGAATACTTTGGCACTAAGAGCCACACACCGGTAATGGGGAACTCGACGTCATGCACCTAATACAACCGACGGTTTCATAGACTCTTTAGGTATAGTCAATGGTAAAACCTTGTGTGCGGGATCTCGACGTATGTAAAAGTGAAAGAATTCATGATAAGGAAAGTAAAGTGCAATTAAGAAAACTAAAGTGAAGTATAGTTCTAAGCTCACAAAATGGTGTAGAAACATGGACTCGAAACACATCAATTGAGCAAAATTCTCGATAAGGAATCATTTATAAAGAGAATTAGATATTATTTGTAAAGAACTACTTTGCAAAATAAAGTTTATTTTAGATGATGAAATCCATTGTTATCAGAGTAAATATGTAATATGCATAGGATATTACAAAGTAAAAGATAACTTAAGAAGTGAGTATTTTCAAAATGATTTTTCTTTTGTAAAGGAATGAAATTTACCTTTTTGCTTGACTCTTGTACTCGAGAACTTTTCTCGTCTTGAGCGATAAAATTTATTTATTTTCAGGTAAATAGAAGTTTCAAGTTCAGATGGAGTTGAAAACATCCATGTAAGTTTGTAGTCTTACATGTTCAAGATAAGAACTTTGACATTATTGTAATTCTTAGTTAAGTTGGATTCATACATAGTTTTCGTTTAAATATCCGCTATCACAAAGCTTCATTTGAGTTGTATAACAATAAGTTCATTTAGATTAGAATTGGATGTTTTTCAATAATCTCTAGTTTAGCTCAATGAATGCCAAAATTTTAGTCCAAGTTTGATGGACCAAAAATATCTTCCACTATTCATTAATTTGAATACAGCTGGTCAAGATATTCGAGTTGACGCAGGTCTTGGAGATCAGTAGTAGGGATGCTAATGGGTTGGGTTGTTAATATGATCATCTTTCTTGCGAATCTGCTAATCCAAAATAAAATTCTTAGGATAACGAAGATGGAGTAAACTTTATGTACGTATAGGTATGGCAATGAAATGGTTTGCAAATAGTCTTGAAAAGCCCTAACCCTTATCCTCTCTTTGAAAGTTGACCCATACTTACCAGAAGCCATATGTTCTCAAAACTAAGAATTTTATGGGCTATATGAATATCCATAAGGTTTGACGAGCCTAGGGTAGGATTTGAGTACAAAATAGGTCCATAACTTATAATTATCCAATTTTTCCATCACATGTTTTTACTTCACTATGTAAATAATATGTAATAGAAATAAAACATGTGCATCATATTGGCATGTTAATAAGCTTCCAAAATTGTAGAGTAAATGACGATAGGTTGAATGACAATCAGTTGTGTTGGATATGGTGTTGAAGATCGTCGGAGAATAGAGTAATTGCAACGATGGAGATGTAGTAGCGATGTGCTTGGACCAAGGAATGAGGCAAGCCGATGTGTTTTCATCTATGTGCGTCGAGCATTGCAACGAACATGAGACTAGCTTATGTGAGGGCATCGAGCCAAGGCCATCAGCAGCCCGCGACTACAAGCCTGTGCCGACAGGGGGTCTCCTGCGCCCAGCCAACATTGTTGATGCCAGCCCGCAGGGGTAGCCCCTCGCTCAAGGGTTTCACTCCCCATCATGGGCTTTGTGTCGCCTAAAGTGATTTCCTTCTCCAATTAGGTTTCTAATTGTTCCCTTAGTATAAATATGTAAACCGTTTATTATTTTATGTCATAAGATTGATTCAACTCATGGAGAGGAGAGAGTAATTAATTTAGATAGACTTTTAAAGAGAGATTAGAGAGTACATAGAGATTTAATTACCTTCATGTAATCATCATCTCACATATTGAAAAGTCCTAGTGTAGTTTGTGGTTTTCTCCCGATTTAAGGGTTTCTATATTAAATCTTGTGTGTTCTTTATTGCTTCAATTTCTTTATTCTTATTTGTTATACTTTGATTGCTTGATTTGTTAGTGTTTGCAACCCTTAACTTGGTCACACCAAGACTTAATGCAGGTTAGGGTAGAATATGAGACTCCGACTCTCCGTACTTATGAGAGTGACTTGGCAAGTGTGGATTGGAGAGACAATGATTATATTGTAGTAAACGACCCCCCCCCCTCCCCTTCCCTTATTCCGTCACCAATCACGCGTGAGAATCTTGACAACTACATTCGATTTGAAAATCATGTTGGCTTACAATGCAGTGATTCATACAACACACATATCAAATGCAAATTACACATTAAGAAAGGCGAGCTGAATAAAAATTAAGGTGAAGAAGTCCTTCCAGCCTTAACATCACATGCAATCGCGTGGTGCCATATATGCAAGCCCAGTGCTGCTTTGCTTAGCTTTTGGCACAGAGAGACATACATACGTGATGATGAACAACCTATTAATCACATGCTCCCCCACCTTTGACCCACTGCCTAGAAGCTTCACTCCACTTGGTGATGAGTTCGCGTACTATCACGTGAAACCATGCATGCCAACACTATTTTGCCAAATTTTCCCCCCACTAACTTGTACTCAATTTGTATTTTTTTACTTCACCCATTTACTTTTACACGTCTAATACACGTCTTGAACCATTAATATTTTTAATTAGACATGAATAAAAATTATAAAAAGTTGATATTTTAGAAGTTTACCTTAAAACGAATCCAACAATATCTTACATGAGTTTATTTTTTCATACATATTACTAATTAAACATAGTCAAAGTTTTCCAACTTTTACAAAGGGATTACTTAGCTCATACAATTAAGTATAAGGGAATGGTAATTTCGTTTACCTAAGGGTTGTTTGGTTGACATAAAAATTAAATGCGAAATAAAACTTCCTAGGAAGTAAGATAATATGAAGTTGTTTGGTTGACAAAAATGTAGGAAGTTCTACTTCCCACAAAATGGAGAAAGTTACTTAACTAGGTTCCCCTTATTTTTCTTTCTCATGATCAACCAAACAACTTTTACCATTTTCTAGGAAATGAAACTTTAAGGGGACGAAATACTACTTTCTAGGAAATACTAATTCCTACATGCAATCAAACAAGCCCCTATAATATCTCTTTAAAAGGCTTTGTTTTGGTTGTTATTTTTCACATAACTGCATCTAATTAAAATTTGATAATAGTGATGCTATTCGGGCAAAGGACATAGTGTAGCTTTATAGTTCCTTGAAAGTTAACTTTAAAATTATCCTTATATATTGGTAAATTACCAAATTTTGGGCAAATTGGCTAAAAGTCGTCATATATTGGTAATTACAATATGTGTGTTCGATATTGTAAATCTCATGTATGAAGTAAACAGCCTTAGAACAACTTATTATAAATATTAAAATAAAGTAAGGAGTTGAGTCCTATATTAATTAAGGAGCTCACTCCCATCCCTTGAGCAAAGTACTCTAATTACAAGATAATTTCTATTTGCATCCGTGCATTAGTTCTCTAGACAAAAGATGGAAAAGAAGAAAGTGAATCCAGTGAAGGTTAAAAATGGCATGTTTAGCATTTATTTGGAAAATTTTGTTGGTATTTAAAATAACAATTTAACTCAATTTATATCTATAAAAATATATTAAAAGGTGTTACTATCAAATGATTTGTGTCACATGGCACTCTCCAATGTATGTGTCACGTAACACTCATATCAAACTTCTAATACACATGTTTATGATTTCATTTCAAAATATTAACAATATATGTAGCTACTAGGAATTGAACACATGACCTTTAAAATGAAATGTGAGAGTTTAACCACCAATCCACTACAATTTCAATGTACAATATTTCTAAGTAAAACATAATAAAGTCTTATAATTATATGTAACTTTAACGACATAGACAAGTTTTTTGATATCTAACACTCTTTTTTAAGGTAATAACATTCTCTTACCCCAATTCCATCGAAATTGTTCTTTTTATCCCCCAAGTCCCATAGATTTTTTTTTGAACAACTTATCATGCCATAACGTCCATTTTTCAATTTCGCACTAGGCAGAAAATTACAAAAAACTAATAAAATCAATTATAAAAGTTATGCATAATAATATATTTGATGATTGTAAGCTAACTTAGGGCGTCGTTCGGGCAAAATACTAATTACTTATTAAAACGTATGGGCAAGTATTGTAGTCCGCCACGTGTCGCCTTGACTTATATGTTGGCGTGACGCCACTTCATCTTCGACATGATGCCACTTCGTCTCTCATACTAGCAATCTCCTAAAAAGTTATTAAAATATTTGTGTAAGAGGTCTCGAACCCCCTGACCTCTTACTTCAAATGTCATGATCGATACTTACTACCACATAACATATCTTATAAATAACCAAACTCTAATACCAAAAACTTAATCCTTATACATCATTAAATAATAAAATAACAAAAGAAAAATTAAATGAGCAATACAATCTATTAGTGATTGTCAGTTAACCATATATTGTGCTTAATTGTGATTGAAAAACTTACAAGTTTCTTTTTCTAATAATGAGATAAAATTATAATATTAAACTACAAGCACCTAATTTTAATCTCAAAACTATATTGAATAAATGAATATTTCACTTAATAAATAAATAGATAAATATCAAATTATATGAAATGACTTGGGGCATCTCCCGCCAACAATTAGTTGTGTTGTTAAAATATGATTTTCAACTCAAATTTTGTCTACGTACAATGATGATGTAAATTATTTTTTGATGATGGGACTCACATTTCAGATTCCATGGTCCAGGTAAAGATACCAATTTTTCTGTCCTCCATTGCGCCAATCTTATAGTACTGATATAGAGTGGTCAGTATCATCAAAACTTGATATTGAAGCATTATAAAGTCCATGCCACTTTTGTGGTCAAAGATGATTAGCTTTGACCATGACTCCTATTTCTTGACGTTAATATACGTTGCCTCTTTATATAAAGATTTTTAAAAATAGATCAAACAAAATCACATAAATATATATACAAAATATTGACAAAAACAATTCCAATTTTAGTTATTCGTTTCATAATAATCTCAATTATAGGGGTTGAGTGTCGTGCCAAAATGTTTTGATGACTTATAAAATCCAAATTAGAAGGTTTGATGATGATGTGCAAAATTCCAATTTTTAATATTTTAAAAATAAGAGAATGGGAAAAAAAAGTTGAAGAAACTTTGATAGCAACATAACTATATTTGTCAATAAAATTATAGAAAAGTTGGAAAGTTGAAAATTTATATTAAGATAAATCAAATGAAACTTGTGTTTCTATATTAATAAGAATTTACTTTCTTTTTTATAATTTATCTTGCTCACTTCCTTTATCTGAGATGTATTTTTTTTATCTTCGTCTGACTTTGAATCTTCGAATTATGGCATTAGGATCACTTTTTCTCTCTCCTCCAATTGTTGATAATAAGTTCAAGTCACGAGACCCATTTTTCTATCATCCCTTTATTATTCAAATAATTAGATTCTACAAACATGTCCCACTATCATCGTATGTGTTAAAAGTATCCATGTTTTCCCTCCTTTCCATAATATTTGTGCATGATACTGAAGTGAAATAACTAAAAATCTGAAAGGGGTATATATTAAGTAAGGTACGTGAGCTGCAAAAATCAATATGTAACAGCTAATAACAAATGAGATAATATTTAAATTATTTATTATAGGAATCCAACTTGCCTGAAGGAGGCACGACCCTTTTAAGGGGTGTTTGGTTTGCAAAATATAGGTGTGAGGTATGGGTTTGGAATGTGGTAAACCCATACCTAGTGTTTGGTTAGTGAAATTCTTATTTCCAAATCAATACCTTAAACCCATGAATTATGGGGTTTAGAAACCCTTGGGGGAAGGTGGGTTTAGCTTATACCAACCCCTAGGTATCAATTTTTTAAATAAAAAAAAGAGAAGAGAAGTGTATTGTTAGAAGAAAAAATAGAAAAATCAGTGTCGACGTCTTCTCCATCCAGTCGACCACTTTGAAAACTACATGTAATTGTTTATCTCCGTCATCTTAAGCATCTATCTTCTCCATTGTTTTCTCTTGCATTGTTTAGCAAATAATTGTTTTCTTTTCTATTTCTTCAAAAAAATGTCTATATGTTTTTTAATTGTTGTACTCCTTGACCATCGCTATGTTGATGTTAGCAACTCTATCTTCTCCATTGTTTTCTCCAGCATCTTTTAGCAGACAATTGTTTTCTTCTCCATTTTTTCAAGAATTTTTTCTATCTATTTTTACTTCGCTCTACTTGCGGATGCCAATAAATCTTGGACCCGACCCGACCCAGATCCGTCTTTCCGTATCTGGATCCCAAAATTATGGACCCGACGGATCCGGATCTGATCCCAGGTTCCGGACCCGAATTCGTATACCCGTCTTTTATAAAAATACCTTTTTACCGCCGACGACCCTCCTCTTTCCACCAGCACCACCACCCTTTTTATCTCTCCAGCAATACGCGACGGCACCACCACCTTTTCTTAACTCTCTCGCCACCAACACCTTTTCTCTCCCAATCACTCGCCACCAGCACGCATGGCAGCGGCACCATCATCGCCCCCATCACGCACGCATTTCACGCCCGCCACCCGGTTCTTTCTCTCCACCATCTTGCGTCTCTCTTCGCGCGCACTAGCCACACCACCATAATCTCCGCCGGACCACCACCGCATCACAAGTAAAGAACCAAAGTTTTTGTAATCTAATTCATACTTCGAGTTGTGAATTGAATTTGTTAATTTGAAGTTGTGGTAAAGTTGGTGAATTTAGTTTCAAAATTGTGGCGGTTGTTGAATTTTTAATTATTTTGAATCGAAAAATATTTGTATGGATGGATCCGTTTATTTGGACCCATTTCGGACCCGAATCGCGAGTATGTGGATGCGGGTCCTACTTTTCCGGACGACGCAGTCCGGATCGGATCTGGATCTAGCGGCTGAAAACAGGTTTAAGTCCGGGTCCCTTAGTCCATATTTGAACTGTCATCATCCCTAGTTGTACTCATTGACCATTGTTGTGTTGATCTTTTGCAATTCTATCTTGATTGTTCCTATCAAAAAAATCTATCTTCATTATTATTTCTTTCAACGTCGGTTTTTCTTTTTGCAATTTCATTTTATATATGTTTTTTTCTAGATTGTTATACTTGCCACTCGTATGGGTGCCCATAATATATAAAGAAGAAAGTAACAATAGAACAAAATTATGGTATTACAGGTGATTTGTTAAAATATATATGTATATAAAACATAGATTCAAACCCATACCACCTTGCGAACAAGATTTTTGATTCCAACAAGATTCAAACCAAACACTAGGTATTAGAAATCAAGTTCTCACCCTATACCACCTTGGTTTGATTCCTGATTCTAAACCCATACCACCTTGCGAACCGATCGCCCCCTTGTTGAGGAAGATAAGCGGGTCTTAATTAATAACGAAACTCTAACAACAAAAAACTAGAAACTAAAACTTTTATCTAAGTGAAAACCACAACAAATCTTCAATTAAGGCTCTAATCTCCTCAACTTATTAAAATATATTTCAGCAAAAATAAGCTAAGTTTAACAAAAATAAATCGGGTAAAGATAAGTTCACAAAAATAAGTCAAATTCGACAAAAATAAGTTCAACAATTGACACTAAATCAAGAAAATGCATTCTCTTTTATTTGCAAATAATGATAAATTATTACTAATATTACTACTTTAATGAATTGTCGTATTCAATATTAGCTTAATAAAATATTAAATTTCACAATATAAGATGTACCTATTCATCGCACGAGATTTTTATAAAAGAAAAGTATATTTCCTGGAGCATAGACTCTGCCAAGTCACAATTTTAAAAGTAATCTTAAAATAATAGAGTTATTTTTTTTTTTTTGAGGGGTAAAATAATAGAGTTATTGTATAGTCTGTTACGTCACAATTTTAAAAGTAAGCTTAAGGAATCATTTATTATATAGGTGAACAACCTATAACAATCAATGATTTGTATCCTGTCAAAAAAAAAACAATGAGTTGTAAGCTATGTTATAATTATCGTCATTATGTCACCGGAAAAATATTGTCGTCATTATATTCATTGCCGGAAGCCCGGAACTCGACAAATTACCAAGTTATGATGGTCAATTGCCAACCGCTTTCAGTCCATCCATTGCATGATGGTAAAAAAAAACTAAGTTAATGAATTGTTACACAACAACAACAACAAGTCAACAACAACAAGAAGTTAGAGGAAATGCAAGACGATGGAGCAAGCTCGGGTGATGAAATGTAGAATTGTTATTGTTATTGGTGCTATTTTTATTTGATATTAGTGCTATACCTGCTTTTTTTAATAGGAAAAATTGACAGGGACAATTCCAACTATGGGCGTTACGTCAATTTCAATCATAACATTCAATTATTCTCAAGTTGTCCCAACAATTACTTATTGTTTACAATATTGGTCCCTGTTAGAGGTGGGCATGGGCCGGGCGACGGTTTGGGCCCCGGCCTGCACGAGCCCGCTCAAGGCCCGGCCCGCCCGTTGTCCGCTTCCAGGTGGGCCGTGGGCTGCCACGGTCAAGAAATTTTATTTCAGGCTCGCACCGGACGAGCCCGCCTATATGGCCCATGGGCCGGCCCCGCGAACGTCCCTTTTCTTTGTTTTTTAGCCTAAAACTACCAAGAATCCAAAAAAAATAACATAAAACACGGGCCGGGCCCGCAGAGGCACGGAGTCCGGCCCGCGGGCCGTGGGCCCGGGCGGCCGTGGACAAAATCTAGAAATTTCGGGCCGCACGGCACGGCGCCATTCACGGGCTCGGCCCGCCCGCCCGCCATTTCCTCTAGTCCACGGCTGGAGCCCATGAACAGGCCGGCCCGGCCCATGCCCGGAGTCTAGTCCACATAAGCGTGACTCGTTGTACGAGTTAAATTTTTCTTTTCTTTTATTAATGAGCTAAATACTCCTAATTAATCTATTTAACCCCCTTTTTTAATTAGCTCAATACCCCTAATTGAATCTAATTAACCCCTAGTTGAAAATAAAATAAATTTTAAAAACATATTTCGATTGCGTTCTCGTAATTTGTGCCCCTAACGATGGTCGGTGGAATACATTTTCCCAAATTACGTCATTTTCAAGGTCAAAAACAATTTTTAATCCGGCTCGGGAAGCTTACCGTGAAAGTTGACATATCTGTACTTGTTTCGACTACACTCTCGTATCTCGCGCCCCATAGAACGGTAAAGCGGAACCCTTTTTGCAAAAAGTGTCATTTTCGAGGTCAAACACTATTTTGTCCGACTCCGGATGCTTGTAGTGAAAGTTGGCATATTGATAGGTCATCGTACACACGTCAAAAATAATTCTGCAAAACCCTTCTAACAATGTAGTAGGGTAAGTAGGGTCGAATCCACAGAGAGATGGATGTTTTAATCTAGCTTATAAGGTATAGAGAAACTAAACAAGATCAGGAATACTTGAATTAACTCTAAACTAATAAAAATATGAAAATCAAACTAAAAAGATCTAGGGCAATGGTTCACCATGTTTATACTTATAATCTATCAAAATATCATCAATAGTTCAATTAATCAGATATCTAGAGCACAGGTTAATCCTACGGTCGGGTCTTAACGCTCTCAAATCAACATATGCTAGTATGATCGCTCAACGTAATTAGATTTGCTAATTGTAGGCAAGCCTCTAAAAAGTACTATCTCTCGATCTATGACTTTTCATTAGCAATATTTAATCAGACAATTGATCAGATTGCAAGATTAACAATGAAAACACTAATCAATTAGAAATAACAATGACTAATGAAACCATCAATAAACATCCATCAAGAATTATAACATATAAACATGGATTCCCAAACCCTAGAAATAAAAACTACTCTATCATGAAATAAATAATAAAATCTAAATCTACAAAGAAAAACATAATTAAAGAAAACAATGAAATAAAGAGAAGGAAATAATATAACTCATGAAAAATCAAGAACAAGAAAAACTAGGATTTACTACTACAAAGCTAGAGAGAAGAGAAGAAGAAAACTAAAAACTAAAACTAAGAATACAAAATAATGTGAGAAGGGAGGAGGGGGGAAGAAGAGTGAAAACCTAATATATCTAATACTAGGTAACCTCCCAAGACTAGGAAAGTCATTTTACAAGATAAGGAAAGTCTTGAATAAATCAAATGGGCGGAATAGTGATCCGCGCGTACGCGTGGCAGATTCCCGTAGAAATAGTGCAATCTTCCGAAAGGCATAACTCTTTGACTAGAAGTCTCCTCGGGGCGTGCCACCTATCGTTGGAAAGCTCTTTAAGTCTAGTTTCCAAATCTATATAACCTGATTTTGTGCACATTTTAAGTTGTTGTTTAGAAAAATCAACAAGAATATTATTGCTCTTTTGATATATCATACAAAAGATAAACAAGTATCACTTAAAAAGAATAAAAACAAATTGAAAAAAAACACGAGAATATTAATACCGAGTAGGCATAGAAATTTTAGAATATAAATTATAAACTACAAAAATAATATACAAGAAAATAAAAACATAAGTTAAAATAATACATAAAATTTAATATAGAAATTACGACTTCTTGAAAAAATACGAGAAAATTAATACATAAAATCAAAAGAAAGTAAAAGAGTAGCATAAAATAATGAACACAAAAGACCACTAAAACAAAACAATTTAAACACTCTTTAAACGAAGGAAAAGGAGAAGATTTGCTATGGTCGATTGAAGCAAACGAAACAAGCAAAACTTCTTGAAGAAGCAATTTGAACCGCAACAAACTTGTTGAAGTAATCCGAAGAGCAACAAAGATGAGAGAGAAGCCGAGAGACGAGAAGAAGCAATGAAGGGAGAGACTGAGAGAAAAGATTATGTCTGATGAAGCAGAGGAGCGACTTAGAAGAAGAGGAGTGAATAGGAGAAAGAAAAAAGTGAGAGAGTGACTGCGTGAGATGAGAAGAATTAGAGATTTGATGTTAGGTTAGGTTACTTTGCAAGAGATATGAGTGAGAAGATATGGGTCGATTAGGTTAATTAGGCCCAAATTCTAGCATCTTCCAGTGAAGTAAAATGTGGGTAGCCCATTTAAATAATTAGATTAGACAGGTCATATTCAGGTTGAAAATTTCGACCTTAGCCTAAACCATTTATCTTTTAGGTCGGATTCGTGTCAACCCATTGAACTAATAGGGTGGAGAAACTCAACCCAAACCCAGGCTATTTTGAGGAGTCCGCTTCAAGTTGGGTCGGGTTTTGCCGGACCTATATAAAAGTTAGCGTCCGAGTCGGACATAAAAGTGTTTTAACCTCCTTTGCGACGTGTTTTGCGAAAAAGAAATCCGCCTAGCTATTTTAATTTATTGATTAACCCATATTTTTTTGAATTTTTTTTTCATTAACCTATAGATATTTTTATGTAATTTATTTTATTTTTAAGAGGGATTAATTAAAGTCAATTAGGGTATTTACCTAATTAAAAATAAAAAAATTATATCGCTACATGGTTAATGACTTGTTGAGACCACTTGTATAAAATATGAGATATAGTTGGGACCACTTGAGGAATGAATTTTGTCTTTTTGCATGGTTAATAATTAGAGGGACTACATTACATTTCATTGTTAGAGTATATGGAAATATATTCTTCCTCTTAGTATATATTCAATGCCATAAGCAAAGTTATATACAAAGTAAGTCAGCATAATCGAAGCTATCAATTAAGCATAATCTAAGCTATCAGTTGGCCTGGAGACTGGGCCCAAACAGTCTCCGGGATCTCCATGAAGGTTTTGTCATGGAATTGTAGGGGTTTAAATAATGCGGACTCCCTACAATTCCTTTTTGGGATGGATAGTCCGCAAGTTCGGTCTTCAAGTCATGTTCCTCATGGAGACTAAATCTAATATTAATATTATTAACAAAGTAGCTTTGTATTCGGGCTTCCCTAATGTAGCCATCGTCGATCTTGTTAATAGTGCGAGTGGCTTAGCTCTTTTTTTGGGTTAATGATGTCAAGGCTCGGTGATAAACGGCTCTAGTAATCATTTTGATTGTATTATAAATGATGTAATCTCTAGTTCAATGTATGTATGGAAGCTCATTTTCTTTGTATGGTTCCCCCCTACTTAGCTCTTAGAAGGAATATTTGGGAAATGTTAGAGGGAAGAAATAAGCCAAGTCACAATGGATTACGTAGTCATGGGAGATTTTAACCAAGTGGAATTTCTAAATCAAAAGTTGGGGGGGTCGACAACAATTCAAGGACAAGAGATGTTTACATAATGGAGAAACCAATTACATCTCTCGAAAATTAGTTTCCACGGTCAAAGTTTCACCTGGTGTAATAACGGACAAGATCCCCAAAGAATTTATGAAAAACTTGGATAGAGCTTATGCCTTAGAAAATTGGATGCATACCTTCCCGGAAAGCGACAACTTTAAACTTTTCCATTCTAATTTCGGATCATAATCCAATCACTTTTTTTCACCAATCGGGACAATGAAAGAAGGAAAAGTCTAATTAAAATGGAGGACTCCGGTACTTTGATTTTCGGAAATAAAAGTGATTGTTCATGCTCAATGGAATGGCGTTTTCTCTAGATCTCCTATGTTTCAATTCGCGCGTAAATGTCGGCAACTCGCTATCATCTCTTCAAATGGAGTCGTGAGTATAAGTCAAAGCATAACTTGGTTTGGGAAGATCAACTAGGCGAGTGTAGAAAAGTTCAAGAACGACTACCTAGTGAAGATGTGGGTGATCTAGATCATCTAGACGAGAAAGAGCAACTTGATAAAGTTCACATTCAACTCGCAATTTTGGAGACAACGAGAAAAAGGCAAATGGCTAGCTTGGGAAGATTCCAACACTAAGTGGTTTTTCAGAAAGGCGAAAACCAGAAAGAAGAGAAATGAAATCCTAATGCTAAAAAATCAAGACGGATCATGGGTTTCTAACAAACGAGATATTAAACAAACTCTTGTGAACTATTTCACCACCATCTACCAAGGGTCAGATCAATCCGACGGATTTTGGGACGAGTTAAATGAGTTAGAAGAATTGGTGCCTATGATATCTCATCAGCAAAAAATTAATCTTCAGTCTCCAATCACAAAAGAGGAAGTCAAAAATGTTGTCTTCCAGATGGGAGGCCTCAAAGCTCCAGGACCTGATGGTATTCCAGCAAAATGTTACCAAAAGTTCTGGCCAGAAATTGAAAACGATTTATGGTTAGCGGTCTCCCACTTTTTTATTGACGGATATCTTTAAAAGGAATGGAACTTTACACTCATATGTCTCATTCCTAAAGTTGATAGACCAAAGGAGGCTAGCCGGTTCAGACCAATCAGCCTGTGCAATGTCGTCTATAAAATTATTTCCAAGATTATTATGAACAGACTCAAGCCGATCCTCAAAGGGATAGTCTCTCCCTATCAAAATGCATTTGTTCCTGGCAGAATTCTATCTGATCACTACTACAGAATTCACGATTTGCGTCTGATTATTTACGTCGCACGAAAGAGCAACTGACGCAAATGATATATGTGCGTCGGATCCTACAGAAAATCCGACGCAAATAGCCTAGGCGAGGATTATACGGCCCGGCTTTTGCGTCCCGTGTGCGTCGCATTAAGATTTCATGTGACGCAAATAAGTCATCTGCGTCGGACCATAGGCCCATCCGACGCAGATGACGTTTGGTACTGACCCAAAAGTTCCCGACTGTACTTAGTCATCTCGTCGGACCATAGGCCCATCCGACGCGTATGTTTTGTATCCCACCCAAGTATTTTATTATTTAGTCATACGCGTCGGACCATAGGCCCATCCGACGCAGATGACGTTTCGTATACAGCCCAAAATCCCCTTTTAAGTACTTAGTCATCTGCGTCGGACCATTGGCCCATCCGACGCGAATGACTTGTATCCCGCCCAAAGATTTTATTAATTTGTCATCTGCGCGTCGGACCATAGGCCCATCCGACGTAGATGACTCTTATTTCATGTTTTATTTTTCGTATCCCGCCCATCGCTTGCCAATATTCACAAACACTACTCGCACTTCTCTCTCTCATGCGAATTCCCACAAACGTCTTGTTCCGTCGCCGAAGGACATCTCCCCCGTCGCGCCTGCTGCCTCCGGCAAGACCTCTCGCCGGCGCTCCTCCTCCTCTTTCTCTCACTCACTCTCTCTCTCTCTTGCACTCCTCTTTCTCTCACTCACTCACTCTCACTCACCCGTCGCACCGCGCTCCCCCGTCGCGCCGCGCTCCGCCGCGCTCCCCCGCTGCTCACCTTCGCTCGCTGTCGCGCCTGAGTTGCTTTCCGTCTCCCCTTCTCCGGCAATGTAAGTCTTTTTTTTATTTTTTTCAATTTTCTGTCTCAATTTATGTCTTTTTTTTTTTTACCAATTTCTGTCTTTTTTTTTGGAATTTTTTCCTTATTTTTGCTAGATCTTAATCAAGGAGTTTGTGATTGTATTAGTAGAGTGATTGTAGTTTGTAGTTTAAGATTGAATTTTAATATTGAATTTAGGATGTTTATAGTTTAATTTGTAGTTTAAGATTTTAAGATTATATTTAGGATGTTTATAGTTTGTAGTGCTCATGAATTTATATAGTTTGTAGTGCTCTAAAATACTTCCTTTCTACTATATAATTATATTCACAAGTCATTCTTGTTTTTTACCATTGATCTTAATAATTCTACTTTAATCTTAATGTTGTTTCTTAATTTCTAATTTGTTAATGTCTTAATATTAGATAGTTGATGTTTATGAGTTATGACTTAATCACTATTTAATTTGTGGGTTGGTTAATGCCCTAATGCAGTTGCCACATTCCATCTTCTACTTGTCGGCTGGTGCTCCAAGCTCACCTCGTTGTGCTTGTCTTCGCTGCTCCTTAAGAGCAGAGGTATATATATTATAGCTTTTGCTTTATGTTTATTTGTTTTATTTGTCCCTATAATGTTGAATTATGTGATTGAGAAAGTATATGTGAATTGTTTGGTTATGTGATTGGGAAAGCATATGTTGAATTATGACCAAACTTATATGGACATACCTTAATGCGGTGGGGAGGAAATCTAAGGAATGGATTGGTTTTTTCCGTTTAATTGCAATGTGTGCATCATTGGCCTAGATACCCGTTCGAGGCTTACTCATTAGGAGTAAGTCTTGAATAGTCCCCTTTGGGACTGTCTTTGGGTTTCTTATCTCACTTAGGATGTGAATGAATGTTTGGTTTTCGATTCTAACAAAGATCTAGCTCATTTCCCTAAGCGTTCTCCTGGGTACATATGTTGATAGTTTACCTACTATTTTCATCGTGTACTTGGAGAACTCGTAGGGAAGTCTTTGCCGGATTTTTCTTAGAATTGAAAACTAAATGTTCATTCACTAGTGAGATGAGAAACTCAAGGATGGGTTAGGTTGGAGTGATAAGGACCCAAATGTTCATGACTGCATTTGATAAGACACTTTGAATGATGTGATCGATTGTGTTCTTGTTTGGTGTCTCTAGTGTATGAATATGGATCGAACCTGGATGTATGGTAATCGGATTTCGGCAACATTTCTACAAGGGGTTGATGAATTTATCGGGGTTGCGTTAGAACATCAATCGCGGAATGTGTCAAAGTTAGTCTTGTGTCCTTGTTGTGATTGCAATAACTCTAGGGGGTATCGTGATGTGGATCAAATTAAGGATCATTTGATTCGTCGTGGGTTTAAGAGTAACTATAGTAGGTGGACATGGCATGGAGAGTTTTATGATCGGGGTATGAGCTCCACTAGCTTGTGTGATGATTTCCATGTTGATCACATTGATGATGAGGTTGAGGTTGATATTGAAAAAGGAGAGGATGATAATGAGAATGATAGGGTAGTTGATGAGAATGATAGGGTAGATGAGATGTTGCACAATTTGGAGGATGAAGGAACCGATCGTCCGCATATGTATAATAGTATTCTAAGTGCAAGGCCAAACCTATGTATCCGGGGTGTAAGAATTTCACTAAACTTTCCGGCATCCTCACATTGTTCAATATGAAATCGAAGTATAGTGGATGATAAAAGAAATGTAAATATATATACTAAGAAATTTTGATTTATATATGCTAAGTAATCTTAATTTTGTATACTAAGTAATCTTGATTTATATATGAAATAATCTATTTACATATATAATATGAATTAAAAAGAAGTCGAATTGAATTAGGAACATATACCTAAAGAAGGTGCGATGAAGAAGAAGAAGAAGAAGAAGAAGAAGAAAAAAATAGTTGGTAGTGATCCTTGCACCGATGAGTCCGCACATAGGCACGTAGATCCTTTTATTGACTTGACCTTTGGATGATATGGATGATAATATCAAGGAGATGCACCGAATATTTTACGACAAACCCTCGAGATGAGCCTTTTCAATTGCAAGTTCAGAAGGGTACCGTCCTCAACTTTGAGAGAGATCATATGATCATTCTCTCACGACAAGATGTTTTTCAACTTCTCACGGGAGCATGGATTAATGTATCCATTTTGCAAGTATTTATGATGTGAGATTTCTCAAACTCTAAACTAATTAACATTGCTATTTATTTTTATTGTTTCTCCTAACTATAAGTGTTTGGATCTTAGGTACTTAGCGGAGCGATCGAGGAGCATGGAGATAATAATATTGGTTTCATGTGTCCAAGTATGATTTCGGCGACCATGATACGCAATCACTTAGATGCCGTGATCAACTACATGGCAAGTTCAATGAAAGCGAATCAATATATGCGTTACATCCTATGTCCGTATTTTGAAAAGTATGTTAGTTAAACTAATCTTTACTTTGTTTTATATTTATGAACTTGTGGTTATATATATAAAACATCACATTTTGCTTCATGCCTTAGGGAACATTGGATTCTTCTTGTCATTTGTCTATCTAAGAGAACGGTATATATATTTGATTCGATGAAGAAAGATAGATCCTTAGCTATCAAGATACCGTTGAATACGTAAGTTCATAGTTGTTATACATGTTAATAAGATTACATGCATTTTATGATATTTTAAATAATTTATAAATGTTTATAGTAATTAATTGTTACAAAATCTCTATAATTAGTGCATATACAAAATACACGCGGCTTGAAGGATCAAATAAAGGAACTAAATTGTCTTGGACATATATGCGGGTAAAACTCTTATGATTTTGTATTTGATACTTTATAATTCTATTTAGGATTTTTTTTCCGATTCTAATATATATCTTAAATTTGGTGTAGTGTGCTCAACAATCGGGAGGAGTGGAATGCGGCTATTTCGTGATGAGATACATGTTTCTAATCATCCGCTTATACTATGAAGCGAGAATTTGTATGAGGTATATGTATGTTGTAAATTCATTATTTATACTTATAGAATTTTAAAGTATATTAACTAGTTTAATATATTTCTAGGCTTTTTCATCAAGTCTTGAGCCATACTCCATATATGAGATCAACGACCTCAAAGAACTTTTTTCGGAATACTTTGTACGGGTCGTTAACAAAGCAGACTAAGTTTGATGGTTAGTGTATGTATTTGTAGGTTAGAATAATATTTTGTTACTTGAACCTTGTTGGTTGATTGATTGCAACATTGGTTGCTTGAACCTTGTTGGTTGATTGAATGCAACATTGGTTGCTTGATTGAGATGTCTTGAAACGAGGTTTTGGTTATATATATGCAAAAATTTCCCAACGATTTCTTGGGTTGTCCAAATTACAAAGGAGACTCGCCTCGAATTTTCTCGCTCATAATTATTAACATAATGTTTCCTTAGTTTTGAAAATAAAAAAAAATAGCTGAAAACAAAAACAAAAAAAAGCTGAAAAAAAAACAAAAAAATATAGCATCTGCGTCGCATGCAGTGCCATATGCGACGCAGATAAAGCACCATTTGCGTCGCATATGGTACTACATGCGACGCAGATGGGTGTGTGCGCAGCATTAGCAGCGGCCCAGGCAGCTTCATCGCGTCGCATGCAGTACCATATGCGACTCAAATAGTGCTTCATCTGCGTCGCATATGGCACTGCATTCGACGCAGATGAGGCTGCCTGGCTGCTGTGGATGCATGGCGGGGATGGGCATGTGCGTCGCATGCTTGTTGTGTCCGACGCAAATATTTGATTAATTGCGTCGTGTCTTATCCGACGCAGATGGATGTCTTCCATCTGCGACGAGACCTGTGCCGTCGGACCAAGGTCCGACGCAAATGGAGGTCCCAGGTCCGACGCAAATTGTCATTTCTTTACTAGTGGATAATTGTTTCATTGCTCATGAAATGGTCAGCGCTATCAAACACCAAAACAAAGGTAACAAATTCCTTGCTGCTCTAAAGATCGATATGTTCAAAGCATATGATAAGGTCAATTGGGATTTCCTTGGTAGTTCTTGGTTAAAATGTGGTTTCCATCTAAATGTTGTCATTGGATCATGCAATGTGTCACAACAGTTTCTTATGCGATTCTGGTCAATGGTGAACCATCTGCAAAATTCACCTCAAATGTGGCTTGCATCAGGGGGACCCGTTGTCGTCCTACCTATTCATTCTAGTCATGGAAATCTTATCCCGTATGATATCCAGAGCCGAACATCAAGTGGCCTTTCTAAAGGTAAGATTATCAAGAAGATGCCCTCCAATTTCTCTTCTCTTTTTCGCCGACGACTCATTACTCTTTTTTGAGTCTAATCCGAACGCGTGCGCCACAATTAAAGGCATCCTAGCCAAGTTCAGTCGTCTCTCAGGTGAATTGATTTACTACTCAAAATCTCATGTTATGTTCAGTCCTAACACTCCTGTTAGGTTTAAACGTTTTATGCAAAGTATTATCGGCACTCCTTCAATTCGGCTGATGAGCTAAGAAAATATTTGGGTTGCAATATTGAAATTGATGGTAGAAGCTCCAGTAAACTTAAACCTTTAATTGATAAGATTCATCAGAGAATTGGCCACTAGAAGCATCTTTCTTTGTCACATGCAGGGCGTGTTATGTTAATTAATTGTATTCTCTCTGCTCTTAGTCAGCATATTTTAGGTGTGTTCCTCAACCCTAGGTCGTACGCCGATAAAATGAATTCCATGTTAGCAAGGTTCCTTTGGGGTGGTCCGTGCAACGCGCGCCCGATATATTGGAGGAAAAAAGAAGTTATAGAATTGCCGAAAGGAGGTGGTGGGTTAGGAATAAGAAACGTTCACGCATATAACAAAGCTCTACTTCTTAAGCAGGCTATCAGAATACATACTAATAGAGAAACCTTAATTTATGGGGTCCTCTGCTCTAAGTACAAAAGATCCCCAGTCGATATGGTTCTAGAAAATAAAAAAATAGTTAAAGCTTCTTGGGGTTACAGAGGATTGTGTAGATCCGTTCAGGAATGTCGCAAGGGTTTCATCAAAAGGATAGGCTCTGGTTCAAACACAAAAATTCTTTCAGACAGGTGGCTCCGAGGAGAGGCCATTAAGCTTCGTGATAATGTTTCCCTTTAAAACTCGGGATTGGAAGTAGTACAAGACTTAATGATCCCAGATACAAAGAGCTAGAACTCATCTCTTATTTGGAAAACTTTCTCCGGGAACACAGCATTTAAAATCATCTCAACGCACATCCCCAAAGAGGAGTTTCAGGATTGTTTTGTGTGGGGTGAGTCAAACACTGGAGAAGTCAAAGTTAAGGAAATCTATTCTTTTATTCTTCAAGAGCAAGGTTAGTTAACTATCTCATCTGAGAATAAGAGGTTTTGGCATAAGTTCTAGGCAATGGATATCAGACCTAAATGGAAAACTTTCCTATGAAGGCTATTCAATCGTGCGCTAGCCCTCTCCAGTAATTTGAGAAAGCGTAATATTATAGTCCAATCGAACTGCTACTTACGCAATAATTATGAAGAAACTAAAAGTCATCTATTCAGAGGCTGTGAGATTTCAGCTCATGTCTGGAGTTGTTCATCTTTAGGCATTCAATTGCACACTGCTAGTCCTATTCCAATTAACGACTGGATTAGTAATTTCCTAAAGCTATTTTGGAAAGAAGACAAAGCAATCTATCAAGACTAAAGAGCTTCTTAGCTACTTTATGGGCTCTCTGGAACCATAGGAATAACGTCGTTTTCTGAAGAATCGCCTCTTCTTTATCCGTTATTATGACAAGCATAAACATGATTCTCGAAGACGAAACAAAAAGAGATGACACTACAAGAAAATGCTCAAACAACGACTGCTTCACAGCGACGGTGAAGAAAACGGTCGTTAATGATACATACAGCGACTGCTTTGAGCTGTCGGTGGTCACCGACTGTTTATAAAGCATATAACGACAGGAGAACCGTCGGTGAATATCAACGACGGTTTCAAGCCATCGTTGATATTGTTAATGTAAATCTGAAATTATCTTTACCTGAGGCGACGGTCTTTAACGGTCGCTGATTTCGAAGGGGGTTAAAATGAAATTGTCTCTTTCAGTCGAGTTTATTTCAACGAGTTAAGAGAGATAAATTACCTCGGTTCTCCCTTTCTCTCATACAACCTCGGATCCAGTCACCTTCACTCCTCCCTCATACGCCCTCACCCAGGCGGCGCGCGCGCATCTAAAGGCGGTCGTGAAATCATGACTCGGAGTCTCGGACCTCCTGCTGGCTGCTGTTGCCTGGTTGCTTCATAATCGCCGACCTGCAGCCGCAACGTTTTGGCTCGGAACTCGGTGGACGGTGGACGGACAACCTCCAAGAGTCGTGACTCGTGACTAGGTACATCTTAATCTGCTCAAATTTTGTTGATTTCTTGTTTTACTTTACAGATTAGGGTTTATCAATTTCATGAGAATTGGAAAATAAATTACAATTTCACTTGTTAGGGGGTGTTTATATATCGATTATATAATTTAGAATTGTTATAAATGTTAATTTTGTTGTTGTACTTTAATTTGGGTGTTAGTGTTTGAAAATTGAAATGGCATTATATTTGAATTGGGCATTATCAATGTTAATGTTTATTTTGTTGATTATATTTTATGGTCTATGGCAAATTGGCAGCATGTTTCATTAGGATTTCTCTCGCTAAACGCCGGGGGTGTTCTCTATAAATCTATATCCATTATCCGTAACCGGTATCTTGTTAGGGGTGTTCTCTATAAGTCTATATCCATTATCCGCAATCGTATCTTCTTGGGCCTTATCGGTCCGTAATGTAAATTATGATGGTGTTTAATCTTTTGTCATTTGGTCACTCATCTAAGACAAGTTTAAGGAATTATTACATTAGTAATTAGTTGCGAGAGGTCCTCTTTGCAAAGAAAAGTGTTGTTGTGACTACTTTTCTTGGGCCGTTATATCAAAATAGTGGTTTTTATGTAGAATTGTAACTTGGCTAATAGATTTACAAGTGGCTAAATGCCTAAAACAATTGTTGTTAATTTATTATTGTTATATGTATTGTTGTTAATTTAATATAATTTGTTACAATGGCACTCACCAAAATCTCATTTGGGTCATGCAACATAAAGTCAGTGTGATTTTGTAAGTCTTCTCTTCTTCTGTCCGGTTCAGGAAACATGTGGGGGCGGAAGAGGGGTGGGCGCAGGGGGGTCAGCAGGGTGGGGGGTGCAGGGGGTGGGGAGTGCGGGGGTGGGGGCGGTGCGGGGAGGGTGGGGAGTGCATGGGGTCGGTGAAGGGGCAGTGAAGGGGGGAGTGCAGGGGGTGAAGGGGGGCAATCAAGGGGGAGTGGAGGGTGGGGGCGGTGCGGGGGGTGGGGAGTGCAGGGGGTCGGCAGGGTGGGGGTGCGGGGGTGGGGAGTGCGGGGGGGGCAACAGGGGGGGGGAGTGCGGGGGGTCGGCATGGTGGGGGTCGGCGAGGTGTGGAGCACTACTAGTAGCGATACTCTTTTCCGAACACTCATAGCAAGGTGTGGAGCAAGTACTAGTAGCAAGGTGTGGAGCAACGTATTTATAATTTCTTTCACTTTTTTTTTTAATCTTGCGCGTTTCTAATTTCTTTCATTTTAGGTAATCATGTTTAATCCTAAGGGGGCGGGAGGTCGAGATGGCTTAGGTGGAAGCCAAGGTCGTGGGAATTTGATTCCCGGGAGCTTTTTCGATCACCAAGTACAAGAAAGCCATAACCCTAACTCAGAGACACAGAGAGATGATTCACAGGCACGTGACTTTTGTAACCACGTACCGGAGACTCCGAACAGTAATATGGAGGAAGGTGAAGGGTCGAACCGTGCAAAAAAAAAGGTTTTAAGCCCTACTGGATTGTGGTAAGTTTGTAAGCTAATATATGCTGATATTTGTATGAAATGATATTCACAATTCACGTGTTTGTTTGGTTTTCAATTCAGGTTTGATGATAACAAGGTTAGTGGGTCCATCACTGACATTTTCCAGGGCCATTTTCGACAACCTTGGTTCAATTACAGTGAGGTAGATGCAGCCACAAGGACACATTGGTGGAACTCCTTCACAGTATGTATGAATCGAATTATGAAGAATGAAATTGATTACATTAGTTTATTAATAACTTGGTTTAATGTTTGATTAAAGGGTCTTTACGAATGGGCTCCTGAGTTAGATGGCAAAGTGAGGAAGGCTTACAAGATGAAAGCTTCATATCGTCTGAGAGACTTGCGATACTGGGCGCTTAACAAAGCGAAAGAAAGGCCAAAATGGTTGGGGGAAACCATTTACGAAGACATGAAGAAGAAAAGTGAAGACCCCACGTTTGTGGAAAAATCTAAAAAGGCGAAGAAGAACCGCAGAGGTGGCTCCCTGTCTAATCCACTGAGCCGTCACACTTTCGGGGGTTCTATTTCGGCGGCACAATGGGCGGGCGCGGATGTGTCGTTGTGCACCGCACCCGGCCAAAGATAAAATTTCTCCTACTCTCTTTTACACTGAGCTAGTATAATGAAAGTAGGGGTCGTATCCACAGGGAAACAGGGACGAGTTTAGTACTCAGCGTGATTCGAAACCTAGATTAAGCTAAGGGCCGAGAAACCTAATTACAAAGGGGGGTTTCAAGTAGATTATACGAACAAACTAAAACTAACTAGCATATAAACAAAATGAGAAATCAATATGGGAAGATCTTGAATCCGATTAACATCCACTTCAATTCATTATCGATCCTTGAACCTCCACTCTAATTATTTCCATGATTATCTATTGTCGAGAATTAATCTCGTGTTCTCCTTATTCCTAGTTGAATAGCACGATCAGCGTGACTATAAAACCCTAACTAAAGGATAACCTAGTCCGATCGCGTCTAAGTTCAATCCAATAGCAGCAATAAACACAGAGAACCAACAGACCTGCTAACGTCATACAAGCGATAAACATTCAACAGTTAATTCAATTTCCCCAAGAAATAACCAAGATGATCAGCATCTGAGTTACTCCCTAGTTTGCTACCAATTGATAGAAGAATAAAACAATCCGATTCTATTCTTAAATCTAGCATTAGATTAATTACACAATCAAACTAGTAATATTCCTAGCATAATCATGCAAAAATCATAGAAAGCAAGCATAGAAATTAAACCATAATCAAAGGAACTAAATAGAGAGGAAAGATCTCACAATAATGCTTGAAGCTCCATATTAATCTCGTTCAAGAACGGTTCAAGCTATAATCGGCATAGCATAAGCCAATCCCATAATTGAAATCTACAAAAACTAAACTAGAAAATAAAAACTAAAAGAGAAGACAACAAGAGAGGAGTGGAGTTTTGGAGACTCCCTCTCCTTGTGGCTGCTGCCCCCTAGGTCCAAAATCAAGCTTGGTATTTATACTAAAGCATAAAAATCAGCCGACAATTAGACCGACCTAGGGGTCGCGAGGTGCGAAGTAGGTCGCACCGTGCGAAGAGTGTTCTGCCTACCGCACATTTGGCTGGGCAAGGCAGGTCGCACCGTGCGAAGCAGGTCGCGAGGTGCGACCTATCTCGCGAGGTGCGAGCTGCGCGCTGGGCCAGAGCTGGGCGAGCATGCGCTGGGCGAGCATGCTGGGCGTGCGGTGCTTCGAGCGAGACTGTTGGGCGATGAGCGATGCTTGCTGGGCAGCTTGCTTCGAGCGCTGGGCGTGCGGTGTTGAGCGTGCACGCGAGAGCTGGGCTATGATGCCGAGCTTGCGGTGCACGAGAGCTTGGTGAGGAGCGCGCACGAGAGCTTGGTTGGTGAGACGATGTTGTGCTTGCGATGCAGCTTGATACTTTGCTTGGCTCAAATGCATTTCACCTTGAAAGCTCGGAACATAAGACGTTAACACCAATTATCTCGCAAAGCTCCGAACTTCCGCTAAGGGTTAAATAAAACACGAACGTTAACAATTACAATCAAACCCTTAGCAAAGTGCACCCAAAGTTACGTAAATACTACGTGTAACTTGAGCGTATCACACAACATGCTAGAAAGATGGTAAAAATGTTCCATATCTACTACTTAGTTTAAATTATAAACACCTTTTCGGTACAAGTAAAAAACAAAGCCTTTGTTCATCATTGTGTACAGGCAAAGAGTAGAGGAGGAGTACTCCCTACCGCTCCCGAGTTGTTCTTGAAGACTCATTTTAAGACTGTTCCTGGAAAAGGAGAAATTCCAGAAAACAAGAAAGCAAAGCAAATCTCGGTACATACTTCTAAACATACTTCTAAACATATATTTAAGTAAATATAGGACATTTTAGCCCATTTTTGGCCATTTTACTTGAAAATGAATGAATTTGAGTACTTTGAAGTTAGTTAAAGTTATAAATAGCTCAAACATCATATATATAGTTTTTTGATGAGTTTAATAATAGTTTTGATTAAAAATACAAAGTATAGGCATGTTAGAACCAAATTTAGGTCATTTTAGCCTATTTTTTACCATTTTACTTCAAAATGAATGAATTTGAGTTGTTTTAAGTGAGTTTAAGTTATAAACAACTCAAACATCATATATGTACTTTGTTTGATGAGTGTAATAGTAGTTTTGATTGAAAATACAAAGCATAGGCATGTTAGAACCAAATATAGGCCATTTTAGCCCATTTTATGCCATTTTACTTGAAAATGAATGAATTTGAGTAGTTTGAAGTTAGTTTAAGTTATAAACAGCTCAAACATCATATATATACTTTGTTTGATGAGTGTAATAGTTGTTTTGATTGAAAATACAAAGTATAGGCATGTTAGAACCAAATATAGGTCATTTAGCCCATTTTTTGCCATTTTACTTGAAAATGAATGAATTTGAGTTGTTTTAAGTGAGTTTAAGTTATAAACAACTCAAACATCATATATGTACTTTGTTTGATGAGTGTAATAGTAGTTTTGATTGAAAATACAAAGCATAGGCATGTTAGAACCAAATATAGGCCATTTTAGCTCATTTTTTGCCATTTTACTTGAAAATGAATGAATTTAAGTAGTTTGAAGTAAGTTTAAGTTATAAACAGCTCAAACATCATATATATACTTTTTTTGATGAGTGTAATAGTTGTTTTGATTGAAAATACAAAGTATAGGCATGTTAGAATCAAATATAGGTCATTTAGCCCATTTTTTGCCATTTTACTTGAAAATGAATGAATTTGAGTTGTTTTAAGTGAGTTTAAGTTATAAACAACTCAAACATCATATATGTACTTTGTTTGATGAGTGTAATAGTAGTTTTGATTGAAAATACAAAGCATAGGCATGTTAGAACCAAATATAGGTCATTTTAGCCCATTTTTTGCCATTTTACTTGAAAATGAATGAATTTGAGTAGTTTTAAGTTAGTTTAAGTTATAAACAGCTCAAACATCATATATATACTTTGTTTGATGAGTGTAATAGTTTTTTTGATTGAAAATACAAAGTATAGGCATGTTAGAACCAAATATAGGTCATTTAGCCCATTTTTTGCCATTTTACTTGAAAATGAATGAAATTGAGTTGTTTTAAGTGAGTTTAAGTTATAAACAACTCAAACATCATATATGTACTTTGTTTGATGAGTGTAATAGTAGTTTTGATTGAAAATACAAAGCATAGGCATGTTAGAACCAAATATAGGCCATTTTAGCCCATTTTTTGCCATTTTACTTGAAAATGAATGAATTTGAGTAGTTTTAAGTTAGTTTAAGTTAGTGTAAGTTAGAAACAACTCAAACATCATATATATACTTTGTTTTATGAGTATAATAGTAGTTTTGATTCAAAATACAAAATATAGGCATGTTGGAACCAAATATAGGTCATTTAGACCATTTTTTACCATTTTACTTGAAAATGAACGAATTTGAGTAGTTTTAAGTAAGTTTAAGTTATAAAAAACTCAAACATCATATATGTACTTTGTTTGATGAGTGTAATAGTAATTTTGATTGAAAATACAAAGCATAGGCATGTTAGAACCAAATATAGGCCATTTTAGCCCATTTTTTGCCATTTTACTTGAAAATGAATGAATTTGAGTAGTTTAAAGTTAGTTTTAGTTATAAACAGCTCAAACATCATATATATACTTTTGTTGTATGAGTGTAATAGTTGTTTTGATTGAAAATACAAAGTATATGCATGTGAGAACCAAATATAGGTCATTTAGTCCCATTTTTTGCCATTTTACTTGAAAATGAATGAATTTGAGTTGTTTTAAGTGAGTTTAAGTTATAAACAACTCAAACATCATATATGTACTTTGTTTGATGAGTGTAATAGTAGTTTTGATTGAAAATACAAAGCATAGGCATGTTAGAACCAAATATAGGCCATTTTAGCCCATTTTTTGCCATTTTACTTGAAAATGAATGAATTTGAGTAGTTTGAAGTTAGTTTAAGTTAGAAACAACTCAAATATCATATATATACTTTGTTGGATGAGTGTAATAGTAGTTTTGATTCAAAATACAAAATATAGGCATGTTGGAACCAAATATAGGTCATTTGGCCTATTTTTTGCCATTTTACTTGAAAATGAATGAATTTGAGTTGTTTTAAGTGAGTTTAAGTTATAAACAAATCAAACATCATATATGTACTTTGTTTGATGAGTGTAATAGTAGTTTTGATTGAAAATACAAAGCATAGGCATGTTAGAACCAAATATAGGCCATTTTAGCCCATTTTATACCATTTTACTTGAAAATGAATGAATTTGAGTAGTTTGAAGTTAGTTAAAGTTATAAACAGCTCAAACATTATATATATAATTTGTTTGATGAGTGTAATAGTTGTTTTGATTGAAAATACAAAGTATAGGCATGTTAGAACCAAATATAGGTCATTTAGCCCATTTTTTGCCATTTTACTTGAAAATGAATGAATTTGAGTTGTTTTAAGTGAGTTTAAGTTATAAACAACTCAAACATTATATATGTACTTTGTTTGATGAGTGTAATAGTAGTTTTGATTGAAAATACAAAGCATAGGCATGTTAGAACCAAATATTGGTCATTTTTGCTCATTTTTTGCCATTTTACTTGAAAATGAATGAATTTAAGTAGTTTGAAGTTAGTTTAAGTTATAAACAGCTCAAACATCATATATATACTTTTTTTGATGAGTGTAATAGTTGTTTTGATTGAAAATACAAAGTATAGGCATGTTAGAACCAAATATAGGTCATTTAGCCCATTTTTTGCCATTTTACTTGAAAATGAATGAATTTGAGTTGTTTTAAGTGAGTTTAACTTATAAACAACTTAAACATCATATATGTACTTTGTTTGATGAGTGTAATAGTAGTTTTGATTGAAAATACAAAGCATAGGCATGTTAGAACCAAATATAGGTCATTTTAGCCCATTTTTTGCCATTTTACTTGAAAATGAATGAATTTGAGTAGTTTTAAGTTAGTTTAAGTTATAAACAACTCAAACATCATATATATACTTTGTTTGATGAGTGTAATAGTTTTTTTGATTGAAAATACAAAGTATAGGCATGTTAGAACCAAATATAGGTCATTTAGCCCATTTTTTGCCATTTTACTTTAAAATGAATGAAATTGAGTTGTTTTAAGTGAGTTTAAGTTATAAACAACTCAAACATCATATATGTACTTTGTTTGATGAGTGTAATAGTAGTTTTGATTGAAAATACAAAGCATAGGCATGTTAGAACCAAATATAGGCCATTTTAGCCCATTTTTTGCCATTTTACTTGAAAATGAATGAATTTGAGTAGTTTTAAGTTAGTTTAAGTTAGTTTAAGTTAGAAACAACACAAACATCATATATATACTTTTTTTTATGAGTATAATAGTAGTTTTGATTCAAAATACAAAATATAGACACGTTGGAACCAAATATAGGTCATTTAGACTATTTTTTGCCATTTTACTTGAAAATGAACGAATTTGAGTAGTTTTAAGTAAGTTTAAGTTATAAAAAACTCAAACATCATATATGTACTTTGTTTGATGAGTGTAATAGTAATTTTGATTGAAAATACAAAGCATAGGCATGTTAGAACCAAATATAGGCCATTTTAGCCCATTTTTTGCCATTTTACTTGAAAATGAATGAATTTGAGTAGTTTTAAGTTAGTTTTAGTTATAAACAGCTCAAACATCATATATATACTTTGTTGTATGAGTGTAATAGTTGTTTTGATTGAAAATACAAAGTATAGGCATGTGAGAACCAAATATAGGTCATTTAGTCCCACTTTTTGCCATTTTACTTAAAAATGAATGAATTTGAGTTGTTTTAAGTGAGTTTAAGTTATAAACAACTCAAACATCATATATGTACTTTGTTTGATGAGTGTAATAGTAGTTTTGATTGAAAATACAAAGCATAGGTGATACGCTCAAGTTACACGTAGTATTTACGTAACTTTGGGTGCACTTTGCTAAGGGTTTGATTGTAATTGTTAACATTCGTGTTTTATTTAACTCTTAGCGGAAGTTCGGAGTTTTGCGAGATAATTTGTGTTAACGTCATGTATTCCGAGCTTCCAAGGTGAAGTGCATTTGAGCCGAGCAAAGCCCAAGCATCACTTGCCGCCTAGGCAAGAACCGCATCGCATGCTCGCCCAGCAGCGGCCTAAGTCGCGCCAGCCTCCATCATCGTAAGCCGGCCGCGCTCGAAGCAAGCCGCCCGGCCAGGGCTCCATCATCGCACGCCCGGCGCTCGAATCATCCCACGCCCGGCCGCTCGAATCATCGCACGCCCAAAGATGCTCGCCCGGCGCTCGAAGCAAGCTCGCTTTGGCCGCGCAGCCTCGCACCTCGCGAGATAGGTCGCACCTTGCGACCAGCTTGCTCGCACCTCGCGACCTGCTTCGCACGGTGCGACCTGCCTTGCCCAGCCAAATGTGCGGTAGGCAGAACACACTTCGCACGGTGCGACCGACTCGCACCTCGCGACCCCTAGGCCTGGCCTAATTGTCGGGCGATTTTTTGAGCTTTAGTATAAATACTAAACTTGATTTTTGGACCTAGGGGCAGCAGTCATAAGGAGAGGAGTCTCCAAAACTCCACTCCTCTCTTGTTGTCTTCTCTTTTAGTTTTTATTTTCTAGTTTAGTTTTTGTAGATTTCAATTATGGGATCGGCTTATGCTATGCCGATTGTAGCTTGAACCGTTCTTGAACGAGATTAATATGGAGCTTCAAGCATTATTGTGAGATCTTTCCTCTCTATTTAGTTCCTTTGATTATGGTTTAATTTCTATGCTTGCTTTCTATGATATTTGCATGATTATGCTAGGAACGTTACTAGTTTGATTGTGTAATTAATCTAATGCTAGATTTAAGAATAGAATCGGATTGTTTTATTCTTTTATCAATTGGTAGCAAACTAGGGAGTAACTCGGATGCCGATCATCTTGGTTATTTCTTGGGGAAATTGAATTAACCGTTGAATGTTTATCGCTTGTATGACGTTAGCGAGGTCCGTTGGTTCTCTCGTGTTTATTGCCGCTATTGGATTGAACTTAGACGCGATCGGACTAGGTTATCCTTTAGTTAGGGTTTTATAGTCACGCTGATCGTGCTATTCAACTAGGAATAAGCAGAACACGAGATTAGTTCTCGACAATAGATAATCATGGAAATAATTAGAGTGGAGGTTCAAGGATCGATAATGAATTGAAGTGGATGTTAATCGGATTCAAGATCTTTCCATATTGATTTCTCATTTTGTTTATATGCTAGTTAGTTTTAGTTTGTTAGTAAATCTACTTGAAACCCCCCTTTGTAATTAGGTTTCTCGGCCCTTAGCTTAATCTAGGTTTCGAATCACGCTGAGTACTAAACTCGTCCCTGTTTCCCTGTGGATACGACCCCTACTTCCATTATACTATCTTAGTGTAAAAGAGAGTAGGAGAAATTTTATCTTTGGTCGGGTGCGGTGCACAACGACACATCCGCGCCCACCCAAATTTTGGCGCCGTTGCTGGGGAAACGGTGTTACTAGTTTGTATTTAGCGTGATTTTTGGATGGTATTGCTTGTGCTCTTTGTTTTTGGTTGGCCACTCTCTTGGGAATGGTTGATTGACTCATACTCTATATCTTGGTTATTGTCTAGCTTTAAATACTTATATTAATGGTCATGACATGGATTAGCTAGGAGTACTACTAGTTGATGTTTGTTGTTGACTTAATGCTAGGTTTTGGATATAATCTGATGTTATATGCTCAACCATGATGTAGTAAGCTAGGTACTAACGATGCATTGCAAGAGTTCTTCTCAATCAATTTTGCAGGTAATTGAAGTGGAGATTGACATGGAACCACCATTGTCACACATGGAGCACAATCCCAATGATTAAGCTTAAGGTACTAAGTCGAGCTCACGACTTTAAACAACAGCGCTTCTCGGGAGGCAACCCGAGACCCTTTTTATTTTCTTTCTTTTTCTTTATTTCTCATCAAATTTCCACCACCACAACAAATTTTCTTTCACCCACCGCCCACCCACTAAAAAGATCCACAACCAATCTTAATTCACTTGTAACCAAAATCCACAAAAGAAAATCCGTTGGGAGGACTTCAATAGCTAGGAGTTGGTACAACTAGAGGGTTAAGATTGTTAATGTATCTTTTCGATCTCTTGAGCTAGGTGAAAATCTCACAAATTCAAAACTTTTGAACTTGTCATTTGTTTGAGTGATTCGAGGGAGAGGGTTGTGAGTTGAGTTGTGAGATTTGAGTTGGTGTTGTTAAGAAATTTGAGTTTGACGGATTGCTTTTCATGAGTTTTAAGAATTCGATCTTCGATTTACCCGATTTTCAAATTTCCCCCCCATTTTCAGTTTACTTTTTCTTCTAATTGTCGACACATTGAGGACAATGTGTAGTTTAAGTAGGGGGGAGGGTATTCTCATTCTCATGTATCTATGTTGTGTATATTACTTTCAATTTGAAAAAAAAAATGAAATGAAAAAATAAAAAAAAATAAAAAAAAAGTGATGAAAAGAATCCCGCTGAGTTTGAAAACCCGCAAGGGCGGGCGACTCGGGCAAAATTGGGGGCTCGGATAGGTCGAAAACCCGAAAGGGCGGCCTATGCAAAAAAAGAGCTAGTTGAGCGGGTAAGATGGTGAGATACAACCAAAAAGAAATGTGTGAAGCTAGGATGAAAACCCGAAAGGGCTCCTAGGCAAAATGAGAGATGAAAGAGAGAATTATATACTTTGAAAACTCATTTGCCGGAGATGGTGTCATAAGGTGGAAAGCGTTTTCGGGTATGGTTGGTGAATTCATCCTTGATTTTGTGAAGATTTGTTTTGGCTTTCACATTCTTTTGGTTGATTGTTTGTTTTTGGGAGTAAGCATGGAATTTATCCCTTTTTGTCTTCATTCCATGGCTTGCTATTTTAAATTAGTTGTTGTAGTAGTAGTTTTAGTTTATCTTTTGAGGTTTTAGGCGAGCTGTCATTTTCATTGTGGCGTTTGAGTGAGTTCAACTCCTTTGAGATCCTTCAGGATTTGAGCTCACATTTAGGTTGTCGTTTGCTGGTTATTGTTGTTGTTACATCTTTATATATTTCAGGTGAGCTTGAATCTAAGTGTGGGGGAGTCATTATCCCTTACGTTTAGGTTTTGAGCGGATGTTGTTAAGATGTGATGATGATGATGTAGTTGATGGGGAGTGTAGGTTGGTGTCGTTAGCTTGGGTGATGATTTATTTGTAGATCCTCATTTTGAGTTTACTCGAGGTCGAGTAAAGTTCAAGTGTGGGGGTATTTGATACGCTCAAGTTACACGTAGTATTTACGTAACTTTGGGTGCACTTTGCTAAGGGTTTGATTGTAATTGTTAACATTCGTGTTTTATTTAACTCTTAGCGGAAGTTCGGAGTTTTGCGAGATAATTTGTGTTAACGTCATGTATTCTGAGCTTCCAAGGTGAAGTGCATTTGAGCCGAGCAAAGCCCAAGCATCACTCGCCGCTGGGCAGCGGCGCGCATCGCATGCTCGCCTGCAGCGGGCTAAGTCGCCGCGCGCTCCATCATCGTAAGCCGGCGCGCGCGTCGCAAGCCGCCAGCCCAGCGCTCCATCATCGCACGCCCAGCGCTCGAATCATCGCACGCCCAGCGCTCGAATCATCGCACGCCCAGCATGCTCGCCCAGCGCTCGAAGCAAGCCTGCCCAGCGCGCAGCTTGCACCTCGTGAGATAGGTCGCACCTCGCGACCTGCTTGCTCGCACCTCGCGACCTGCTTCGCACGGTGCGACTTGCCTTGCCCAGCCAAATGTGCGGTAGGCAGAACACACTTCGCACGGTGCGACCTACTTCGCACCTCGCGACCCCTAGGTCGGTCTAATTGTCGGCTGATTTTTGAGCTTTAGTATAAATACTAAACTTGATTTTTGGACCTAGGGGGCAGCAGCCACAAGGAGAGGGAGTCTCCAAAACTCCACTCCTCTCTTGTTGTCTTCTCTTTTAGTTTTTATTTTCTAGTTTAGTTTTTGTAGATTTCAATTATGGGATCGGCTTATGCTATGCCGATTGTAGCTTGAACCGTTCTTGAACGAGATTAATATGGAGCTTCAAGCATTATTGTGAGATCTTTCCTCTCTATTTAGTTCCTTTGATTATGGTTTAATTTCTATGCTTGCTTTCTATGATATTTGCATGATTATGCTAGGAACGTTACTAGTTTGATTGTGTAATTAATCTAATGCTAGATTTAAGAATAGAATCGGATTGTTTTATTCTTTTATCAATTGGTAGCAAACTAGGGAGTAACTCAGATGCTGATCATCTTGGTTATTTCTTGGGGAAATTGAATTAACTGTTGAATGTTTATCGCTTGTATGACGTTAGCAGGTCTGTTGGTTCTCTGTGTTTATTGCTGCTATTGGATTGAACTTAGACGCGATCGGACTAGGTTATCCTTTAGTTAGGGTTTTATAGTCACGCTGATCATGCTATTCAACTAGGAATAAGGAGAACACGAGATTAGATCTCGACAATAGATAATCATGGAAATAATTAGAGTGGAGGTTCAAGGATCGATAATGAATTGAAGTGGATGTTAATCGGATTCAAGATCTTTCCATATTGATTTCTCATTTTGTTTATATGCTAGTTAGTTTTAGTTTGTTAGTAAATCTACTTGAAACCCCCCTTTGTAATTAGGTTTCTCGGCCCTTAGCTTAATCTAGGTTTCGAATCACGCTGAGTACTAAACTCGTCTCTGTTTCCCTGTGGATACGACCCCTACTTCCATTATACTATCTTAGTGTAAAAGAGAGTAGGAGAAATTTTATCTTTGGCCAGGTGCGGTGCACAACGACACATCCGCGCCCGCCCAATAGGCATGTTAGAACCAAATATAGGCCATTTTAGCCCATTTTTTGCCATTTTACTTGAAAATGAATGAATTTGAGTAGTTTGAAGTTAGTTTAAGTTAGAAACAACTCAAATATCATATATATACTTTGTTGGATGAGTGTAATAGTAGTTTTGATTCAAAATATAAAATATAGGCATGTTGGAACCAAATATAGGTCATTTGGCCTATTTTTTGCCATTTTACTTGAAAATGAATGAATTTGAGTAGTTTTAAGTGAGTTTAAGTTATAAACAACTCAAACATCATATATGTACTTTGTTTGATGAGTGTAATAGTAGTTTTGATTGAAAATACAAAGCATAGGCATGTTAGAACCAAATATAGGCCATTTTAGCCCATTTTATACCATTTTACTTGAAAATGAATGAATTTGAGTAGTTTGAAGTTAGTTTAAGTTATAAACAGCTCAAACATCATATATATACTTTGTTTGATGAGTGTAATAGTAGTTTTGATTGAAAATACAAAGTATAGGCATGTTAGAACCAAATATAGGTCATTTAGCCCATTTTTTGCCATTGTACTTGAAAATGAATGAATTTGAGTTGTTTTAAGTGAGTTTAAGTTATAAACAACTCAAACATCATATATGTACTTTGTTTGATGAGTGTAATAGTACTTTTGATTGAAAATACAAAGCATAGGCATGTTAGAACCAAATATAGGCCATTTTAGCTCATTTTTTGCCATTTTACTTGAAAATGAATGAATTTAAGTAGTTTGAAGTTAGTTTAAGTTATAAACAGCTCAAACATCATATATATACTTTTTTTGATGAGTGTAATAGTTGTTTTGATTGAAAATACAAAGTATAGGCATGTTAGAACCAAATATAGGTCATTTAGCCCATTTTTTGCCATTTTACTTGAAAATGAATGAATTTGAGTAGTTTTAAGTTAGTTTAAGTTAGTTTAAGTTAGTTAAAGTTAAAACAACTCAAACATCATATATATACTTTGTTTTATGAGTATAATAGTAGTTTTGATTCAAAATACAAAATATAGGCATGTTGGAACCAAATATAGGTCATTTAGACCATTTTTTGCCATTTTACTTGAAAATGAACGAATTTGAGTAGTTTTAAGTAAGTTTAAGTTATAAAAAACTCAAACATCATATATGTACTTTGTTTGATGACTGTAATAGTAATTTTGATTGAAAATACAAAGCATAGGCATGTTAGAACCAAATATAGGCCATTTTAGCCCATTTTTTGCCATTTTACTTGAAAATGAATGAATTTGAGTAGTTTAAAGTTAGTTTTAGTTATAAACAGCTCAAACATCATATATATACTTTGTTGTATGAGTGTAATAGTTGTTTTGATTGAAAATACAAAGTATAGGCATGTGAGAACCAAATATAGGTCATTTAGTCCCATTTTTTGCCATTTTACTTGAAAATGAATGAATTTGAGTTGTTTTAAGTGAGTTTAAGTTATAAACAACTCAAACATCATATATGTACTTTGTTTGATGAGTGTAATAGTAGTTTTGATTGAAAATACAAAGCATAGGCATGTTAGAACCAAATATAGGCCATTTTAGCCCATTTTTTGCCATTTTACTTGAAAATGAATGAATTTGAGTAGTTTGAAGTTAGTTTAAGTTAGAAACAACTCAAATATCATATATATACTTTGTTGGATGAGTGTAATAGTAGTTTTGATTGAAAATACAAAATATAGGCATGTTGGAACCAAATATAGGTCATTTGACCTATTTTTTGCCATTTTACTTGAAAATGAATGAATTTGAGTAGTTTTAAGTGAGTTTAAGTTATAAACAACTCAAACATCATATAGGCCATTTTAGCCCATTTTATGCCATTTTACTTGAAAATGAATGAATTTGAGTAGTTTGAAGTTAGTTTAAGTTATAAACAGCTCAAACATCATATATATATATACTTTGTTTGATGAGTGTAATAGTTATTTTGATTGAAAATACAAAGTATAGGCATGTTAGAACCAAATATAGGTCATTTAGCCCATTTTTTGCCATTTTACTTGAAAATGAATGAATTTGAGTTGTTTTAAGTGAGTTTAAGTTATAAACAACTCAAACATCATATATGTACTTTGTTTGATGAGTGTAATAGTAATTTTGATTGAAAATACAAAGCATAGGCATGTTAGAACCAAATATAGGCCATTTTAGCCCATTTTTTGCCATTTTACTTGAAAATGAATGAATTTGAGTAGTTTGAAGTTAGTTTTAGTTATAAACAGCTTAAACATCATATATATACTTTGTTGTATGAGTGTAATAGTTGTTTTGATTGAAAATACAAAGTATAGGCATGTGAGAACCAAATATAGGTCATTTAGCCCATTTTTTGCCATTTTACTTGAAAATGAATGAATTTGAGTTGTTTTAAGTGAGTTTAAGTTATAAACAACTCAAACATCATATATGTACTTTCTTTGATGAGTGTAATAGTAGTTTTGATTGAAAATACAAAGCATAGGCATGTTAGAACCAAATATAGGCCATTTTAACCTCTTTTTTGCCATTTTACTTGAAAATGAATGAATTTGAGTAGTTTGAAGTTAGTTTAAGTTAGAAACAACTCAAATATCATATATATACTTTTTTGGATGAGTGTAATAGTAGTTTTGATTCAAAATACAAAATATAGGCATGTTGGAACCAAATATAGGTCATTTGGCCTATTTTTTGCCATTTTACTTGAAAATGAATGAATTTGAGTAGTTTTAAGTGAGTTTAAGTTATAAACAACTCAAACATCATATATTTACTTTGTTTGATGAGTGTAATAGTAGTTTTGATTGAAAATACAAAGCATAGGCATGTTAGAACCAAATATAGGCCATTTTAGCCCATTTTTTTTCCATTTTACTTGAAAATGAATGAATTTGAGTAGTGTGAAGTTATTTTAAGTTATAAACAGCGCAAACATCATATATATGCTTTGTTTGATGAGTGTAATAGTTGTTTTGATTGAAAATACAAAGTATAGGCATGTTAGAACCAAATATAGGTCATTTAGCCCATTTTTTGTCATTTTACTTGAAAATGAATGAGTTTGAGTTGTTTTAAGTGGGTTTAAGTTATAAACAACTCAAACATCATATATGTACTTTGTTTGATGAGTGTAATAGTAGTTTTGATTGTAAATACAAAGCATAGGCATGTTAGAACCAAATATAGGCTATTTTAGCCCATTTTTTGCCATTTTACTTGAAAATGAATGAATTTGAGTAGCTTGAAGTTAGTTTAAGTTATAAACAGCTCAAACATCATATATATACTTTGTTTGATGAGTGTAATAGTTGTTTTGATTGAAAATACTAAGTATAGGCATGTTAGAACCAAAATATAGGTCATTTAGCCCATTTTTTACCATTTTACTTGAAAATGAATGAATTTGAGTTGTTTTAAGTGAGTTTAAGTTATAAACAACTCAAACATCATATATGTACTTTGTTTGATGAGTGTAATAGTAGTTTTGATTGAAAATACAAACATAGGCATGTTAGAACCAAATATAAGCCATTTTAGCCCATTTTTTTGCCATTTTACTTGAAAATGAATGAATTTGAGTAGTTTTAAGTTAGTTTAATTTAGAAACAACTCAAACATCATATATATACTTTGTTTGATGAGTGTAATAGTAGTTTTGATTGAAAATACAAAATATTGACATGTTAGAACCAAGCAACGCAAATATAGTTTGTTTTGTGTGTCACATAGTAGTTTTTACTTGAAATTGCATGAATATGAGCACATTATTTAACCAAATGCAGGAGACATACAACAAGATGCTGGATGATTGTACCACTCAGGGGTCACAGCCGAACCCTGGTGTGTTGTATTGGGAGACTGTGGGTGGGAGGAACAGAGGAAAAGTGTAGGGGTTGGGTCAGGGAGATCATTTGTACTACAACTCTTCATCTGGGCGAGGAGATGGCTCTTCACAACCATATGAGCCGTCCATTTTTTCTCGCCTTGAGGCGTAGGTAGAGGCAAAGGTTGCTGCACGGATGGAAGAGGTGGAGGCAAGGATCGCAGCGCGGATGGAAGAGTCAAACCGGGCCCTCCCAGAAATGATGAGAAACATGTCCTGGTTTCGGCCACATGTTCTCGAAGTTGCAACACATGCCCCCTCCACAACGCACCCGAAGATGACCCGGGGGTTTGGTGGTGGCAGTAGTGGTACAGAGACACCCCTGACATTGTAGTTTGTTTAGTTTTGGCAAGTAGGTAACTAACTTATAGTTTCTATATAGTTAGTCTAACTATATGCATTTAGTGTATATTTTTTTGGTTTTGGCAACTAGGTAGATGTGTCGGTATAATTTTTTGGAACCCGACTTTTACTTTATTTCCCGACACCGGGATCTATTTTTGCGTACATATATTTAATCTAGGTAGTTTGTCTAACTATAGGCATTTAGTGTCTATATTTATCGGCATCTAGCTTATAAGTTTCTAGATTTGTCGATATATATTTTTGTAGAACCCGACTTATACTTTATTTCCGACACCGGATCTATCTTGGGTACATAATTTTAAACTATTTCATGTAATTATTAAGTATCTACGCAAATTGTAATATATGTCAAAATTGCATATTTTTGTAGTTGAAAATATTGAACGCGATGGAGACGATGGAGGAACAGGTTTAGTGTAGTATATTTAGGTGCAGCCGTGCAGGTACAAGTTTAATTATAATTTGGAACATTACTATTTAAATTAATGTAATTTTAAAAAAACAACGACGACTAAACTTGAAACAACGACGACTAAGCAGTCGCTGCGAAGAAATGTAATGCTGCCAAGGACTTAATAGTCAACGATCGGCAAGAAACACAATGGCACGCTTTAAACCGTCGGTAATTTAACGACTATTTTAAACCTTCGGTGCTTCACCGACGGCATTAAACCGTCGTTAAATCACCGACGGTTTAAGCAATCGTTGTTTCAATTGACTCCAAACGGACATTGAAAAAATTATCAACGTCGGTTAATAAAATCGTCGGCCGAACGTTGAATAAACTGTCGTTAATTATTCACCGACCGGTCAAACGGTCGTTGATTTCTAAATCGGCGACCATCGATACAACGACTGTCATTCAACGACCGCTGACCGTCGTTGAATGCTTTAGCGACTGTTTTCCATAAATCAACGACGGCTTTAAGCGGTCGTTAATCTCGTCTTTTCTTGTAGTGTGCTATTAAAGAAAGTCAAGCTTCTTGATCCCTCCATGCAGATGCACTTCCCAAAGAGCTTCTGATTAGAGAAGGGAGTTGTCAAGGCTCAATCTACAACATTCTTGTGGACGGTGCTTGGAAAGCCCGAACAGGAAAGATTCCCATTGCAGGTATTGGTTGGTTAGGAGAACTGGATGGGCGGAAAATTATGCAAGGTAATGATAAAATTTTAGCCTCCTCCTCTCTTCAAGCAGAAGCCTATGCTTTGTTACGTGGAATAATTGAAGCGCAGAAGCTGGGTTGCTCCAACGTTCGAATCTTCACAGACTCCACAGAGCTGTTAAGAATCTGTAATAAAAATGTTGCGCCAATCGAAATCTCCAACATCTCATAGGATATTAAAGTTGAGTGCAGTAAGTTTCGTTTTTATGAAATAAAAAAGGTAGATAGGAAGGAGGTCCATCCTGCCCATGTTCTAGCTGTTAATGCTAGGAAAGGAAGGAATCTCCTCTAGGTTTGTTCTTTTGCTTATTTGTTCTTGCTATAAAAAAAATAATAATTAGGCAACTGTTTATACACTTGCTAATTACAAAGGATCACTAGAATATTTTATTGACTACTCCCTTTGTTTTTTATTAGTTTACCCGTTTTGACTTTTTGACACTATTCACACACATGACTTTGACTATCTCTTTGTGATTTTTACTTAAGAAAATATATAGTCATGTGAGATCTTGTTAGATTCGTCTCAATGTGTGTTATCCAAATATCATTTTTTTGTAATTTATCCATATTGATAATTAGAAATATTAAGGTTCAAATGAGTGTCACGGCAAATGTCCCCAAAAAAAAGGATAAACTAATAGATTAAAAACCAGAGGGAGTATATACTAAGAGAAAGAATATATTTCCATATATTCTATCATTAAAGAAATTGAACAATCTTTTATACGAACGAAGATGAACAACGGGGGCAAGCCAAAAGGGATGAACGAATTATATAGTGAAAAGTAACAAATCAAAATTGAAAAGGCGGATAATATATTTTTTAGTAAGTCTTGTATACGACCACCTTGTAATAAAGTTATTGTAAGATCGCCTAGTAATAAAGTTATTGTAAGGCCACCTCACATATTCCCTAAATAAGTCATTTTAGGGTAATTCTATATGGTGCCCCTTTATTTTTTACTTTTCTATGTAGTACCCTCGCATGTTTTAGTAATTTAAATGGTACCTATCAATTGTTGACTAGTCTATATGGTACCTCTTGAAAGTATAATATTTCCCCCCACCTGAATAATTCTATAATCACCTTTTACATGCCCTCACTACTATTATCGCCATTAAACAGACTTGTTAACCCCTTTTTCACAACCCTTAGCCCTTTCTTAGTAATGATGTTAACTACTCCCTCTGTTTCTTTTTAATAGTTACACTTCACGTTGTCAATATAAATGTTTGAACATTAATATCCCTAGATTTGCATTTGTAAAAATTATAAAAAATTGATATTCCAAAAGTATATATCGAGACGAATCAAAATAGATCTCACATGACTATACTTTTTCTTATCCATCAATCACAAATGATAGTCAAACATAAATTTGTAAATAGTGTCAGAACTCAAACTACAACCATTCAAAAGAGACGGTGGGAGTATTACATAATACCATCAGAATAAGTAAAAAAGTTGTGAAGAGGAAACATAGTGGGTCTAGGTGGTGGCAATGTGAATGTAAGGATTGTGGGAAGGTATTGGTGGTTGGTTAAGATGGTGGATGTTTGAGATGGCGGGAGATTGAATTATTTTTTAATGTGGTACTATGTAGAAATGCCAATAGTAGAAGGGTATCATGTAGAATTTTAAAATTTGACGGGTAGCACATATAAAAGTCAGAATAAGAGGGGTAACATATAAAATATCCATTTTAAATGGGTCACCTTTTTTAAAAGAAACTTGGGTCACCTATTAAGTTAAAAGGGTGTTTGGATTCTCTAGAGTTCTAAAAAAACTTTACAAGGTAGAGTTTGAGCAATATTAATCATTGAATAAAAAATCAATGGCTCATATATTATCTTTCCAAATCCCTCCATCCTATTTTTTCTCATCAAAATCCACCCCCTTATTTTTCCCTTCCCACCAATATGAGCCCTGCATTTTAATTGTATGGTTCATATACAACTCTAACTTGTTGAGTTTTATTAAAACTCTACGAGGATCCGAACTCGTTAAAAGGGGTCATCTTTTATCTTTTTTTTTGAAAGAGAAATTTCATTAATTGAAGGCCAAACGGCATCTACAATAGATATTAAAGAAAAACAAGATACAATCAAACAAGGTTAAATCAAATTCGTATTCGAAGAAACTACAATGAACCAGATCGAGCAATACAGTGCAGCCCCCTTGTATTTGCTGAATCAAGCAGCTATTGATGAGGAAGTCTATCATTCTGACATAGTTTGGGAAGAGCATTCTTGATGGAGCCATGTTGACCGCATCCGAGATTCCAATACCTTCATGTTGAGTGTCGAACTTCAACCAATGAGAACAATATCTCATACCTAAAGACAAAAAAAACCATACTCACAACTCACATAGGGAGACAGAGATCTTGACAACAGAGACTAAAATCCCCATAACAGGGGTTTGAAAAAATCTCATAAAGAGAGGCTAATGTATTCAACAAAACAAGAAATAAATGAACTAAAAACGAAAATAAATGGGGAAAATGGGCTTACCATGGATGAAATCATCCATGGCGGCCCTAACCGATGAAAAAGGGGTAGGGGAGGCTAGGGTTTGAGAGAGAGTAGAAATAGGGATCATATTTTATCTTATTTCCTTAAATATATTACTTCTATTAGATAGGATCCGTAGGAATTTTTTTCCATGAATAATGTCAAAAAGAGTATTAATTCCTCCTATGCGCCGAACTTGAAATTAATTCCATGGATACCATCCACGTAGGACAAAGACGCGAGAAATTTTATTTTCGAAGAAAGCAAACCCGCTACTCAAAGTAGCAGTTAACTTTTATTTAAGTCGCTCTTGTGGGTAGCGGTTTACGAGTAAAAACCGCTACTAAGAGTAGTGGTTTATACCATAAATCAACAATGCAAGAGAAAAATAGTATAAGCGCCACGTAAGCCGGTGCGTCAGGCGCAAGCCCGTGCGTAGGGACGCACTGGCCTACGTGGCACGCTTATACTCTTTTTCTCTTGCATTGTCGGGATTTACGGTATAAACCGCTACTTTGAGTAGCGGTTTATATGCCTTATAGCTTGTCTTAGGGACACAATATAACCGCTATTTGAAGTAACGGTCAATGCATTAACCGCTACTTGGAGTAGCGGTTTTATTAAAAACTAAAATTACGGCGTGTTGTCCTACGTGGACCGGTATCCATGAAATTAATTTCAAGTTCAGAGCATAGGAGGAATTAATACTCCATTTAACATTATTCATGGAAAAAATTCGAATCTGTAGAGGATAAAAAGTTGTCGTTATCTTATACTTCCTCTGTTAATTATTAGTTGCAACATTTGCTTTTTCACATTTACCGAGATACTTATTTGAACGTTAATATCTCATATTGGGTGTAAATAAAAATTATAAAAATTTGATATTTGGAATCATCGCATTGAGGCGAATCTAACAAGGCCCCACTTGCCTATGTTTTTCTTATATAATGGTGCGAGATTACTTAACAAAGTTGGTTGATGAATAGTGCCAAAAAGCAAATGTTGCAACTAAAAAAACAGAGGTAGTAGTAATAAATTACCATACGGTTTTTTCACCAGGTACCCCTGTGGTTTTACAAAATTCATGGGGTACCCCTGTTTTTTAAAAAATGCACCAGGTACCCTTACTATTTCATTAAAATGCATGAAATGCCCTTAATTACTAACGGTGTCAAGTTTACGTTAGGCTTTATTTATCATTTTGCCACTGTTAACCCCTAACCCCTAAACCCTAAACCCTAACCCCTAACCCTAACCCTCGCCCACCACCCCGTGCCCCCCCCCCCACCACCGGCCGGGCCCCCTCCCCCACCACCCTCGTGGAATTCTCCTCCCCATCCCCGTAGCCCCCGCCCTCCCCACCCCTCGTCGATTTCCTCCCTCACCCCCCTCCCTCTACCTTCTCTCTCCTCCTCAACCACCGGCCATGACCCCTCCTCAATTGCACACGGTTTCCCCTTCTCTCTTCGCACAACCAACCACCGGGGTGGTTGGAAATTCACAAGCAACCACACACGACCACGAGGCACACGAAAATCGATGGGGTGGGGAGAAATTCGATGGGGTGAGAGGGTAGAGTGGGGGAGGGTGGTGGGAGGGTAGGGTGGGGGAGGGGGTGGTGGAGGGTAGAGTGGGGGGGAGGTGGTGGGAGGGTGGGGTTAGGGTTTCAAGTTAGGGGGTTAGGGTAGGGTTATAAGTTAGGGTTTAGTTAGTTAATTAGATTTAGTTAGTGAATTAGGGTTAATTAAGGTTTAGTTAGGGTTAGAGGAGTGAATTAGGGTTAATGACTAACGGAAACTTAACAACGTTAGTCATTAAAGGCATTTCGTGAATTTTATTGAAATAGGAAGTGTATCTTGTGCATAATTTAAAATACGGGCGCCATTGAATTTTAAAAACCACGAGAGCGGTGAAAAACCGATTATCATAAGTTGTCCCTTATCATAAAAACTCAGAAAGGTGACTAGATAAAAGTATTTCTTTTAAGATATAAATATATAAAATTGCATGATAAAAAAAGCATTGCTCATGTTGACCAGCTGGACTCATTAAGAAGGGGTCTTGACTGAAGGTTAGTAGTGAGCCTTGAGCTGGAAAGTACTGTACCGATTGTACTCCCCATCATATGGGTCTGATAATGTTAAGTTGCAGATGGTTCAATAAACTTTGATTTCTTCCGGAAAGATAAATTTTAAAAAAGATAAAGAAATTTAAAGTACGTAGCATACCACCTATGTGACGAGCAGTGATAAAACGCTCATTGTGAGCGGTATCACTGCCCACTCACACCCACATATTATTAAAAAAGGTTGGTGTGATACCTGTGTCAGAAAAAAAAAGATTTATATTAATAAAAAATTATGGGATACATTAAAAATAATACTAAGCCAAAAAGTAAACCGACAACTTTTCCCCCAAAAAATACAATTAAGAACTCATAGTTTGTGCATTTAAAACCCCTGTTATTGTTAAATCAACCCTTTTGTTTGTGTGTTTGAAACCCATGTTTTTTTATTAAATCAACCCCCGTTTGTGAAAAAGTAAACATGTAATCTCCCGACATAAACCAAAAAGTTGCGTTGATTTGCGTGTCCCATTCAGCCTTTTTCCCCCAAAAATACAATTGATTATTGATACGAACGTACGTTTGTGTATTTGAAACCCTGGTTATTGTTAAATCAACCGTTGTTTGTGTGTTTGAAACTCATGTTTTTGTTAACTCAACCCCTGTTTGTGTATCCCTTTTCCCCTTCCATTCCCTAGTCAATTCCCTAATATTATAATGACTTCATTTAATTGTTTAATTACCACTTTACCCTCTTTGGAATTGTTAAATTACGCATATACCCTTGTGAGTGGGCAGTGATAACCGCTCACAATGAGCGTTTTATCACTCCTCCCTATGTGACAGTGTCCCCTGAGAATATGAGATCTCCCCCTTCCTGTTTAAACTACTCCTATACTGAAAGCATATTGCTAAATTGAGAAAATAACAAAATAATAATGGAAAATTTCTTGAGGCCCCCGAAGTTTGAAAGTAATTCCAAAATACCCTCTCATTTATCTTTCCCAGGTTTGTGGCGTTCTTCAATATACCCTCATACATCTGGAAATTGATGGTCATTAATTTTAAGCGCACTTAAAGCTTAAACTTTCAAGCTTTAAAATTCAATAAGGGAGCTTGGATAAGCGTCTCCTCTCTCACGAGGGTATTTTCGTCATTTCGCACTACAAGACAAATGCCAAGCTGGAAAGAGCTATTAAACACACGTGCGAAACAGTTTCTTCTCTCTCTCTCAACCTGTCTTTCTCTTTCATCCAATGTTGCCCAGAAAAACTTGTAGCCAAGGAAATTATGCCCCAAAGTTTAGAAATTGTTTCAAATTAATAATTAACAATTGTTGTTAATTTATTAAAAAAAAAAAAATGTAAATTGCGAATGCGAGCCTCGCCGGAACATAAATTCCGAAGCAAGGACAACACCAGATTCAAGGTGGCGCACCATTAAAAGGACATGAACGGGGGAGAGAGCAACACAGAGCAGGGGAAGGAGTAAGTACGGCAGCAGCAACAACGAGTTGCGACGGCTCACGGCGAGGTGACGACATGGCTGTGGCTGCAACACTGGCGGAGGCAGCGAGCAGCACTGGCGGATGGAGATAGATGTACGAGAGAGAAAGGAGTTTGGGGTTTGAAAAGGCTTTCGGTAATTGATCTGATATTTGAATCACATGCCAGTGATGGTGGTTTTAACAAATTGATGTGTTCTGTAATATGTATGAAGTAGGGAGTTTATAAGATGGAGGAGGTGGGAGAAAGATATAACAGATCTTATGATAATTTAATCGGTTTTTTCACGAGTGCACTGTGGTTCTCTTAATTCATGAGATCCCCTCGTTTTTTAAAAAATGCGCTGCGTACCTTTTCATGTTTTCAAACAAATGTATGATACAATGCCCTTAATTACTAATGTCGAGTTTAGTTCAAGCTTTTATTTACCATTTTTGTCACCGTAACCGCTAACCCTAAACCCCATAAAACCCTAAACCCTAACCCTAAACCATAATCCCCCACCACCCCAGCCCCCTCCCCCTCCCTTCCCTCCCTCCCCTCCCACCACCCCGTAGCCCTCCTCCCTCCCCTCCCCCACCCCGTTGCCCCGCAGCCCCCCCCCCCCCATGGCGGCCCCCGTAGCCCCGCGCAGCCAGCCCCTCCCCCACCCCCGCAGCCCCCCTCTCCCCACCGCCCCGGCCCCCGCCACCCCATCCCCCACCCCGCCGCAGCGGCCCCTCCCCCACCCCCGCAGCCACGCCCGGCCCCGTAGCGGACCCAAAGAATTCGACGGTGGTTGCGTTTTAATTCTCACGGTGACTCCCCTTTGTAATCGATTCAATTCTTCGCCGCTAAATCGATTCTCGCTCAAATGAAGAATAGTTAATTTTGCGGGGGTGGGGGAATAGGGCAGGGGAAGGGTTGTGGGGAGTGGGGGAATTCGACTGAGGGGTGGGGGTGACGACGGGGTGGGGGGGGGAGGGGGAATTCGAGGGGGTGGGGGAGGGGGGTTGGGGTGGTGGGGGAAGAGGGTTGGGGTAGTGGGGGGTTAGAGTTAGGGTTAGTGGGTTAGGGTTAGGGTTTAGGGTTTAGGGGTTAGGAAAAAAAAATGGCGAAATGGTAAATAAAACTTGAGCACCGTTAGTAATTAAGGCCATTTCGTACATTTGTTTAAAACGAAAGAAGTGCACAGGGCATTTTTTAAAAAAGCAGTTTCATCATGAATTAAGAGAAAACGTGGATGCACGTGGCAAAAAACCGTAATTTAATAACATTGTTAATTTTTTTAAAATATATGTAGATATAGATTATAAATGAGAATATCAAGATTATAAATATATGTAAATGTAAGAGTGGATAATTAGATTTATGTCATTTATTATTTTCATCTGTACCACTCTAAGATTTTTTTTATTACTTTGTTCTATATTCTAGCGTTAATAATTACAAAATTCGTTGAAGTAGTAAGTTTTTGTTAATAAAAAGTAGAGAACTGAAATTGTTTTTTTTGTTTAATAAAAGAGAAAAGTTTGGGATAAAGATTGAAGAGATAAAACAGGAGACTTGAAAGAGTAGATAATTTCCTTTATAAAAAAATAATTAAAGAGTAGATAATTTCCTTTATAGAAAATAAATAAAGAGTAAAAAAATATCTGTGTAAATAGTTAGGGTCCGTTCTGTTCAACTTATTTTAACTTATATAAGAGTTTATAAGATCAGATAAGATAAGATAAGATAAGATAAGATCAGATAAGATAAGATAAGATAAGATAAGATCAGATAAGATCAGATAAGATAAAATAAGATGTTAGACACACTCAATAAACTATCTTATAAGATAAGATAAGATAAAATAAGATAAGATAAGATAAGATAAGATCAGATCATATAAGATAAGATAAGATCAGATAAAATTTTATAAAATCTTATAAGATAAGATAAGATAAGATAAAACAAAATAAGTTGAACAGAACAGACCCTTAAAGTGTGTTAGGTTGAGAATGATATTGTATTTGAAGGAGGGTATGTTTTTCATTTTCTTTTATTCCCTACAACATTATTGCAAATTATTGTAAAAGTTGTCCGATCTGATACAAATCTTATACCGTATATATTTGTATACTACTATATATTTAAGGCTATTTATTAGCTCTTTCTTTAATTTTTCTCATTTGGAGTTTTACTAATGACAACTAAGCAAAGAATACTATTTGGAGTTTTAATAATGAGAAATGGAGATTACCAAATTAGAAATTAATGGTTAAAGAGTTGTCTTAAAAACAATCAAAAAAGGCGTAAAGCAATATAAGACAAAGGGTGAATTTAACATAAGTAAATATTAGTAATTTCAACTACTATATGGCTCAAATGATTTTATTATGATGAATTTGGTACCCTTACATTGTTATTTTGCTACCCTTGCGTTAATATATTGGTAGAGTGACGTTCATACTTTCGAACCCTTTCAATTGATTACTTGGTTATCAATGTATCAATTCACGGGTTCAAAGTTATCAATCAAGGGTACCAATGTCTTACTACAAGGGTACCAAATTACACTTCGAATGGTATCAAAGTATATGTTAAGCGTTTCAAAGTATATAAATCTATTACAAAATTTGATAACTCGCCAAGATTAATTATAAATTTTATGAAAGTATTTGTCCTTGGTTAAAAAAGATGTGACTCGAGTAATTAAATAAACAAATAGTTCATGACATATACCCTTTAACCGCTCCTTATAAAATTGAAATCAAGATTTCAGGCTTATTATTTTTAATATATAATATTTGATACCTTAAACTTGGCAAATAATAATTATTCCTTTAAGGTAACAAATGAATCAATTTAGGGGTTCAAATGTATCAATGTACGGGTACAATTGTAATAATGCAAGGGTGCCAAAGTAACAACGCAAGGTACCTTTAGGCGTAGATTTTTAATTCCTTCAATGCCTACACGCGGTGTGAGCGCGTTTATTTGACTACCACATTGTTAAGGTTTTATTTGAAATACATTTTGAAGTCGCCAATAATTCTTTAAAGGAAGAATCATAAACCTAATTGGATATTGAAACGGAAGGGACATCTTAGGGACTTATCCAATGTAAATTTCCCCGTCTAGACTCCATAGATGGTCAGGAACCAAAAATTGAGTTCGGGGGTGAGGGTACAATATAGCCAGGAACTATATTGCCCATTCTTTGGCCTCTACTAAATATCGATTCATTACAGACCTTATGCAAAAGAATAATCATATAACGTTTTAAAGCACCCTAAAAATAATTAATCTAGGTTGGTTCAGGAAACACATAAAAAGACTAATTATTTAGTGACAAGTTATTATGCAATTATATTACAAGGTTCCTAACAGGTTGTACAATTTGATCTGAATTAATTAGAACAGTTCTTTAGGTCTTATTTAGCAATAATAACATGTGGGTGATAAAAAGCATGCAGGACAAATAAAACAATCAGGAATATTATATACAAGAATAATAAAAGGGTTAGAATTTACAAGGAATCACGATTATCAATTAAAGATCTACATCATGACAAAAAACTGTTAGTAACTTCAATATAAAATATAATTATTCAAGGATCCTCAGGACTAGAGGTGTCAAAAACTGGGCCGACCCACGGGTGAACCCGCATCCGACCCAGACCCAACCTGTTCCGAGCCGAGAGTGGTCGGATGGAAAGCCGACCCATTCCGACCCAGCGTCCACCCGTGCCCAGTTTAACCCGTGGAATTGGCAACCCAACCTGGCCTGGGCCGACCCGGGTGGACCCGTGGCCGTTGCACCCGTGAACAACGACCCAAACCCAACCTGTTTCCGACCCAAAACTAACCCGCACCTAACTTCACCCGCCAATGACCCAGTTAAACCCACTCAGTTATCACCCAACCCAGTTGTGACCCAACCCAGTTGTGACCCAACCCAGTTAGCACCCGACCTAGTTGTGACCCAACCTAGTTATCACCGACCCAGTTATCACCCAACCCAGTTACCACCCGACCCAGTTTCCACCCGACCCAAAACCATTCCGATCCAATACAACCCGACCTAATACAACTCGATCCAAAACCATTCCGACCCAGTTTTCTTCCTCTCATCACAACTATGTATGAGCAGTAACTAGTAAGTATTAATCAGCTATTAAAAAAAAGAACAAAAAAAGAAAAAGAACATTAATCACAGTATCCTACATTTACTCCCAACCCCCAAGCTCGGCCCCCCACGCCCAACGCCCCAAAAACACGAAACATCGGTACTTCATATACTTATTATAAAATGACCACCAACGGCCGGCGCAACATTCCTCTTCTTATTTCTCCCAAAATGCACTTAAACTTATTAATAGTATAGTTGCAGGCTTGCAGCCATTGCCTCACACATTTATACATTATGATCATTTTGAATTTGAAGGTGCATAGTTAAATTATTCTTAGATGAAGGTGCATCGCCTCCTATGTTACTATCTTTTAAGATCAACAAGCCGAAACATCAACGATCTTGATCCTCCACCGATATGATTGGTATTAAATATGATCTACTTTCATAGTTTCAATGTTTCATCCTCTACTGATATGATTACGTATCATCTTGATCACAGTTATCATCTTCATATTCGATTAACGTTGATCATTATTACTTGTTCTGTTGTTCCATGAACGATGAAAGTCGAACAATCTTGATCACAGTTATAATTACGATGCTTTCATTAATGTCAACCTAATTCTTTAAATTTAACTCTTTTTGTTGCTATGTAGTGACTCGGTGAGACTTGAGAGTGACTAAGTCACTAACTAACTAAATGTTTAAGTTTTATAGTTTATTGACTTTATTCAATAAAATCAATAAACGGTATGGACTTATGCCTTAGCCCTTATGGTTGTTACTTGAATACTTATGCAATCATATGAATAAGAATAACCCGATGACCAATAGTCAATAATATAACTATATAAATTATAAGTCTTAGTTTAGTAATTTTTTAATTAAATTTGTAATATAAGTCTCAATGTATATTATCACAAAATTCACAATGACTCAATCACAATTTACAATATCAGTATATGATCACATGTTAATTGTTATAACTTTTATCTTCGTAACTTAATATATACTATATAATTCCGACCCAAGTCATTCCGAGAACCGATTTCTTCCGACCCAAGTCAATACGCCGCCGGTTTGAGGCTTCAGCCAACCCAAGTCCTATCGAGAGCCGATTTATTCCGACCCAAGTCATTCGAAAGCCGATTTCTTCCGACCTAAGTCATTCCGAAGCCGATTTATTACGACCCAAGTCATTCGGAAAGCCGATTTATTCCGACTCAAGTCATTCCGATACCGATTTCTTCCGACCCAAGTCATTAAGCATTCTTGACCAAGTCATTAGCCGATTTATTCCGACCCATGTCAATCCGATATCGATTTCTTCCGACCCAAGTCATTCCGAAAGCCGATTTATTTCGACCCAAATTCGCCAACCCAGTTGAACCCGACCCACCTGGTTCCGACCCATGGCACACTCTCACCCGGTTATTCCGACCCAAATCATTCGGACCCGGGTTGGGTCAACCCAAACCCGGCCCGGTGACCCGGATTGACACCACTACTCAGGACTATACCTACGCGGTTTAGATCGAAGAGCGTAACGACTTTCAGGTGGAGCAATCGTGGAACCAGGAATATAGTATGATCAGTAACAGGAATTGATTTGGAAGATTGAAGTATTTTGAGATTCGTAATAGTATTCGAAGTATGCGAGAGAATTTTGTGTTCGTAAAATAATAATTTGAAGCCGTATTTGATTCGGGAAATCAGCCCGTATTTATAGGCAAAAAGAAATGTGCGCTCCATGCAAGCCCTACGCCGGGCGCGAGCCTACGTGGCGAGCCGCAAGGCCACGCGCCACGGTCCGTCCCGGTTAAAAGTTTACACATGGAAACGCGTTTTTGAAAAGATATAAAAGTAGATTGCGTCTCACACATGACTTGCGCCGAGACCGGACTCCGTGTGAGTCACATGTACACGTGTCGAGCGCTCATTGGTGCACTGGCGCGATTTGGCCAATTCTTTTGGAAGCACGTGGCGCACTGAGCGCAGCCGCCGCATCCGGCGTATATTCCAGTATATTCGTTTTTTTATTCTACGCGTGCTTTAAGATGCTATTTTTATCCCTAAAAATTCGGAGATCGAATTTTACGGGATGAAAATTTGATTTATGCTCTAAAGATTATAATAAAAGCTTTTATGAAAATATTTATTAAAAAAATAAATATTCAATTGGGCTTTTAAAATGGACATAAAATATTTTACGGGTTCAATTCACAATTAATCATCATGGTTAATTAATTGGGCTTTGATAATATTATTTCAAAACACACATGGCACGGTTATTCGGATTGCTCCTCCATTAGGCCGTGCCAACTAATACCGCGGTATATTTCATCGTTGGACCTTTAAATGGGGAGTCACGATTATGTGTCTCTGAAGCCCCACTTTGGCCGAGGTTTGCAAAACCGAAAGTCAAAGTACACGTGTCGGGACGGAGAATGATTTCTGATGCTCTGCAATCCAAAATCATTCTTTTACGCCTGTACCTGCAAAACAAGCCAAAGCTTTAGGAAAAGACATACATGAAACATATTTGCAAAGTAATTGTAAGTTTGCAAAAATGAGATGATAGGTGGAAATGAAATAAATGTTTGTAGAGCATTTGTATCCCGCTCCACGGGTGCGAGATGTTGGCTTTCTCGCTCCAAGACAAATAGTGTATAGTATTTGTATCCCACTCCACAGTGGCCGGATTGTTGGGCGACCCACTCCGGGACAAATAGTATAGAGTATTTGTATACCACTCCACTGGTGAGCTTTTGGCTGACCCGCTCCAGGACAAATAGTGTAGAGTATTTCTATCCCACTCCACAGGGCTGAGCTGTTGGCTGACCCGCTCCAGGATAAATAGTGTAGAGTATTTGTACCCCACTCCCACGGTGGAGTGTTGGGCGACCCGCTCCAGGACACATAGTGTAGAGTATTTGTATCCCACTCCACAGGGCTGAGCTGTTGGCTGACCCACTCCAGGATAAATAGTGTAGAGTATTTGTATCCCACTCCACAAGTGGTTGAGTTGGGCGACCCGCTCTAGGACAAATAGTGTAGAGTATTTGTATCCCACTCCACAGGGCGGAGCTGTTGGCTGCCCACTCTATGACAAATAGTGTAGTTGATGGAAAGTGGTCCACAGACCTAACGGTTTGTGTCCCGTTATTAACAGTTTGTGTCCCGTTTTTGACGGTTTGTGTACCGTCATCGATTGTCCTGAGCTTTCATTGTTTCTTGAATGATAGACGTTGAGAATTTGTAGGATGGCAAGATCGTAATTTTTTTTTTCAAACTTTTGAAAGTTCGTTGAGTTATCGCGCGTAATGTCGTAACGAACATTTGAAATCATTTGAAATTAAGCGTGTGAGCTCCACCTGGCTAAGAAGCTCCCAAGCGTCTTTGTCTGAGATGTGCGCCGGACGCACAAGCCATGCGCTTGGTGTGGTATCTTTGCGCCGGACCTGGGTTTGTGCGTCGAGCGCACATTTTGTTTGTGCGCCTAGCGCGAGTGGCGCGCTGAGCGCATGTGTTTAAAAGACCTAAAAAAGCACGAGCGCTTCTCTTTCTTCCCCATTTCTTTCTTTCCTCGCCATTTTCACTTCTCTCTCTCTCCTCTCATACTTCGAAACTCCATTTTTGCATTTCAAAGCTTCAAACTTGTTAGATTCTTCGAGATTAAGCTAGAGGAGTAATTATTTTCACTTGGTTGTTATTTTTGTGAACTTTTTTGGCGTTTTTGAGCGGTTTTCAAGGGGTTCAAAGCTTGACATTTCCGACCCATTTCCGGGCTGTTTTCCGGTGACTTCGCGGTTGATTTTCCGGCGACTTTTTCCGGTCAGTTCCCTTGTTCTTTCACAATTTTTTTATTTCGGCTGCTTCTTTTTTTTCGGATTGTTCACCAGGTACCCCTGAGTTTTTCAAATATTCACCGGGTACCCTCGCAGTTTTCAAAATGCACAAGGTGCCCCTGAGGTTTTGAAAAATCATCGAGAATACCCTTAATGACTAACGGCCGTCAAGCTGCGTTAGTCATTAAGGCTAAATCAACCCCTAACTAATCTAATTAATACTAATTAATCCTAATTGACTATAATTAAACCTAATTAACTCTAATTGAACCTCATTCACCTTAGTTAATTAAATCCCCACTCTCTCCACACCTACCAGCCATCCCAACCACCGCCATGCCACCATACCAGCCACCACCCCGGAGACCTCCCCCCTCCCCTTCCCCATCCCCAAAAACCTTCCCTCGGCGCGAAACCTCCCCCCCTTCCCCACCCCAAAACCTTCCCCCGCCTTTATAAAAGCGGTTTTCGGGAAAGCGGAAGGGGAGGGGGACGATTTTCGGTGGTGGGGAAGGAGATGGGGGGAGGTTTTCGGGGTGGGAAGGGAGGAGGGAGAGGCTTTCGGGGTGGGGGGAAAAGGAGGGGGAGGTTTTCGGGGGATGGGAATGGGGAGGGGGAGGTTTTCCCGGGGTACTTGTGGGAAGGGGGTGGCGGTTTTCGGCGGTGGGAAAGAGGATTTGGAATTTTTTTTGTTCGGTGCATGTGGGGCGGAAATGTGATTGTGGCCGCTGATTCTTGTGTTAGGCGACGCACTCCATTTCCGGCGAGCTCAGGCGAGTTATCCAGCGAGTTTCCGACGAGTTTTCCGGCCAGTTTTGTTGTTCTTCACGAGTTTGATACTCGTTCCATGTGAGTTTGTTGTTAACTTTGTAATCCGATAATTCTTTAGATCATGAATCTAGAATTATATTTAGGTGAACTTTGAACTCGATGAATATGCTTAGATTATGAATCTTAGGAATTGAACTAGCATAGTTTCTAAGTATGGAACCTAGAAACATGTTTTAGGTGAACTTTGAATGTGTGGATTTGTTGCTTGGTAGAAATCATGCTTCTGCTATAATCTGCATGTTATAACTGAAATGGATTCTCGGAATCTCATGTAGTGCTGAAGCTTTGAAGCGGTTTTGGAAATTACCGATTTATGAAATCTCGTAATTTATGTTCGAGTCAAGAACTCTTTGATTTTAGTCTTATTTGCGATTTTTAATCCGGTTAGCATGTCGTCAAAAGATTCTGGTAGAGAGGATGGTGATAGGGCTGCTTCACGTCCTAAGAAGGTGTGGAAGGCTGAGGGATGGACTCCCAATCAACTGCAATTTGACCCGGAGCATCACGTTTCACACCGACTGCTCTCGGGCATTGTGAGTATCCGTTTTATGCCGACCTCGTTTTAGACTACAATATGGGCTCCTTTACTAATTGTACTTATATTTGCAGGTCATGGGTAAGACCCGTCATTTCGGGACCTTCGATTTCGACCTACTCGGGATGCCCGAAAGGTTCGGGATCGAGCGGGCGGTCTATCCTCTTTCCTCGATGTTTATGAGAGCATGGGAGACGTTCATTCCTCCCAGATTGTGGTCCGCGGCTTTGTTGGAGTGGTGGTGGGATACCACCAACTCCTTTCACACACGTCGGGGAGAGTTGACCATCGCCCCACCTGGATTTCTCTCGATTTCCGGCCTATCCTTCACCGGGGCCCGGGTACCATTGGGTGAGTCGTTGTCATTTAGCACGACAGTGGTCAAAGATTTGATTGGCCCAGTTGCCGACACTCTTCCTCCGGGCTCGTCATATGCTCCTCGGTCATTGGTGGCCGAGGGACTTACTACACCGGGCACTTTAATGGAGCTGAAGGTACGCATCGTGCTATGGTTGGCTATTTGCGGCCTACTACGTGCGACGGGGGATCGCGTGTTTCGACGAAATACTTAATGTCTTCGGAGAACACATGCGAGGTGGCGACCTTCGATTGGGCCGAGTTAGGCTATTGTAGCCTTTTGTCTTGTCTGCGCACCTTGCCGAGGCGGTTGAGGGATGGTGACCCGGTCTCCCTCTTTGTTCAAAGTGGAGACTTTTAGAGGTACGATCGATACGTCTGCTTGTTTTTTTATTTTGCCATCACGACTGGACCTGATGTGATTTTTTTTTTTTTGTAGATCTGGTTTTATGAGTACTTTCTGGGATTGGCCCCGAAAAGGGTTCTTGATCGCTCTTTCCAGTCGGCCTTTCACAGGCACGGTGCGGGGAGGGACGCGATACGACGCTATGGAGAGTGTTCGGAAGGCCATCCGGCGAGTCAAGGACGACAAGGTAATCGTAGTGAACCACCTTCATTCTTCCGTGCATGTAGCAAATGTTAACTTTTCTTTGTTCTGCATGTCACTTTTTATCCATGGGCGTCGTTTTCGGATATGCCTGATTGGGCTCATAGAGCTCGCCTTCTGCCCCGTGCGAGGATCATTCTCTATGGGGAGGGGCACCCTGTGTGGTACCTAGGCGAGCGGGTGACTCGTCAGTACGACGGTACGATGCTATTGTTGGTGCCTCATGACCCCCCTGTCACTATGATGGATAGGGACGCTCTTGTTCGGGCTGTTGAGGGAGGGGCGACGCTTCGGGCGAGCTACCACGACTTCGTCTTTCGTGATCGTGATTACAGGGTCGTCCTCTTGCCTCGCTTGGCTCCTCCTGTCAGATTTAATGAGGCATGGACCTTGAATTTGCTTATTCTTGTTTATTTTGACATGATCAAAGTATTGGCTGTTATTGTTTTCTTTTGTCAAGAAGCTTCTACGGCTCGTATCTCTTTCGTTCCGGATCTAAGAATTCGGTATGTTGGAGATTCCGGACCTGTTGAGGAGATGATTGATGCTGCCCCACAGGCAGAGCAGCATGTTGTTCGTGCTATGCCAGCCCATGTAACCTCGGTAAGTGTTAAAAGTCAGGAACTTTTGTTTATTCATTTTGTTTGTAGTGACTTATGCATTGTTTATTTTCAGGTTCCTTGGGAGACTGTCGTCCAGATTCTCCGAGTGGTTGATTCGTTGAAGCATGGGATGACGAAGCTAAAGAGGAGCATGTCTTGTCGCCAGTAGCGACGCGCATAGCCGAGTGAGGCAAGCATATTGTTCTTTGATTATTGTTTTTCCCTTGTTGCACTTGTTTTGCTAATGCTTTGTGACATTTTGTGCTGTCTCGTCCTCACGAGAGCGTGCCTCGTCCCGAGGGTAGGATATTGACTCATTCTAGGACTTCGACCCATACTCTTCGAGAGTCGACATCTGAGAGGCCTCAGATGGGCCCGTTTGCTGGGCAGTTCGACATGGGAAGTATGGATTTTATGGGGAGTGTCGGGCCCGATCCATGCTCCGGGCCTTCTCCGTGTGGATGCGGCAAATGCGAGATGCGAGAAGATCCGGCGAGTGTTGCGAGCCGCAACGGCCGGATGTTGGGGATGCATCGAGATGCCTCCCATGCGGCGGGACGCGCCTACGCGTCCTTCCATACGGCTCGGGATAGGCTATCATATGGGCGAGTCGAGTGGGGTCCGGATCGAGGAGCCGAGGATTCCTCTTCGAGGGAGTAGGATCCGCCACGTTCTTAGATTTACGCGTTGTTTTTCTCTTGTGTACTCGTGTCCTGCATCTTTGTTATGATATATATATTTTGCACATTGATATGTATTGCGCGTTTTATTCAAGCTGTCATTTTATTGGTGTTGCCTTTTTATGTTGTTGATGGAATTTTGCTAGCAATGTGACTCCTATCCTAAAATGCAACGTATGGATGCACAACAACATTTTCAATGCGGCCGACTCGAATGAAGTATGTTTTTTTGTTTTTTTTTAAAAAGTTTAAATGGAGCGTAGCCGAGCCTTCTCCCAACAAAAAAGAAAAGAAAAAGGACACGAGAGAAAGGGTTGGGCGGGTGGGTTTTAAATGAACCAAAAATGTAGGAGGTAAAAAAAAGTATTTTTCATCCGAATTGTAGGAGGAGTGGCCCAAAATCGTGTGATAATCCGAATCAATATATACTAGGGGGACATGTGCGCTTTGCGCATGCATGTTGCGCGTGGCGCACGCCTTTTCGTCCGACGCGAGGTCTTTGCGTCGGCGTACTATCTGCGCTAGGTGCGGAGTTTAGCGTGTGGCGTACGCGTACTATCTGCGCTAGGCGCGGAGTTTAGCGTGTGACGCGTTTTCCGTATGGAACGGTAAATCCGAATCCGTACAGGATGGGGACGCGGACTTCTTATAAATAGAGAACAAAGCGTACGTAATATTATTACTAGTTCAACATTATTTGTCTTTGCAACTTTTGCTCTCTATAATATTTCTCTGTAATTTTTGACTTATTCGCTATGGCTTTTGAACTAGTGTTGAGTGGGTGGTGTCGGTCTTGACCAATGCTTGAGAAGCAAAGAAGCTGGAAAGGTGACATATGCATGTGTTGGCATCCTTAAGGTTTGTGCAATTGGACTATAATTTCCTTTATGCTTGTTGTTAATTTTTGGGATGTTACCAATCATTGTTTTTGCTTTGGGAATCATGAGTTAACTATTTTGCTCGAGGAATTTGGTGCTATAATTGGCTAGGCCTTGTAGTCGATTACCCTATGTCCCTAGTACGGAGGATTATTTTTTAAGGACTTTGAAAGGTTTATGGATTTGAAGGAACAAAATATATCTGAAATTGTGTATGGGAGGAGGGTGAATTTGACTAGATTAGCTGCAATGTATAGTCCTCCTACTGAAAGGGCTAGGCAGACATATCGTATGCGGGCGTTGGTATTTTGTCTGCTTAGTCGATTTTTATTTGTGAAGCGGGGACAACGGTCTTTGGATTTTTGTCCCTAATTGCGTGGCGAAGCAGCGGAAGTGGGCCGAACTCCGATGTCGTTGTGTGTAGGGGATATGATCTCCGGTCTGGATCTTTGTGAAGAAGAACCCAAAAGGGCAATTTTCGGGGAGCCCCCTACTATTGCGGGTAAAAATATATTTTTAGTCATGAACCAAAGAATTTATTTTTTGTTGGTTTATTTGGATATATTATGACTCTATGCGAAGTAATAATATACAATAATTTTTCTCGATTAATACGACTAAAATGAATAATGGAATTATGATATTACATCCCAATAAAGAGAAAAAAGAAAAACATCGGACGAGGAACGTGCGGCTGGCGCAGCGTGCTGCGTCACCGCAGGCGTCGTCCGGCGCATCGGCGTAGCGCGGCCTCTCCGCGTCGAGCACATGTCGGGTGGTGTGATTATTATTACTCATTGTGAAGCAATAATAATATGCATCGTACTTGGTATTACTCGTTAGGAAGCAATATTGCGTACATGATTACTCTTTCATATTACTATTCGTTAGGAAGCAATAATAAAAAGGTATTGGATGTATTATTACTCTTTAAGAAGCAATTATAAAATAGTATGTATATATGTATTATTACTCGTCGGGAAGCAATAATAATATATTTTATCTGCTGGATGCGATGCGGGCGATGGAACATTTGAGGGCGATTGATCCTCCAGAGAATATGGAGAGGTATAATAAAAAGGGGTTCATTGGCGGGAAAAAGATTTTTACTAAGAAATCTTTTGAAGACTGGACCTTTTTCTTTGGGGATGACGAGCTGAGTGTCAGGTGGGTCGTGCCATGGTGGAAAATTGGCTCCATGGTAGGTATTCGTGATGATTCTCCCTATGTGAGGTTGTGTAGTTTGTATACCATGACCTTTTATTTTCTTTCGAGGGTATTGAGACGGGTATGGGTACCGGTCAATTAATTCTGCGAGAGGACACTATTGCACCCAAAATATATGGTCTGACCTAGAGTGGAATTAGGAAGTGGGAGAGATATTGGGGAGAGCGCCCAATTTGGTTTACCCAGGAAAGATTAGAATCTGAAAAGGTGTCTAAGAGTTATATAGTATGGATGTTGACTAGGGACCCTGCTGTGAGGAAGGAGATGAGGGAGAAGGAATCCTCTGAAGTGACTAAGAAGCGGAATTTACTCCACGCACCGTTGGGAAAACTTTAGAGAGTTCGAATAATAGGGGCAAAAAACCAGTTGGAAACTTATCTGCGGGGAAGAAGCGACGAAATGCGTTACTAAAACTTCCTCTGTGAAGAAACGTTTAGGGCCTAAGGTAGTGCCGGCGCGGGAACGACTTGGACCACGGGTGGCACCAACGAAAAGAAGACTACGCTTAGGGGTGTAGTAATCAAGGAAAGGGCCGCGCGGGGAAGGACGACTCGGGACAGGGACGCTCCTACGGGTAAAGGGAAGGAGCCGATGGTGTATTGGGAAAAGAGAAAGGTGCCTAGACCAAAGCTACAGATGGAAAAGGGAGAAACTTCTACCAAAGAGGTAGAAAAGGGGAAGGAAAAGAAGGATTGATTGCAACAATGCCTTTAAATTATTACTTGCTTTTTTGAGTGATTGTTTTTATGTTGATTTATTGCTTTCAATAAGGCTTGCATTCCACGTAGTTATTTTATAGAGTAGTCATAACTTATGTTTCATGTTTTATTTTTCATTTAGCAATATTAATAAAAATAAACTTTATTTTTATTTAGGCCGAAGTGAGCCTAAATATGTCACAAAAAATATGTTGTCGTGTTATTTTTTTAACATCGTAACGAATGCTTGGGAAGAACGATCGAACCGGCGGCACGGCATAGTAGTGCGCTAGACTGAGTGCGTGCGTGCGTGCGCGCGCGGCTTTCGTGCGTGCGGCGCGAATAGTTATTTGAACATTTTTATTATTATTTTACTTTTGACTCGTATGAGCCGAAGAAGGTGTTGATTAATGAAGGGTCGAACCTTGTACAAGGTTGCCTACATATCCAAATAGGAATCAGGTCGCACGTAGTTCATGCTAAAGAGTTGGATTACTTTTACCAATCAAAGAATTGGTTGTGTTTTACACATAAAATTTCTTGAGTTGATCAAGATTGGTTATTTTATGAAATTCAGTGCCCATCCATGTCAATTAATTGAGTTGCTCCTCCAGATAGGATCGTCTTGACAATATATGGACCGGCCTAAGTAGGTGCGAGATTTACCTCGGGGATCTAACACATTTTTCCTTAGTGCCTTGAGCACTAAGTCACCCTCTTTAATATTTCGGGGTTTCACCTTCTTATTCAAAGATCATGCGATACGATTTTGATAAACTTGCACATGATGCAAGGCGGCTAATCGCCGCTCATCGAGCAAGATGAGCTCTTGAAATCTAGCTTTGACCGGTCGGCTTCGGGAATTTTGACTTTCCAAGACAATGCGTAACGATGGTATTTCAAGTTCAATTGGTTGGACAACCTCTACTCCATAAACAACGAGAATAAGGTGTAGCTCCGGTAGATGTTCGAATAGAAGTACGGTATCCCCATAAGGCAAAGTGTAACTTATCGGCGATCCTTATAATTTTCGGTCATTTTCGGGATAATGACTTTGATGTTTTTGTTAGCGGCCTTCACTTTGCACCGTTAGCTCAGGGTCTATATGGGGAGGAGCGATGGTGCTTGATACTATGTTTGTCGAGGACTTGTTCACATTCGGCTTGGAAGTCGGTACCTTGGTTACTTATGATCTCGTGGGGAACCCATAGCGACAAATTGTGGTCTTTTCTAGGAATCCGACTACATGTTTGAGTGCATCAATTTGGCATAGGATGCCGCTTCTACCCACTTAGTGAAGTAGTCTATGGCCCCAAGGATGAATTCATGCCCCCCGGTACAGGTGGTGTTATTTTACCAATAATATCAATACCCCGAGTTGAGAATGGCCAAGGTGAAGTAAAGGTGTATAACAATGAGGGTGGGACATGTTGCAAGTTAGCGCATAATTGGCGTTTTGGACAGGTTTTGGCATAGAGGTAACAGTGTTTCTCCATTGTAGTCCAGTAATAGCCTAAGCGAATGATCTTTTGGGCTAACATACGTCCGTTCATGTGCGTGCCACATATTCCATTATGGACTTGATCCATAACCGTCATGGTGTCTGATTTATCGATGCAGAGCAGGTGCACGCCTTGTGGTGTTCTTTTGTACAGTGTCCCGTTATATTCGACATATTGGGAGGCCAAGAGCCTTAAGGCACGGCTGGGCTCTTGTTGAAGCTCGGTGGATATTCCTCTTTAGTTAGGTAGTTGAGGATGTCGATGAAACCGGGGTTCGAAGGAATGGGATCTGGCTCGGTGTCTAATGTGTGAATATAAGCAGGCTCTCGCCTTCTCTCAATGATAACGGGCATTTCTAGCATGGTGCGAGGAATTCTAATCATAGAGGCTAAGCAGGCCAAAGCGTCAGCAAATTGGTTTTCTTCTCGGGGAAGGTATGTGTATTGTATTTCAGGTATTTGTTCAGCGATGGCTTCTAGATGAGCTTGGTATTGCAAGAGGCTTTCATTTCTGACTTTCCATCTTTTAGAGATTTGGTTAATGATCAAAGATGAATCACCATATACTCTTAGTTTTTTAATGTCGAGGGACATTTGCGCCACGAGCCCTATGATACATGCTTCGTACTCGGCTGCGTTATTAGTAACATCGAAGTCGAGTTTAACAGAGAGAGGAGTGTGTTCACCTTCGGGGTGATACCGGGGAGTACCCCTACGCCACATCCCTTTTGGTTGGAAGCACCATCAAAGTATAGTGCCCAACTTTCATCTTCCGTCGTGAGAAGGTCTTCGTCGGGAAATTCATACTCTTCGCGAGATTCATCTACGGGAAATATGCTAAGAAGTCTGAAACAGCGTTGCCTTTAATGGATTTGTGAGGAATAAATTTTAAGTCAAATTCAGCCAACATTACTACCTAGCGGGAGAGTCTACCATGAAGGGCTGGCTTTTCGAACAAGAACTTAAGAGGGTCTAGTCGTGACACTATATGGATTGTGTGAGTAAGCATATAATGCCTAAGTTTCTTAGTGGCCCAGACTAGTGCAAGATAAAGTTTTTCTAAGGGAGTGTAACGGGATTCGTAGACTAAGAGCTTTTTACTAAGGTAGTAAATGGCACACTCTTTCCCATCGACCTCTTGTGCCAGACATGGCTCCGATTGCGGTCTTAGTCACGGTCAAATAGAGTCTTAAAGGTATGCAGCAAGGCGGGTGCTAAGACAGTGGGTTGGATAAATATTCTTTGATTTTGTCAAAGGCTTTTTGGCAATCCTCATCCCATTCGGCGGCGACAAATTTCTTAAACTTTTTTAAAGATGGGCTCACACACCATGGTCGGTTTAGAGATGAACCTGCTTGATGTCTTGGATTTTACCTAAGAAACCCCTTATTTGCTTTTCATTCTTAGGTGGAGGCATGGTCGTGATGGCCGTTTTTTTTTAGTGGGGTCAATTTCAATCCCTCTAGAGCCGATGACATAACCTAGGAGTTTCCGGAAGTGACCCCAAAGGCGCATTTTTGTGGATTAAGTCTCATGTTATATTTCCGAAGTCTCATGAAGAACTTCTCGAGGGCGGTATGGTGTCCCTCTCTTTCTTTGGACTTAACTATCATGTCATCTACGTAGACTTCACCTCTTTATGCATCGAGGTCATGGAGAAGGGTGCCGAAAGGCATAACGGTATAGCAAAAGGTCCCCCACGGAGTGATGAAGGTGGTCTTTTCCATATCTTCCTCGGCCATTTTTACCGAGTTATATCCCGCATACCGGTCCATAAAGGAGAGGAGGGCATGATTGGCGGTGTTGTCTACTAGGACATCTATGTGAGGTAAGGGGAAGCCGTCTTTAGGACTTGCTTTGTTGAGGTCTCTATAGTCGACGCACATCCTAACTCTCCCATCCTTTTTAGGCACGAGACACAACGTTAGCAATCCGGTCGGGATAATTAGCTACTTTTATAAAACTCGCATTAAGTTGTTTAATGACTTCTTCTTTGATTTTGAGAGCTACATCTAGCTTCATTCTCGCGCAACTTTTGTTTGACGGGTTTCATCCCTTTGATTAGGGGAATGGTATCTTTGAGCGATTTCGCGATCGATGCACGGCATGTCCTAGTAGGACCACGCGAATACGTCGATATATTCAACTAACGTTTTGATTAAGGTCCTGTTCTTTTGAACTTATTTTGGTTGAGCGGAACCGAACTTATCTTATTTTTCTTTGAGCCGAACTTATTTTTCTTTGAACCGAACTTATTTTGGTTGAGCTATGACCGAACTTATATTTACTTATTTTCTTTGACGAAAATTTGTATTAACAAAATATTATCAATACTTATTATAATTAATAAATATTAACATAATATTCTCAATACTTACTATTATTATTTTATTATATTATAATAATAAAAAATAAAAAATAAAATAAATAATAAATAATAAATAATAAATAAAAATAATAATAAATAATAATAAAAAAATAATAATAATAATAATAAATAATAATAAAAAATAAAAAATAATAAATAATAATAATAATAATAAATAATAATAAAAAATAAAAAATAATAAATAATAAAAAATAATAATAATAAATAATAATAAATAATAAATAATAAATAATAAATAAAAAATAATTATAATAAAAAATAAAAAATAAAAAATAATAAATGATAATAATAATAATAATAAATAATAAATAATAAAAATAATAATAAATAATAAATAAATAATAAATAATAATAAATAATAATAATAATAAATAATAAATAATAAATAATAATAATAATAATAATAAATAATTATAATAATAACAATAATAAATAATAATAATAAATAATAAATAATAAATAATAATAATAATAAATAATAATAATAAATAATAAATAATAAGAATAATAATATATAATAATAGTAATAATAAATTATAAATTATAAATAATAAATTATAAACAATAAATAAAAAACAATAAATAAATAACAAAGAATAATAATATATAATAATAATAATAATAATAAATAAAAAATAAAAAATAAAAAATAAAAAATAAAAAATAAAAAATAATAAATAATCAATAATAAATAATAATAATAAATAATAATAATAATAATAATAATAATAATAATAAAAATAAATAATAAATAATAAATAATAAATAATAAATAATAAATAATAATAATAAATAATAATAATAAATAATAAATAATAAATAATAAATAATAAATAATAAATAATAAATAATAAATAATAAATAATAAATAATAAATAATAAATAATAAATAATAAATAATAAATAATAAATAATAAATAATAAATAATAAATAATAAATAATAAATAATAATTAATAAATAATAAATAATAATAATAACAATAATAATAATAAAAAAAATAATAAAAAATAATGAAAATCAACAAAATAAAAAAAAATAAAAAAAATACAAAAAATAAAAAAATAAAAAATACAAATTCGTCGTTATTATAATTATAATATTAATAATAATAACAATATTAATAGTAATATTATTGAAAACAAAAATAATAATTACAAAATTAGACAAGAGGCGAACATTACTCTTCGCGTTTGATATCCTAACTCTCCCATCCTTTTTAGGGACGAGCACAACGTTAGCAATCCGGTAAGGATAATTAGCTACTTTGATAAAACTTGCACTAAGTTGTTTAATGACTTCTTCTTTGATTTTGAGAGCTACATCTTGCTTCATTCTGCGCAACTTTTGTTTGACAGGTTTCATTCCTTCGATTAGGGGAATGGTATGCTGAGCAATCTCGCGATCAATGCCTGGCATATCCTGGTAGGACCACGCGAATACGTTGGTATATTCAACTAACGTTTTGATTAATTGAGTGCGCTCGCATTCGCTTAAAGTTAATCCAATGCTTACCTCCTTTGGTTCATTTTTCATCTGAAAGATTAATTTTTTTGTTTCCTCGATGATTGGAGTCTTATTTTCATGTTCTTCCATTGCTTTGATTATTTCTTTTTCAGATTCATTGTTGCGATCGGAAGGAGAAGGAGAAGAAGAAGTAGAGATATTGCCTGAAGTCATAAGCAAATGAGTTCATATTATTGAAATCGAAAATCATAGAGTTGAACAATGACTCGGCGAAATTAAAGACTCTACTTGGACACTAAGATCGACGAGGCTTAAACATAATCCCAGCCCAGGACACTAGACTCAACAGACTCGGACTCGGACTCGGACTCGGACTCGACTCGGCTCGAGATGACTCGGACTCTTCAAACATCGGCCCTTCCCCGGTGGTGAAGATCATTTTTTTGTGCAGGGTAGTCGGCTTGATCGTCTTCCTATATCCTTGCATGGTGCCACTTGCGGGAGTGATCGGCATAGCGGGGGTCGAAGTCCTCATTTTGTAGCACGGCTGGATATGAGCGTGTATTATTTGGGCATTTGACTCGTTCTTGGCCGAATAGAAGTCCCAATGCCTTGTAGTCTAAAGCTTTCTTCGATGAACTTTTTTAATTTTGGGATCATGAATCCCTTCTTCCGAGAAAGTGACAATCCGAAATATTTCAAATCAGGGGTAGATCACTCCCTCCCGAGCACGATAGAATGGTTAAGGGAATTCATAGCAAGGATAATCTTCTCCTTCCCTCGAAGCGCCCATTCGAGTGGGTTGATAGGGAGGAAAAGGGATATTGTCCTTGTCCTTAGTATTGCGATATGTCATCCGTTGTGCGATACGTTCTCTGAGCTCTTTCCTGGTGGGCTTGTATCCTAAGCCAAACAAATTTTCCACTGATTTAGAATCAGTGACAGAAGGTGCTCTAGACTTCTTACTACCTAGTGACATGCACGAGAAGTGTCCTTTCTTGCGCATGATGTAGTTGGCTGCTAGATTGGAGAAGCGAGTCGAAGTCAAATGGCGCTAAATCCTCTTGATGAGGGCTACCTCTTCGGGAACGAATCTCGGAAGATCTTCATCCTCATCATCATGGTCTATGTGGATGAGAGGTTTGTCGATTACTTGTACCTTCATTGTAGAGGCATCGAGAGTTATGGGAATGCCATCCACAATCATCTTGACCTTTTGATGCAAGGAAGATGGGACCGCACCAAGCTCGTGAAGCCATGGTCGTCCTAACAGTAAGTTGAATGAGGCCTTGATATCAATGACCTAGAAAATCGTACGCTTTTCTATAACCCCTGTAGAGATGTTTAGGGCTATAGTTCCCAAGGATTGACGACGAGAATTATCGTATGCTCGGATGCTTTGATGAGAAGAATTTGGAATCCTCTTCTATGAAACCTAGGTGGCACGCGATTCGTAATGGACACACGTTAATTGCGGATCCATTGTCTACTAATGTCATTGGGACATTCATACTCGGGGATGCTATAGTATGATGCGGGGTTTTGTTGTGCTTACTCCCTTCAAAGGGAGGTCATCGTTAGTAAAGGAAATAATATTTCCTTGGATTGGCTTATCGGCCGGTCGGGGAAATTGACCAATCCTTCAGGAGAGGTGTCAGATGACACGTTCATCTTTGTGAAGGCATTTAGTAGTGCCATGCGATGGTCATGAGAATAAGCTATCAATTGCCAAATATTAATTTCGGCCTTTGTCTTCATGAGTTATTGAATGAGAGAGTTCTCTTTGCGAAGAAGCTCTTCAGGAGATGCAGACGATGCAGGAGGGTTGTCTTGAGGCTTGAGTTAGCCTTCCGGTTCGGGTAAGCACTCATCTTGCTTCCTCTTCATCACTTTTGTACCAATCCATCGCTAAAGTGATGCGATCGGTTTGGGGATCAATGATTCCTTCAGTCGTCGTATAATCCCGGAGGTGGAGGGATGTATGTTCCCCGGATATAGTCGCTTTCTGCAGTGACATAGTCATCTTCCTCGTCACTATCCCAAATACCGTTGATATCTGGTGTCATTTCAGCAACGATGGTAGTGGGGATAGGATCCCCTATTGGTACGATGAGACAGGATGGATCGTGACAGCATTGATCCTCAGAGATAACCAGAACTTGGGTTAGCGGTCTATCTTGATTATTAGGCTTCTTCCCGCGGGAGGAATGGGGAGTCTACCGTCATCAATCATATCTTGAATGGCGTGCTTCGAGCGAGTAGCGATTCTCCGTTTTGTGACCATTCCCTCTATGGTATTTGCGGTAAGAATCCTTGTCCCATCTTGCTTTTTCCTGCTTGTCTTCCGGATCGGGAGTCGGTCCAGTGGAAACGAGTGCCCTTTGAGTTGAGGCGATCAAAAGCGGTGGCATACGACATGCCTATTGAAGTGAATGTCCTTCTTACATTCCTCCGGAAGGATCTTTGGGGTGCCTCAAGAAGGTTCACCTCTCCACCTTTAGAAGTGGATCCATAATCATTCTTCTTGTTGTTGTTATTGCCCTTATAACGATTGTCATTTTGGGTATTTTTCAACAAGTCATCTTCGATTTGCACACCTATGTCGTATAGCTTAGTGAAATTATCGATACCCAGTACTCGAGATCATTTTTTACTTGGGCAACAAGTTGTTGATGAAGATGCGGACGAGGTCCTTGTCGGCGGATGCGGAGATCATGTAAGCGAGACTTTTTCCTCCACCTATTAAGGTAGGTGGTAAAGCCTTCATTGTTATCCTGCTTCAGTACTTCCAATTCCCTTAGTGAGGTTTGGATTACAGTGTTATGCTCATATTGCTTCATGAACTCTCTAGTGATATCACCCCATGTTTCAACATCTTTGGGGTCCAGGGAGTAGAACCAGTTTTGACGGGCGGGGTCCAACGACATCGGGAATACCGTTGGATAAAGTTCGGGGTTCCACGAGACTTAATGATCATTGTGGCCTTGAATTTCCTCAAGTGGTACTTGGGATTGCCAGTAGGTTTGAACGTAGGCAAATCACTAGTGGAAAACTTTTCAGGTAGTTTTCCGTTGAATTTGTTGTTCTCATCCAAATCGAAGTAGGACTCCTTATTGCTGACTTTTTGAACAACATTTTCCATTTGTTTGGTGAATCCAGCATTTTCACCACTTTCAACTTGGTGCAGATTTAGACTTTCATTCGATGATATTAGTTAGCTCAGTAACCTTTTTATCACCCATTTTTGCTTCAACAATTAACCGTGTTTTAGCTGCTGGAACAGATTTAGACTTTCGCACACGTGAACGAGCTATCGGATATGTTTTCTCGATTACCCTGTTTGACAAGGACACATTGACTTAGGACTCACTCCAGAAATGGATAGGGTAAGGAATGAAAATGAAGGAGAAAAAAAAGTTTTCGAAAAAGATCTTTTTAATTTGTTCGAAACTCTTGCCAAAAGGAGAGGATATTTATGGAAGGAAATCTATTTTGTGGAGTGAAATGGATAATAATATATTGGATGTTATGGATGTTTATGGAAGTGAATTTATTTGTGGAGGGAAACGGATTTGGCAAGAGTTTGTCACTAATCAAAATGCAGTTTTAGAAAAATAGGAAAGAAAAAAAAAATTAAAAAACATGATGAAAAATGATAGGGTAAGTTGTTGGGAGGATAGAAATATCCGATATTCTCCAAAAAAAACAAAAACCCAAAACATGACCGTTCACCTAGATGAAGGATAATAGAACTCTGAAAGAAAACAAAGATTCTCTTCTTTTTAGGTGAAGCTAGACACAAGATGTTCTGAACGCTCAATGACTCTAATGTATGTAGGCAAGAATATTACACGGAATTTGTCACCACATTGCCTAAAGTGACAGAAAACGAGAGATGCACAACAACACGCCACGTAGCAAATTTGTGTGTGGTGCAGTGTAGTGCGTTCTGGTGCAAGACCAACGCGTCAGGCGCATCCTCATGCGTCTAGCGTGCTGACCCCACCCACGTTTTGATGACAATTTAGGCGATGTTTTGACAAATTTAGTATAATTTTAGGACGCGAAGTCCGACGCACTAATTATATCGAACAGTTTAGGCCGCACTTAGTTAAAGATGCACTAATTGATGCAAAGTGTTGACTCGAACAGAGGTCAAAAGGCCAATTTGCATGGGACGAATAGACTGTGTGTCACGCAATAGGTGCGCGCGGCTCGCAGGACTATGCGTGCGCGCAGAGCGTTGCGCCAGGCGCACCTTAATGCGTTTGGCGCAATGCTCTGCGGCATGCATATTGGTAAATTGACGAATATTGGGGCGAAAACGACGATAGTTTTTGGACGCAATTTACATTATTTTTTAGGTGCAATACATATCAACATGTTAATAAAATATGAGCAGGCAACAATAGCAATCACACATAAATGCCAGATAACATGGATGCAAGAGTTCTCAACCTAAAGTCCAGTTCTACATTCAACTATTGGTCAGGTTTAGGTTAAGGCTGAAAGGGTGCATGACTAAGAGATTGATCCCACGCTTCGTACCTTTGCTTAAAAAGGTGGCTACGTGTAAGACGCACTCCAGTCCTCAAGTCAGGAACAAGAGAACAATGCAATGGTTGGGTAGATTTGCTTATGACTAAGATCCAAAACTATCGCTCAGGAAGCTTTTTGGAAGGACAAAGCGCAAACCCCCCGGGGGTGACCTCACACATAGAACATGTGCTAATGAGGCAAGGTAGATTGTCCTTATGGTGGCTGAACAATAGGCATGTACATGCAAAACAGTATATTATTCTAAGGCATAAAATAAGAATGAATCGTATTTTTCATGTTTCACCCACTCATTTAAAAAAAAATTATTTCAAAATCCTCCCCAATGAAGTCGCCAAATTGTAGGCGTGAATTTTTAATTCCTTCAATGCCTACACGCGGTGTGAGCGCGTTTATTTGACTACCCCATTGTTAAGGTTTTATTTGAAATACATTTTGAAGTCGCCAATAATTCTAATGTATTTATGGGTTTTATAAATATATTTTAATGTATAGTTATTTATATTTAAATATATTTTAGTATTTTAACGATTTATTTCTTTAAGGTTGACTATTTGAAAGTCAAAGACATTATTTTAATGATTTATGCAAGTCAAATATTTTATTAAAGTCATGCTTTGAAAAGTATTTGAAATGTTTGAAACACTTATTGGATTTAGAAAATGATTTCTATTTGGGTGTGAGGAGCCCAAACACTCTTAGATTAGGAAAAGGATTTATAATCCTAGCCCATGTATCTTTTCCTAAGCCCACAAAGGGGAAACTATTTAAACCCCATAAACCCCTAATTTTTCCCCACACAATTTTATTTTCTTTCTCCTCCTTCCTCCCACATTTTTCAGCTTTCTCTCTCTTTTCGTTTTTCTTTTTTTCGTTCGGCTCTTCCATCCACCGTCGGACGTCGCCGGCCGCTGCTGCCGCCGGTCTTCTTCCTTCCTTTTTGCTTTGGTTTGGTTTCCTTTCTTCCTCCTCAAGTTTTATTCAAAGATTGTATTTTTAGGGATTTGTTTTAATAAGTTCGTGTTTAAAAGTTGTGATTTGATGATTTGATTATGAATCTAAGATTATATAAATTATGTATTGAAGAAATAAAATTTCAGATTTACTTGTTATGTTAAAATAGGGTTTAAAAATATCAAAGCATGGTTTTTAGGGTTTTAAAGGTTGGAAAATCATAGTATCATGTTATAGTCTATGGTTTTGGTTTTTCTTATGATTATAAGCATGTTTAAATATGTTTAAAAAGAGTTTTAGTGCATATTATGTTACTGGAAATTTAGAAAGAGTATTGTTGATGGAGTTTTTATGATTTAAACATGAGTTTTAAGGGTTTTTAATCATCTAGTATAGTAGTACTATACTAGGAGGTTGAATGATGAAGCGATTTAAGTCGACTACCCCTTTTAATTCGAGCCTTTGTGATTGAGGCGGCGGTTGGTGATGACCCACCCCGCCGAGGCATTATGAATACCATGTGTTGGAGGCTGAGGGATGGGCAACCCTTGGTTAGTTCGCCGCCTTCGATCTTTGGAGTGTTTCTTATGCCCCGGACATTATTTTTTTGTCGGAGACTATGATTAATAAGAAAGATGTGGAGGCTCTCAAAGATCGATTGGGTTTTCAAAACACTTTTGTTGTTGCTAGTACGTAGGAGAAAAGCCGGTGGTCTGTGTATCTATTGGAGAGAGGAGGTGCAGTTTACTCTTGTTTCTTACTCCCATAACCATATTTGTGGTGACATTGGTGATGGAAGTGAGAAATGGCATTTTGTGGGTATTTATGGATGGCCGAAGGAGGAGGATAAGCCTGAAAACATGGGGTTTGCTTCGGCATTTGTGTGGTGAGTCCGAGCTCCCGATCTTGATTGGGGTGATTTTAATGAGATTTTGAGTTCCAGTGAGAAAGAAGGTGGGGCTGATAGAGTTCGCAGGGAGATGAGTTCTTTCAGAGAAATTATCGATGATCTTATGCTTCGTGATTTGGGTTTTATGGGCACTTGGTATACTTGGGAGAGGGGAATTACGCCTCGGCTCGCATTAGGGAAAGGCTTGACCGTTTTCTCCTTCTTGGTTCGATATTCATCCGAGTTTTGAGGTTGAACATCTTCTCAGATTACAAATCGAGATCATGTGGCTATTACATTACGAGCTAAAACTCACGGCTTGAAGGAAGAAAAGGCGTGGCTTTCGTTTCGAAACGTGTTGGCTCCTCGATGAGGGGTGTGAAGGGGTGGTAAAGGAGGCGTGGAGTCAGTCGGTGGGGGATCGAGAGTCGCGGCGTATCTCGACCATGGCCGTGGATTGTCCGGTTGGAGTGCCAGTAAAGTTCAAGCATTGCGGCATCAAAATTGCAAAAGTCGAGAAACTCCTTCTTCATGCCCAACAGCTCCCTATTTCGGATGTAAGTGTTTCTGATTGTGCTGAACTTGAAAAAAAGCTTGATGATTTGCATGACAAGCAGGAAGCTTATTGGTATATTCGTTCGTGTGTCTCGGAGGTTAGAGATGGGGATCGAAATACTAAATATTTTCATCATAAAGCTTCACAAAGAAAGAAACGGAATTATGTGCACAAGTTGTATGATAATCATGGTGTTTGGCACGAAAAAGAAGAAGACATTGAAGGTATTTTTGAAAATTATTTTCGAGACATCTTTTCTGCTTCTCGGCCATCCGAAAACAATATTCATGAGGTTACGCATCATGTTTCTCCTGTTATCTCGATGTACGTAATCAAGCTCTTACGAAACCATTTACAAAGGATGAAATTTATCTTTGCTCTTGAACAAATGCATCCGTGCAAAGCTCCCTGCCCGATGGTATGCATGCTATATTTTATCAACATTTCTGGCATATTCTTGGTGATGATGTGACTTATTTTGTTAGTAGTATTCTGCATGGTGATGTATCTGCTAGTTGTATTAATCACACAAATATTGCCCTGATTCCTAAAACGAAAAATCCTACTAGTGCTGCAGAGTTTCGGCCTATTGCCCTTTGTAATGTTCTTTATAAGCTGGTTTCGAAAGCTATTGTCATTCGTTTGAAGGAATTTCTTCCTGATATAGTGACAGAGAACCAAAGTACCTTTGTCCCTAGGCGCCTCATCACTGATAATGCACTCATTGCCCTTGAAATTTTCCATTCTATGAAGCACATATCTCGTAGCAGGAAAGGTATTATTGCCATGAAACTTGATATGAGTAAGGCCTATGATAGGGTGGAATGGGGTTTTCTCTGGAAGCTTCTCCTTACTATGAGTTTTGATGGTCATTTGGGTGAATCTTATAATGGGTCATGTTACCTCTATTTCCTACTCTTTCATTATTAATGGAGGTGTTTGTGGTTCTGTTACTCCTGATAGAGGCCTCCGGCAAGGTGACCCTCTCTCTCCTTATTTGTTCATTTTGATTGCTGACGCTTTCTCCAAAATGATCCAGAAAAAAGTTCAGGAAAAACAGATTCATGGTGCACGTGCTAGCCGCAGCAGTCCTGAAATATCTCATCTTCTTTTCGCAGATGACAGTCTACTCTTTACCAGAGCCACCAGACATGAATGCAATATAATAGTTGATATACTCAACCAATATGAATCAACATCCGGGCAGAAAATTAACTATGACAAGTCTGAGGTCTCTTTCAGTAGAGGTGTTAGTATGGATCACAAAGAAGAGTTGGTGGTGATTTTAAAGATGCGGCAAGTGGAGAAACATGAGAAGTACCTTGGTATCCCTTCTATGGGAGGTAGATCAAAAAAAGTCATTTTTGATTCACTTCTTGATAGAATTTGGAAGAAACTCCAAGGTTGGAAAGAGAAGCTGTTATCAAGAGCCGGAAAGGAGACTCTCCTTAAATCTGTCATCCAAGCCATGCCCACCTATCTTATGGGTGTTTACAAAATCCCATCCTTGGTTATTCAACGTATTCACTCTGCTATGGCAAGGTTCTGGTGGGGTAGCTCTGCAGATCATCGGAAAATTCATTGGAAAAGTTGGGAATCGATGTGCACATTGAAGTGTTTTGGTGGTATGGGTTTTAGAGACCTTGGTGTCTTTAATGATGCTTTGCTTGGTCGCCAAGCTTGGCGACTTATTCGTGCCCCACACTCACTATTTGGGTGAGTTATGAAAGTCAAATATTATACTATCAATGATTTTCTTGATGCCCCTCTTGGCTATTCTTGTAATTATTCGTGGAAGAGTATTTGGAGCTCAAAAGCTTTAATCAAAGAAGGGTGCTTATGGCGTGTTGGAAATGGTGAGAAGATTGATGTGTGGAGTGATCCGTGGGTGGCTAAGGATGATGGACGCTTTATCACAACTAATCTGGTGGCGAACATTGCTAGGGTGCGAGATTTGATTGATACGAGGAGCATGGAGTGGAACATCAATTTCATCGAGCAGCATTTTAATGAGAATGATGTACAAGGTATTCTTGCAATTCCTTTGAGCTCTTTGAATCACCAAGATGAATTAACTTGGGCTCTCACAAAAGATGGGCATTATTCCATTAAGGCGACATATATGTTGGGGAAGGGTGGCAATCTTGATGATTTTCATCGAAGCTTGGGTTGACATTTGGGGAATGGATGTTAGTCCCAAAGTAAAGCACTTTCTATGGAGATCATGCACTAATTCTTTACCCACTCGTTCCTTGCTCAAATTTAGACATCTCATTGAGGATGATTTATGCCCTTGGGGATGTGGTGAGGCCCGAATCTACTAGCCACGCCTTTGTTTACTTGTCCTCGAGTCGGTTTATGGGTGATTTAGGGCCGCACTTGCTCTATGTGCAAACTCATCAAACCTCTCCTTGTGCGATGCGGTGGAGAGGCGGCGGCACCTTGACTAAGCTATGGTTAAGCGTGGTATTGTTTTGGCATGGTGCATTTGGTGGGAAAGAAATGTGTGGGTATTTTTAAGGCAAGTGCGACCCCTGATTTGGTGATAATCAATCGAGTTCACAGAGTGGTTGAGGAGTATGGGCTTTATTCTGCCCGCATCTACAGCCCAAGCCCAAGCCCAAGCAGTAGTGAGCAAAGCCCCAAGTCCTGGAAGGCCCCTCCTTCGGGTACCCTAAAACTTAACGTGGATGCCTCACTTTCTGATATTGGTTGGATTGGCTTAGGTGTGGTTGGCAGGGACTCTAATGGTGATGTTGCTTTTCTTTGCTACCCGGACGCATTAAGGCATTTTGGTGCCCCGAAGTTGCGAGGGCAAAGGCGATTCAAATGGCCATTAGACTTGGGAAACGTGTTGGCTATCACGAGGTGATTCTTGAGTCGGATTGTCAAGTGGTAATTAGACGGTTTTCAAAGAATGCTCTCTACCTTTCGGATCTTGATATTATCTTACATGATATTTTAGCTTCTTCTTCCTCTTTTTCTTCTCTTGTGTGGTCACATGTTAAACGTGATGGAAACTTTGTAGCGCATCATTTAGCTAAGCTAGTTCCTTTTGGTGTTGAACAAATTTGGGAAAACCACTCCCCCCCGGAAGTGGCGCCCTATGTACTCATGGATAAATTGTCTTTGAATTAATCTAGCTTGCTTTTCCCCTCAAAAAAAAATACTAGGAGGTTATACTAAGTAAGTTTTAATGGTGGGATAGGTTTTTAAACACTTTTAAGAAGGGTTAAAGTATTTTATTATTGCTGTAAATTCATGAAGGATTAAATATGGATTTATATTGGTTATTTTAGGCGGAGAATTCTCTCTAGGCGACTTTTAAGTCTGTTATAGTGGCATCTCAGTTTCTCTACACAAGGTACGTACATACCTATGTGTTGATTATTGATGTAGTATCATGATTTTAAGGAGAATTATGTAGTATCATGTATAGGAACTATGTTGAGTTCATATATGATATCTATTATGTTGGATTTTGCATGTTTTATACTATCGTGTGAACATGTTGAATATGAGATTTATTTCATGTTTGTATGGAAGATTGATTCAAGCATGTTGGTTGGGAACTTTATTTTTATTAATTCACATGGGGGAATTAATATGTTTATTAGTATTGGATCATGGTTGATCATTGTTCCCTTTTGAGTATTTCCTTTGCTTTATAAGGGCCGAGGGCCTTATTTGGTAAGTTGATATTTTATACCTATGAAAGGTAAGTTGGTTGTTGGCTAGGTTCAACAAATAAGAAAGATTGGATTAAGGTTGAAATTAATCTTAGATTGTTAAGTTGTGTGATCACTTATCTAATCCTAAGATAAAAAGAAAGTTGTGATTATTTGTTGATTTTATTATTTGTGTTGCTTGTGGGTCATAACAAGTAATAACTGGTAAATCATGTAAAGTGAAACAAGATAGCAATAGCTTTAGGCGGGTGTACGTACGAAGTGTTGGACAATTAGGAGTTAGGGTACATGGTGAGTGGGTCATGGTTTTTTCTAGGGCCGGATTGATCACCGCGTCCTATTTTCATTTAAAAAGGTTCCTCGATATCGTAGGTCATGGGAATACGGAGTCGCGCCCGTATTTCGTCTTCCAAAGGGAAGGCTGGTTTTAGTTAGACAACTCGGTCCATTGACTATTCCATTTAAAGTAATAAGAATGTTGTTAAAGTTTAGTTCAGTAAAAGTTGTCTGCAAGTTATTATACTATTATTTATTTCTGCCTACTATTTATTAGTATCATATTAGGATTGTTTATTTATTTAGTATGTAGTACTCAGCTTTGCTGATTACGTACTTTTGTTGTGTATGTTGATCATGGCTTTGCCTTATTGATCATGTGATTACCCATATTGGTGAGCAGTCTCTAGGGATCAATAGTGCATTGCCTATCTACAGGTTTGAAGATGATGCATCATTGGGATCGGGAATTTTGGAGAGCTTGTGTAGTTTATTTATAATACTTTAGGATTATACTTTTCATCGTTGGTTTAGTTTAAGTTGACTTTGGTTTTGTTGGTTTGGTTTTAAGTGGACTTGGTTTTGTTGGTTGGTTTTGGAGTTGACTTATTGTTGACTAAGTTTATTTTTAAAGGTTATTATTATGTTTTCCGCTGCAAAATTCTGAATAAGCCGATACGTTTTCACACGGGCGATAATACTTTGATAATTCTCTATGTTTTATATTAAAAAGGTATTTTAGAAAAGAGGGAATTATCGGGGTGACACAATACATATCAACATGTTAATAAAATATGAGCAGGCAACAATAGCAATCACACATAAATGCCAGATAACATGGATGCAAGAGTTCTCAACCTAAAGTCCAGTTCTACATTCAACTATTGGTCAGGTTTAGGTTAAGGCTGAAAGGGTCCATAACTAAAAGATTAATCCCAAGCTTCGTACCTTTGCTTAAAAAGGTGGCCACGTGTAAGACGCACTCCAGTCCTCAAGTCAGGAACAAGAGAACAATGCCATGGTTGGGTAGATTTGCTTATGACTAAGATCCAAAACTATCGCTTAGGAAGCTTTTTGGAAGGACAAAGCGCAAACCCCCCGGGGGTGACCTCACACATAGAACATGTGCTAATGAGGCAAGGTAGATTGTCCTTATGGTGGATGAATAATAGTCATGCACATGCAAAACAGTATATTATTCTAAGGCATAAAATAAGAATGAATCGTATTTTTCAAGTTTCACCCACTCATTTAAAAAAAATTTATTTCAAAATCCTCCCCAGTGAAGTCGCCAAATTGCAGGCGTGGATTTTTAATTCCTTCAATGCCTACACGCGGTGTGAGCGCGTTTATTTGACTACCACATTGTTAAGGTTTTATTTGAAATACATTTTGAAGTCGCCAACAATTCTTTAAAGGAAGAATCATAAACCTAATTGGATATTGAAACGGAAGGGACATCTTAGGGACTTATCCAATGTAAATTTCCCCGTCTAGACTCCATAGATGGTCAGGAACCAAAAATTGAGTTCGGGGGTGAGGGTACAATATAGCCAGGAACTATATTGCCCATTGCTGGCATCTACTAAATATCGATTCATTACAGACCTTATGCAAAAGAATAATCATATAACGTTTTAAAGCACCCTAAAAATAATTAATCTAGGTTGGTTCAGGAAACACATAAAAAGACTAATTATTTAGTGACAAGTTATTATGCAATCATATTACTAGGTTCCTAACATGTTGTCCAATTGATCTGAATTAATTAGAACAGTTCTTTAGGTCTTATTTAGCAATAATAACATGTGGGTGATAAAAAGCATGCAGGACAAATAAAACAATCAGGAATATTATATACAAGAATAATAAAAGGGTTAGAATTTACAAGGAATCACGATTATCAATTAAAGATCTACATCATGACAAAAAACTGTTAGTAACTTCAATATAAAATATAATTATTCAAGGATCCTCAGGATTATACCAATGCGGTTTAGATCGAAGAGTGTAACGACTTTCAAGTGGAGCAATCGTGGAACCAGGAATATAGTATGATCATTAACATGAATTGATTTGGAAGATTGAAGTATTTTGAGATTCGTAATAGTATTCGAAGTATTCGAGAGAATTTTGTGTTCGTAAAATAATAATTCGAAGCCGTGTTTGATTCGGGAAATCAACCCGTATTTATAGGCAAAAAGAAACGTGCGCTCCACGCAAGCCCTGCGCCAGGCGCAGGCCTACGTGGCAGGCGCAAGGCCACGCACCACGGTCCATCCAGTTAAAAGTTTACACGTGGAAACGCGTTTTTGAAAAGATAAAAAAGTAGCTTGCGTCTCACACAAGACTTGCACCAGACGCAGGACTCTGTGTGAGTCACAAGTACACGTGTCAGGCGCTCATTGGGCGCGCCTGACGCGATCTGGTCAATGCGCGCTGAGCGCAACCGCCGCGTCCGGCGCATATTCCAGTATATTCTTTTTTTTATTCTACACGTGCTTTTAAGATGCTATTTTTATCCCTAAAAATCCGGAGATCGAATTTTACGGGATGAAAATCTGATTTTTGCTCTAAAGATAATAATAAAAGCTTTTATTAAAATATTTATTAAAACAATAAATATTCAATTGGGCTTTTAAAATGGACTTTAAATATTTTACGGGTTCAATTCACAATTAATCATCATGGATAATTAATTGGGCTTTTATAATATTATTTCAAAAACACACATGGCCTGGTTATTCGGACTGCTCCTCCATTAGGTCGTACCAACTAATACCGCAGTATATTTCATCATTGGACCCTTAAATGGGGAGACACGATTATGTGTCTACAGTAACAAATAACCGTAATCGTACTTATTTGTCTTTTTAAAAATATTTTTACCAAATTTTAATACCGTAATCATACTTTTTAAAATAATTTATTTCACAACTAAATTTTAACTCGTATTAAAGAGTAATAATATCGCGTTTTTTTGTTGCATAAAACTAAATTTATTTTTATAATCATACTTTATAATATAATAACACAATATATATTCTACTAAATAAACTTGCATTAAAACATATTCGTGCAAATATACGAAAAAAAATATTTTGAATATATAATACAAACTGTAACACATGACTAATGACTAAATATTATTGGCAGCAATGTATCCTTTGAATGGTACCAACTAGTTTCTACGAGAATTATTAAATAAATTTAGACCAGATTAAGAATAATGTAGTTAGTATATTTGTCTTTTCTTTTTACAAATTTTAATATCATAATCATACTTATTTACATAATTTATATTTCGCACAAATAAAATTTTAATGTGTTTTTATGAAGCATAAATTAACTTTAGTTTTAGAATCATACTCCATAATATAATTTATCAATTCAAGGGTTCTTAAGTATCAAATCTAGGGTACCAAAGTATTAAGGTAGGGGTACCAAATAATCATGTCAAGGGTCTTTTGAAAAAAATACAAAGTATACTTTCAAGGATGTCAAAGTATATAATTAAGGGTACCAAGTATAATTTAAATGATACCAAAATATCGTGTTAAGGTACTAAAATATCCTTTGAATGATACAAAAGTATCATCGTATGCTCGGCATATGATTAAACAATGCTTATCTATTTGACCAGAATGCTTGGCATCAATGTTGTTAAAATCCCGATCCGACTCTTACGATCCTACGATTCTACGATCCGAAAGGACCTCACCGATCCCAATCCTACGTAGGATCTTAATTTTGTAGGATATTTCGATCCTACCCAGCCACAAAAAATCACATGGTAGGATCTTAATACGATTATACGATCCTACGACTCTACGATCCGATCCTATCGTAAAAAAATCATAAAGTATTTTCACATATTATATTTCTTCTATTATATTTTGGTTGCATTTTACTTCAAATCTTATAGCATTGAAAAATTATCACCATTTGCTAATCAAATAAGTCATTATTAATATGTGTAAATTTTTAACATCAGAGTCTCACCATTTTCAAGCATAATTATCTCTATTTTACCGAATTGTAGGATCTTACGATTCTACGATCCGATCTCACCGATTCGATCCTACCAACCCCTACGATCCAAAGTAGGATCCCGATCCTGATAACATTGCTTGGCATATTAAGCAATTCAATTATATCCACCCAGCGTTATGAAATAAGTGAAATGCTTGGTGTAGTTTCACTTATTTCAGAACAAAGAAAATATATATTGAAATTTGAATGTATTCACCGAGCAATCGATATTTGCCTTCTCAAATTACAAGTGTGTCTAAGTGTTTTTAAGAAAGTACACCAAGCGCGTTTTAAAAAGTGTACCTTAGTATGACTTTAAAGGTAACAAAGTACAGCTTCAATGTTATCAATGTATCAAAGGTTCGAAGTTATCAATGCATCAAAGGTTCGAAGTTATCAATGCAAGGGTACCAATGTATTACAGCAAGGGTACCAAATTACTCTTTCAAGGGTACCAAAGTGCATGTCAAGGGTTTCAAAGTATATTTTCAAAGGTACCAAAGTGTCATCTAAATGATACTAAAATATCCCACTAAGGATATCAAAGTATCATTATGATACAAAAAATATCCTATTAATGGTACCAAAATATCCTTTGAATTATACCAAATTCAAGTATCCTATCAATGATACCAAAATATCCTTTGAATGATACCAAATTAAAATATCCTATATATCAATGATACCAAAGTAACCTAATATTTTGTCAATGGTACCAAAGTATCATTTGACTACCAAAGTATCGAATCAATAGTACCAAAGAACCATTTGAATGATACCAAAATATCCTTTGAATGATACCAAAATATCCTTTGTATGATACCAAAGTATCCAGTCAATTGTACCAACGTATCAAGTCAATGGTACTAAAATCTTATTTAAATGGTACCAAAATATACTATCAATATGGTACCAAAGTATTCTTTCAATGATACCAAAATATCATGTAAATGATACCAAAGTATCCTTTAATGCAACCAAAGTATCTAATCAATGATAATAATGTATCCTTTGAATGATACCAAAATATCATATCAATGGTACCAAAGTATCGTTTGAATGATACCAAAATACCATATCAAAGGTACCAAAGTATCGCTTGAATGATACCAAAGTATCCTGTCATGGTATAAAAGTATCCTTTGAATGCTACCAAAGTATCAAATAAATGGTTCAAAGTATCGTTTCAATGATACCAGAATATCATACCAATGGTGCCATAGTATCGTTTGAATGATACCAAAGTACAAAAGTATAATCATATGATCGGCATATGATTGAACAATTCTTATCTATTTGACCAGAATGCTTGGCATGAATCATTAAACAATTCAATTATATCCACCGAGCGTTATGAAATAAGTGAAATACTTCTTTGTTTTATTTGAGAGCTTTTTGAGAGAATTGTTTCACTTATTTTAAAACAAAGAAAATGTATATTGAAATTTGAATGTATTCACCGAGCAATCGATATTTGCCTTCTCAAATTACAAGTGCGTCTAAGTGTTTTTAAGAAACTACACTAAGCGCGTTTTGAAAAGTGTACCTTAGTATGACTTTAAAGGTAACAAAGTATGGCTTCGATGTTATCAATGTATCAAGGGTTCGAAGTTATCAATGCAAGGGTACCAATGTATTAAAGCAAGGGTACCAAATTACTCTTTCAAGGGTACCAAAGTGCATGTCAAGGGTTTCAAAGTATATTTTCAAAGGTACCAAAGTGTCATTTGAATGATACTAAAGTATTCAACTAAGGATATCAAAGTATCATTATGATACAAAAAATATCCTATTAATGGTACCAAAATATCCTTTGAATTATACCAAATTCAATTATCCTATCAATGATACCAAAATATCCTTTGAATGATACCAAATTAAAGTATCCTATATATCAATGATACCAAAGTATCCTAATATCTTGTCAATGGTACCAAAGTATCATTTGATGCTACCAAAGTATCGAATTAATAGTACCAAAAAATCATTTGAATGATACCAAAATATCCTTTGAATGATACCAAAATATCCTTTGGATGATACCAAAGTTTCCAGTCAATGGTACCAAAGTATCCTTTAAAAGATACCAAAATATATGGTCAATGGTACTAAAATATTCTTTAAACGATACCAAAATATACTATCAATATGGTACCAAAGTATTCTTTCAATGATACCAAAATATCATGTAAATGATACCAAAGTATCCTTTAAATGCTACCAAAGTATCCAATCAATGGTAGTAAGGTATCGTTTGAATGATACCAAAATATCATCATCAATGGTACCAAAGTGTCGTTTGAATGATACCAACATATCATATCAATGGTACCAAAGTATCGTTTGAATGATACCAAAGTATCCCCTGTCATGGTACCAAAGTATCCTTTGAATGCTACCAAAGTTTGAAGTCAATATGGTTCAAAGTATCGTTTGAATGATACCAAAATATCATATCAATTGTACCAAAATATAGTTTGACTGATACCAAAGTATCTTGTCATGGTACCAAAGTATATTTTGAATGCTACCAAAGTATCAAATCAATGGTTCAAAGTGTCATTTGAATGATCGATACCCAAATATCATGTCAATGGTACCAAAGGATACTTTGGTACCATTAAAAGGATAATTTAGTACCCTTGATTGTTACTTTGGTATTGTTCAAATGATACTTTGGTACCATTTAAAGGGTAATTTGGTACTCTTGCATAGGGGTGTAAATGATGCGAGACGAGTTTGAGTTTGAACTAGCTCGACTCGACTCGTTAGTATATTGAGTCGAGCTTGATTTGAGTAGAGCTCAGTCGAGTCGAGCTTTGACCGAGCTTTGACCGAGTATTCACCAAGTCGAGTTTCAACGAGTCGAGGTTTCGATCGAGTAGATTTCGAGTAAGTTGCAAGTGTCTCGTGTTAAAAGCAACCTAAGGTATAAAATATGCCAAATTTAGGTATTTTGTATAGATAATTAGGTATTCGAGATTCTAACAAGTTTTCGAGTCGAGTATAGAGTTGCTTAACTCGACTCGACAACATCTCGAGTTGAACTCGAGTTCGATTCGAGCTCAACCGAGTCGAGCTTTGATTGAGTCGACTCTCGAGTAGCTTGCGAGCTGTCTCGTCTCATTTACATTCCTATCCTTGCATTGTTACATTGGTACCATTGAAATGATACTTTGGTATCATTAAAAGGGTAATTTGGTACCCTTGCATTGTTACTTTGGTATTCTTGCATTAATACATTGGTAACCTTAAAGCCATAATTATTAATTGTCAAGTTTAAAGTATCAAATATGCTATATTAAAAACAATAAGACTGAAATCTTCATTTCAATTTTATAAGGAGCGGTTGAATGGTATATGCCATGAAATAATATATTATTTATTTAACTAGATTTTGAAGCCCGTGCGTTGCACGTTTTTTCTAATATGGTAGAATTATATTCGATCATGCCACAGTTCATAAGTCATAAGTCATAAGTCAAAACTGTGTGATAATAAATAAGATAAATTATATATTTATTGAGAGACATATTTTATAGTAATATACTTATATTCTTAATTAATGATTATTATTTAAATACAAATCTCAAACTCTATTAAATTATAATGAGATTGTGTATTTATTTGTAGTATGTAGTCAAAGTTATAATACTCAATAATATTATTAATTTTTAGATAATTTATTTAAAATCAAACTCTAATTTCTCTTTATAATTCTAATACTCCTATATTCTTACCATAATTCATGGAGTATTTTTTATTATATTAAATTCGTAATCTTCTCATAACTTCTTCATTATAATATGATGCGAGTATATGTTAAAAACAAAACATTCATCTAATTTTTTTTATAGGTGTAAGCAAGTTCGAATGGTGGAAAAATTATATTTTTCCATGTAGAAAAAAATTATACTTAATTTATATTGTATAATCTTTTTAGGTTGTCTAGTCAAAGTTAAACTTTAACGTTTTCACCATCTAAAATTATACTTCATCCATCTTTTTTTACTTGCTACATTTACCAATAATGGATGTCTTTTTGTTTGCTATATTTCTTTATTTACTAATCATAACCCACAAATAGGCACAATATTCCCCTTTATTTTTCCTCGTCTTCCTACCTATAAATCCATATATTTGTCATTTTTCCATAATGTTCCATAATTTTTTAAAGTAATTAAAGACAAAGGGGTAGATATGTACTTATATGTCTATTTAGAATTCTATTTTTTTTATCTTTACATAACTCAAATTTAAAGATATGATTTTGAAAGACATATTTTGTTTGATCTTGTAGTACTCTTTAGTTATAATCACATACAGTATACTATTCTTATAGTTATTTCTATATGTATCTAAAATAAAGAATAAAGAATACATTATTATTCATCTAAATAAATAAATTTTCATAAGTGCATGATAAGTGCATGATTTCATATATTTATTTCCACTTACTTTAATATTATAGGTATGTTTATATAATTATTTGGTGCATTTTCTACACTTTTGTTAGTTTTAGATATATTACCTTAGGTTTGTATTTTCATTGTTAACTTTACCTAGTATTCCTACTTTTGTCTAATTATTTTTAGTCCAAGAAGTGGAGCTAAAAGTTCAAGCCCAATTCTTCCTTGTGAAAATCAGCCCAAAGAAGAAAAGGAAAAAATAAGGGAGAAAGAAAACTAAAGAAAAGAAGCACGTGAGAGAAGCAAAGAAAAAGGGAAAATAAAGATAAGAAAAGAATTGAAAAGGAACGAAGAGGAAGAAAGAAAGAATAGAACACAGCACACATCCTTCGACACTTCTCTTCACCGCCATTCACTCCTCCTCCCCCAATAAGAAAACACCAGAATTCACAACAGCAAGTTGCACATCACTCATCCAATCACAGCATGGAGCCGCAATTTCGGCGCCGCAAAGTAGAAGAAAGCAAAGAAGAGGCGGTTCAAGGGGTTTACTTGGAGCCCAATTCTCTTGCTTGATTGGTTCGAAAATCACAACTTGGGCGGCGAAATTGGGTATAAATACCCCATTGAGGTTCGAAAATCAGGATGCAAGCAATTCCCACAAATTTTGAGAGAAAAATTAAGAGAATTAGCGTGAGACTTCGAGGCTTATTTGGAGTGCTCGAGTTCGACGAAGAAGACAGCCTTAGGTTGGAGTCCTAGCACACAACCGAGGAGGGTGAGATTCAAGCTTGGACGTAGGTGCGAAATCCGAAATCTGAAGGCGAATCATAAGTTCTTTTCTCTTTCTCTTGTACTTTCAAATTAGTTTCGATATCTCCCGATTATTTTTTTGAATTTCATAGTTTGTTTGAGTTGAAGTAGTTAATAGTTTGGATTGTATAATTGAATTTCTAGTTGAATTCAAGATTGTGTGATATTAGATACTCAAAGTTATATTTGTTTGTAATTTTCATATTTCAATGTTATGCTTAATTTGCTATCTTATTAAGTATAAAGTTGAGATTTTTGCTAGTTATATGGTTTAGCCTAGTCTAGATTGTAGTAGTATAACAACAAGTAGTAAATAGTTTAATTTAGGCTTGTAAAGATGGTTTTAGATTCAAACTAGAATATAAATTGGACTAGTCATTTTGGCATAAAGATATGATATGTTTAAATTGGCTAGGGATTAATGATGTACTTCTAGCTCTATAATGCTTCTAGTTTGATCATCGTAAGTTGCGAAATACTTGTGGTGATTAGATTAGTTTAGAGTCGATATTCGGCCCTAGTTCAATGTTGATTAAAAGTATGGAAGTATAGGGGAGTTTGGCTACTTAAATTCCTATAATTAATCTATCTAATTAATCTTGAATTTATGAAATTGGAAGTATAATAATCAAGGTTAGAAGTTTATAAATCTCTAAAAGAATTATGAGCTTAAAAATGGGATTGCTTGTCATCACTTGTTAATATTAGGTTAGATTTATTCTTAGTTGTTGATTAATTAGATTTTAGTATCATCTTGTAAACCCCCCCCCCAAACAATGTGAATATGTATATATTAGTAAATAACATGTATATAATAGTTATATACTCTTAATTAGTTGAACTTGGATTTTAGGAACGCATAAACCTCTTCGTGGGATCGACCCTTATTTATCACTAAACTAAACTTAAATAATGCTAATGTGGATGAAATAAGGTTTTTAATTTGTACGCATAACGACACGTACCAGTTTTAAAACTATATTGTGAACGAATTTTATTTCGAAGCATATATCGACTCATTTCTCAATGGTACAAAAATTATAATATTCCAAATTATGTAGCAAAAGTTATATTCAATTTACATAGTTTAATAATTTAGGCTGTTTATTGAAAACCAAACTCTAATATTTACTTATCTAAAACTCCTTGCATGTATTTATATCTATTCAGAACTTTTTTTAAAAAAAAATTAAAAATTAATGATATGGTATGCTTAGGTGGCGCTCTCTATAATATTCTAAGATTGTTTTTTAAAAATCAAACTCTATATTTTTTATCACCAAAACTCGAATAAATATATAATTTTATAGCTATAGAACTTTATTTTTATTGTAGCAAGAAACTTTCTTAATGCATTTTGTTGAGTACTAATTTTGGTTCAATTGAGAAAGGCTAAGATTTTGAAAGGTTATATTTTTCCATAAGTTGTAAAATTATACTGTAAATGGATATTATTTTGAAGCATATTTCGAGCGCTCTCCAATGGTACAAAAATTATAATATTCTTAAATTACGTAGCAAAAAATTATACAATTTATATAATATACTTCCTACTGTTCTTTTCTATTTACGACAATTACGCATTTTAAGTAGTTTCACATCTATTGCAACAATTCCACTTTTGGTATAAAAAACAATTATAGTTGACATTATTACCCTTACTTTATCCTACTAAAACTCTTATTAATTATTCATCAACCCACTTTTTATTGTTAAAGGGATACTTTTACTTTATTAAGTGATCATTTCTCTCTTCTACTCTAGTAAATTAAAGGGTAATTTTATGCTTAATTACCCCACTTTTTCATTCCCTTAAAAACGTCTGCCTTTATTGTTGCGATAGAAAAAGAACGAAGGTAGTAGTAGTTAAGGTTGTTTATTCAAAACCAAACTCTAATGTTCCCTCATCCAAAGCTCCTTAAATGTAGAACTCTATTTTTTAAAAAATAAAAATAAAAATTAATGGCATAAGCGATCACATGTGGCGAGAGCTTTATTGCGCTTCAAGATTAGTCGAGTCACATCTTTTTTTAACCAAGAACATATACTTTAATAAAATTTATAATCAAATTTTGTAATAGATTTACTGATTATAAAAATAAGGCCTAATTTTAAATATCCAATATTAATTATAAAAAATTGCCACTATTGTATTTCACAACCAAACACTAAAAGAAATAAAGTTACTAATTTAACATTACCCAACAAATTAACACCAATTGCCATATATTTTGTTCAATCAGAGAAAAAAAAAACAATTCATGTAAAACAAAGAAACATTCATCAAAACTATGAATTGTTAATCCTAAAAAAATTATGATACTGTACATTGAATTCTATCCTCTCTCTTGAGTCTCTCTCTTTTTTCTCCCTCTCTCTTCTTCATCTATCTCCAGCAGCCTTATGTAAAGCTTCGATGAAGCTTAATTATCAATGCCAAAATCAGTAAGCCACAACAAAAATGCATCATATCTATGTCTTCCATTCATCAATTTTCCCCCCTCTCTCTCTCTCTCTCTCTCTCTCTCCTCTCTCTCTTCCATTCACCTCAAAACCCAACGGCCTGCCACCACCACCTGTTTCTCTCTATCCTCCAATCACCTCTCAGAACCCACCACCACTGCAACCACCACCTTTCCCCATCATCAATCGGACATCATCGGTGCCCAATTATTTTTCGTCATCTGAGGTAATTGCCGATTTACACCATCGCTCAAATTCATCCTCAAGCTCCGGCCATGGAAGCTTCTGGACATCATCGGTGCTCAATTTCGCCCCCAAACCACCGCAGCACCTTTCGCCTTCCCCTGTCCAGCACCGACGAGGCTCGCCGACCTCCCCCTTCTCCTTCGCACCCCTTTCTCTCTTATCCTTCGCACCTCTATTAATACTTTTGCCATTTTTTTTATCTTAATAAATTAACAGCAATTTTTAATTATTACTTAGAAACAATTACTAAACTTTGTGGGCAAATTTCTAATTTCCTTAGCTACAAGTTTTGAGGGAGAAAAACAGGTTCAGAGTATTTCGAATGTGGAGGGAAGGAGAGAGGAAAAAGGTACAAAATGCAAAACTCACATGCTCCAGCTTGGTATTTGTCTTTTGGCGCGAAATTATAAAAATACCCTCGTGAGAGGCCAAAAGATGAGACGCCAACACTTTCTCCAATAAGGATATATTGAAAATTAAGCCAAACCTCAAGGTATCTCAGGTGATTTCCCAATAATAAAAGTATAGAAGTAATAAGTGAAACCTCAAGGTATCTCATTTATGTGAGAGCTTTTTGAGACAAGTGTTTCACTTATTTTAAAACGGAGGAAGTAGTACACACACTATTTAACATAGAAGAGTTCTTCTAAATAAACAAAACAAATAGTCAATTAGGAACATTGTGTGTACTTGACCGGCTAACAGCCAGTGCATGCTGGTCTGTAGCACAGGGCCTCCGAATTTAAGGGGCCCAAAACAAAAAAAAAGTTTCCATTACTTTTTGACGCAATTACTTTTATTTTGAAGGAAAATATCTCATCCTCTTTACAAAACTGCAAGATAAAGAATACTAAACTCGCATTAATTATCTTTGCTTTTCCGTAAATCTCAATTCCTCACATTAACCAATATTATTAAGAAATATCAAATGCCAATACTATTGGACTCTTCCTTACCACAGTTTGCACTCTCGGCCAAATTCTTGCTGAAATCAATCTCAAAATTTCTCACTCAAAATCACATATCTTCCTCTAATTTCTTTTTATAGATAAAAAGTTGATCATATTTTTGAGATATTGGTGGAAGAATGCTTCTCAAACAATCGGGTCTTCCATGATTAATCTTTCAAATTTGTAAGTTAATTTTTCGTCATTGAAATGGATTTGAATCTGCTTATTTTTAATACGTGATATTGCTATTGGGTTAAATCTGTGGGATTTGTAAGATTAGGCCAATATTTTGTGAGACTTTGGAGGCTATTGGAATTTGGATGGAGAGAGAAAGAGAAAGAGAAGGTGGGGTAATCAAGCTTATAGAAGAATTGGTATTACAGTAGATTGTGGTACGGTGAGCGAACATAACATGAGCAAGTATCTCCACAAGTTCATATAATAATGGAAAAATTGATAGGAACAGTCCCAACTATGGGCGTTCCGCCATTTTCGATCCCAACTAAAGACTATTTCTGAGCGGTCCCAACTATATATCATTTTTGCCAAAATTGATCCTAGGTGATTTATTACTTGTTTAACAGGTTAATTTTAAAAAAAAAATCTCTTATTCCTTCCTCCCTACCAGTACCACTGATTTGCCTCACCCTCCCATGCATTCCTTGATCTGCCTCCCCCTCCCCTTTTGTCTTTCAATACAACACTATCTCGCCGAATATCTTTGCTCAAAGACCCCCGAAAGTCCTAAGATTCGCACCGCTTTCCTCTCTCTCCTCTCTGTTTGGGTCGGCCACCCACGCACCACCACAGTGCCGCCATAAATCCTCCACACTCCAACCATCAGTGCACCACCGTGAGCCGCCCGAAACACCAACTAACCCGACCTTCTAAGGTTCCAAGACATGTCAAATCCATAAAGAGAGTGAAGGTATGTGAGTTTAAGAAGAGCAGCAGATTTCGTATGTGAGCATGTTGACTTGATTTCTCGACGAATCTCTTCCATGGCTTTCGAGAGGAAAGTTAAAATGGGTGTTGAAGATTCTGGGGAATGAAGCTGAATTCCCTTGATTAAATCTTCTAATGAGCGCTGGGAAAGTGGCTCCATTATTGAGGAGTTCGCCATTGTTGAAGTGTTTCAAGACCTCAATTTTGTTGTGCCTGTGTTGAATCTTTTGATTGAGAGAGCATTGGATTTGGGAGTATACACAGCTATTTTGATCTGGTATCAAGTATACCATTTTCGATGTAATATTTTATCGGGTTTCGGGGTTCAGTTATACCCATAAACCCAGACCCAATAAAACAGAAATCTATCTATTTATATTTACCAAGCTTACAAGTGTCAATATGGCTCACCAGATGGGTTTGAGTTGGCCAAAACTGGGTCGGTAAGTAGAGGATGGGGCTTCGGAGGTGGGCTCAGGTGGCGGGGAGGAGAAGGGAGTGGCAGGGAGGGGAAGAGGAGGAAGTGGCAGGGAGGAGAGAGAAAGAGGAGGAAGAAGAGGAAGGAAACCTCAAACCAGTTAGGAGGGAGGGGTGCGGGAGAGAAAAGGACATGGTGGAGGGAGGAGTAAGAAAGAGGTGGAGGAGGAAGAAGACACGAGGTTGTGGCGAAAAAGAAAAAAAAAGCTTCGTTTTTACATTGTTAGCGAGGTCATTAACCTCTTGTGACCAATTTCGGCAAAAATGATATATAATTGGGACCGCTCGAAAATAATCTTTAGTTGGGATTTGAAAATGGCGGAACGCCCATAGTTGGGATCTGTTCCTATCAATTTTTCCTATAATAATATAGTAAAGAGTACATAATAGTTTAGTAAATTGTGTAGTATAAGTGTATTAGATCGTCCCTATGGACTTCACTTTGATAACAGTAAATCATAATGTTCTTTTGATAAAAAGAAGTATGATGATGGGTTTGGGAGATGGTACCAAAATTATAAAATTTGTTATGCTTTGGGGATTTTGGTACTTTATATTGGGTTTTAAATTTGTAATGCTAAGTATTTTAGTACTTTATATTATGTTTTATAATTGTATAAAAAAGTTCTATAGGGGCCTAAATTTTGTAATAAGAACGGGGCCTCTATAATGTTTGAGGCAGCGTAGACTGTAGAGGGATGGTTTGTTTTGCTACAGAATCAAACTCTTTACATCATCCAAAAATAAGCACGCTTCTGATGTCAAAAAAAAAAAGGCACAACTCCATAATAATAGAAGTTGGCTTAATGACTACACGAAATCGGCAAAAATATGCTGAGAGAAATGTTGAGAAGCTTTTTACATGCATCAATAAGATACCCAGATTATATTAATATGAAATAGATCCTTGAATAATTCGTAATATTGTAGCATTTTCTCGATATAGGTTACCCGTTACCTATATGAGTGCAGAGTGCCAATTATACAAAGCAAGTCCTGATATTTGACTTTGCCATTAATTTTTAATATAATAGATTATGGGCTCAATAAAATTTGGGCCACTATCCAACAATCTCTATCTTTGCACAAATTTTATTGGCTAATTAGACCTTTTTTGGCACGGTTTTGAATTCGGTTCGGTTAATTCACTTTCTTTCTCACAGTTTTTCTTGATTCGGTTCATTACCACTTAAGTTCGATTCGATTGGCCCAAAAGAACGGAGCGCTTATTGTGTAAAACCTAAAGGGTATTTATAGAGTATGCTGAACCCAATTTACAAGGGTGTTGATGTCAAAAAGAGATTGTATATGAAGAAGCCATAGTTGAAAATTCTTGTAAGTTCATGAGCCTTATAAACTTTATGTACTCTATCTTGAGCCAAAAACTTGTACCCCTTAAGATCAAGAGTGCCCAGTGAAATGATATGTTTATGTTAGGAGCATTAACCTTCGTCGAATTCCTAATCTTACCATCATTTGTCTTCATTTGAACAAATTCAATACCATAACTACCAGGAAATACTACTTTTTCCAAGAAAAGAAGCCCAAAAAAACATCATAAATTATTAGTACCAATCGCACCAAAATCGGTTTTTATGAATTCCTTAGGGCCCGTTCGTTATCGTTTTTTGTTTCCTGTTTTAAGTTTTTTTGAAAACCAAAAACAAAAATATGGAAACCAGAAAAAGTAGTTTCTAGTTTTCTGTTGTCAGTTTTCAAAATTAGCATGTTTACTATCAATATGACTAATTTTAACCTTATTATACAACTCATATCATATAGTTCTAAAATCATAAAAACCAAAAACTGAAAACTGGCAGTGATACCGAACGGGCCAAATTTATATAAGTACATACTTCCTCCGTTCCATAATAAGTGAAACACTTACTATTTTAGAACTTTTCAAAATAAGTGAAACATATCTTAAATGGAAAAAAGAAAGTGACAAAATGACAAGAATACCCATCACAAACTTGTGTGGTTTGCTTTTCTCTCTCCTCCCTTTGATAATGAAAAGGGTATTTTATGACTTTTTGGCTTTTGAAAGTGATGTTTATTAAATCTTGTGCTCAATCCCTATGTTTCACTTATTATGGAACGGAGGTTGTACATAGTTTGAGCCCAATAATAAAAAAGCCCATTGAAATTAGAAGATTAAATATTTTTCCTTTACTAATTACTAAACCTAATGTGTAAATTCAAATATGAGCTGAATGTTTTTTTAAAACATGGGAAGACAAGAGGGCCAAATAATTTGGTTTTTCGGTAAGGATCCAAACTAGAATTTAAAATCGATTTCGTTTGGTTTCGACTGAATCCTAACGGACTAAAAACATAAAAATCAAATTATTTCGGTTTGGATTCAATCTAAGGCATAATGCAAATTGAAAAATCGAACTTCCACCCTTAATAATTGCACTATTTATGTCTATTTGATATAGAAAATTCTAAGGTGATCATAGTTGAAATATGATCACCCAAAATGTGGGCCTCAAATGAATGTGAGCCACAAGTTTGCAAGGGCCCACTTTTTATTTCTTTTCCTCAAAAACATTTCTAATATTTATGAAATTACCTTAAATTAATTTTTAAAAATCCCAAAAAATACATAAATATATAGCATGACATGAAGTTTGGGGCATGCCCTAATCCTAAAATTCTGGGTACTACATAATATTTATGAAAAAACCTTAAATTAATTTTTGAAAATCCCAAAAAATGCCAAATATTGTTGTACTACATAATCAACTGGTTACTCTTGTTGTAACCATTGAATAATCATCCTAAAGCATGAAGATAGTATCTCACAGCAATACTTTGAGGACATGATCGAGCTTAAGAAGATAGAGTATCTCGCACCAATAAAATATTGGTTACTTTGAGGACATGAACTAAGAAGATTAGGACATGAGCTAAGAAGAATAGGACATAAATTAATACATGATTGTTTGGAAAGCGTTTTATATTGTAAATAGGTCGTTGTTGGAGACAAGACATCCTACACAACACAATGGCTCTTGCGTCTCAGTATGGATGAAACCCCCGGACCATAGTGGCTCACCATAGGATAAGCCGATAAGGTACAAGGGACGACGTTATTGTATTTATTGGAATGATTTCTATCGTTGACTGGCCAATTTATTCGGAGAGAACAATTGAGACAAACGATCAATAAACCCTCCCATGCTCTAAATCTTGGCCATATTTGGTTGGATGAAACCCTTTAACCACTACTGTGAATGAAATAATGTCCAGTAATCACCATTGGTGTCTCTTAATTTGGAATGAATAGACATTGCATTGGTCGATTTAAGCACATGACCCAACACTTTAGGCTTACAATACCTGTAGACACATAATCGTGTCTCCCCATTTAAGGATCCGATGATGAAACATATCGTGGTCTTAATTGGTCCGATCTAAGAGGCGAAGCGATCGAAAAGCTATTCAAAACCATTTCGAAAAGTGTTAAAGTCCTATTTTAAAGCCCAATTAATTATTCATGATAATTAATTGAATTTGAGCCCAATTCTTTGAAAAGCCCAATTAATTGATAATTAATTGATTTATTTTAATAAATAAATATTTTCAAAAGATATTTTTTTTAGGTTAAAATCAGATTTTATCCCGTAAAATCAGATTTCCGGAGTTAAAAGATAAAAGAAAATCTTTAAAACACGTTTATATAAAAAAACTATCAAAAACAAGGCGATGCGCTGAGCGCAGCTGACTGTGCTGAGCGCACGTGTCCTGCCATGTGGACTTCCACGTAGGTTGCGCCAAGCGCACAGGCTGTGCTAAGAGCACCAGAACTGCCACGTAGACTTCTGTTTCATGTAGAGTCCTGCGTCAAGCGCAATTTTCTGCTTGAGACGCGGAATTTCTTTCTTATCTTTTCTAAAAGCGTGTATCACGTGTACACTTTTTATTGGTCATACCGCGTCATGCGCTTGCCACGTCAGCTGCGCCAGACGCAGCCAGCGCGTGAGGCGCAGTGCCGTTTTACCTATAAATAGGCCTGATTTCCGAACAGATAAAAAAATGGATTTTTCACATTAACACACTTCGAACTCGACGAATACTTTACGAACCTCTCTACAAACTGCAAAACTTCCCTACAAAATTCATACCTTTCAAACATAAAATACATTCAATCTACATACTTTCATACATTCAGATTTTCAGGCTTCACGATTGCTCGTACCGAAGGTTGTCAATCTCTCAGACCCAAGCCACGGTATAATCCTGAGGGTCCTTACAAAAATTATTTTTATATTGAAGTTACTAACAGTTTTCTTTCCTGATGTAGATCTTTAATATAAAATCGCTCTACAGTACATTCTAACCTCTAGTCTATACTTTCTTTTATTTCATTTTATTATTATTCATGCCTTTGTATATTATATGTCTGCCTGATCATTATATGTATATTATATGATTGTCCTGATTTAATGCTTTTATCACCCACATGTTATTTTTGCTAATCAAAGACCTAAAGAACTGTTCTAACATTAATCGAGTTAATTTGGACAACCTTGTTAGGTTCCTTGTAATATTGATTGCCTAATAACATGTCACTAAAAAATAGTCTTTTTGTGTGTTTCCTGAACCAATTTAGACTAAATATTTTTAGGGTGTTTAAAACATTATTTGATTATTCTTGGGCATAAATTCTGCAATGAATAATTGATATTTAGTAGAGGCCAACTTTGGGCGAATGTGGTTCATTATGACTATATTCGTACCTTCACCCCCGAACTCAATCTTTGGTTCATTTTGACCATCAATGGAGTCATGACGGGGAAATCTACATTGGATAATTTATCCCTACGGTCTTTCCCATGTGCAATTAGGTTTATGGTTCTTCCTAAAAAGAATTGTTGGCGACTTCTTTCAATACAAAACAATTTTCAATAAAACCTATTAGGTTTATGATTTTTCCTCTAAAGGATTGTTGGCAACTTCAAAACATATTTTTAATAAAACCTTAACATTGGGGTAGTCAAATAAACGCGCTCACACCGCGTGTAGGCATTGAAGGAATTAAAAATCCACGCTTGCAATTTGGCGACTTCACTGGGGAGGATTTTGAAATAATTTTTTTTTAAATGAGTGGGTGAAACTTGAAAAATACGATTCATTCTTATTTTTATGCCTTAGAATAATATACAGTTTTGCATATGCATGGCTACTGTTCAGCCACCATAAGGACAATCTACCTTGCCTCATTAACACATGTTCTATGTGTGAGGTCACCCCCGGGGGGTTTGCGCTTTGTCTTTCCAAAAAGCTTCCTGAGCGATAGTGTTGGATCTTAGTCATAAGCAAACCTACCCAACCGTACCATGGCATTGTTCTCTTGTTCTTGACTTGAGATTGGAGTGCGTCTTACACGTGGCCACCTCTTTAAGTAGGGGTACGAAGCGTGGGATCAATCTCTTAGTCCCCAAGATGAAGTGATATGAACCGAACTAAAGTATCCAACGCCAAAGTAGAAGTTTGTATCCAAGCTTACTTTTAAAGCCGATGAGCACTCTCGACTCTACACGTGGTTGTGTTTCCAAAATGAAGCATGTGGTTGGTCCATGCACGAAACAACTTGTGCTTATGAGAGGTTAGCCAAGTTGTCTCCACATACTCAATGACAGAGGGTTTTTGTGCCCAAGAGCTTTTCATTTCTCTTAATGCAGCATCATACTCATCCATCATGTTTGCATTAAAGTTCCACCAATGGCCAATTTTGAAATGCTGCCCGAAAAACTTGGACCCGTGACTTTGGTAACTCATGCCTCCACATTTTGGTTAATATGCAAAAACAGTATGGGTTGACACAACCAAACCCAACTCACAATCAATAAATATAACCTTCGGGATCACGTCAACGCCAATCAGATTACGTAACGACTGTAATGTCATTTAAAGGCATAAAACAAGTATGAATCGCATTTTTCGAGTTTCACCCACTCATTAAAATTTAAAGTTTAAATCGTCCCCAGTGAAGTCGCCAAATTGTAGGCGTATTTTTATTGCCTACGCGAGATGAGTGTGAATTTGACTACCTCACTATAAAAGTTTTAGTTTTGAAAATGTTTTGAAATAAAGAAGTCGCCAACAAGTCTTTAAAGGAAGACTCATAACCCTAATTGGATATTAGGAAATTATATGGACAACTTAAGGACTTATCCAATGTAGAATTTCCCGTCATGACTTCATAATTGGTCAATGAACCAAAGATAGAGTTAGGGGGTGAGGTTACGAATATGATCATGAATCAAATTCGCCTATCGTTGGCCTCTACTTAATACTCCCTCCGTCCCAGAATACTCTTTACACTTTCCTTTTTCATCTGTCCCATAATACTCTTTACACTTCCATATTTTGATATGACCCACTATTATTTTAATCCTTCTACCTTTTAACCACTGGCCCACACTCTCTCTCTAAATAAAATAATACCACTCCTACTACCTACGAACTCTAATCATTGGCCCACACTCTCTCTCCACCAAATAAAATAATACTACTTTGACTACCTACTAACTCCTATCATATCTACATTTCAATAAAATATCAATTGATAACCAAACAACAACTTATCATCTAAAATTACATGCTATTATAAGTGTCAAGAGTATTATGGGACAGAGGGAGTACTATTCACGTTCGAGTTTTATGCAAATAAACAACCACACAATACGTTCATGCAATCTAAAAATTAATCTACGTTGGTTCATTAAACATGATAGACTAGTTTTTTGTGATATGTTATTTATGCAATCAAATTATTGGGATCCTAAACCAATTGTCCATATTATTTGATTAAATGTTAGAACATTTCTTTAGGTCTTGATTTGCATAAATCAGCATGGCATGCATATTAATAATCTAATGTATAGAAATATAAGAAGAAAGATTAGAGACGTAGAATATATAAGAGCAGGAATTCCTTTATGATCTACATCATGAAAAGTAGATTATTAGTATAATAAGAATTAAATTAGAATTGACCCTCAAGAACTATACCTTTGTCGCCTGGGTTTTGAATATCGACTTGCAAAATGAGCAATCTTGAAGCTTGAATGGAAATTTTATGAAAGTGTTTGATCATGTGTTTGTAGTGTTTGAGAGAGTATTTGGAGTAATTTTCGTAGTTGGAAACGTAGGAAAAGTTTGTAGGAAAGTGTGTCGAAAATCGAGTGAAAACGAGGTCTATTTATAGGGAAAATGGGAGAAACCGGATAAGAATTGAGGTTGCGCGGCACGAATTAGCAACGTGTGGCGCGCATTAGTGTTGCGCGGTACGCATCGATGGCGCGCGTGTACAATGTTGGCGTGCCAGACGCATTCGGGTGCGTGAAGCGCATCCGCAGATCTGACCGAGTTTTACTATTTATTCAATCTTTGAAGATTCTTTTTGTTCTCATTATACATTATCGTTTAAAAACATGTAATCAATTATCCTAAGGATAAGGATAAAATCTTACTTTTCATAATATTTTTTAATTTATAAAATATTTCTTAAAAATATAATTCATTCTCAGGAATAATTAATATTTAAAAATACAATTAATTACCAAGAATAATTAATATTCAAATAAACAATTAATTATCCGGAATAATTAATTGGGTATTTGAAAAATGGGTTTTAAAACTATTAATTATCATGAATAGTTAATTGGCCTTTGAAAATTGGGTTTGGAATAAATAAATAGACCTTATGTTATTAAAATGATTTTGGGCTCAACTCTTTGGATTACTAATCCTTTGGGCAGGACCAATTGGGACTACGAGTCTACGATATGTTTTTATCATTGAGTACTAAAATAAGGAGATACGATTATATGTTTACACAACGACGTCTGGTGGTGGTTCAAAGGTCACCCGCTGGTTTGTGGTGTTTGAGTTTAGTGAGTTGACTTGTTGTAATTGGGCTCAATTGCCTTGTGGTTGGATGGTAAGGTAGTGTTGGTTTTGATAATAAAAGGGAAAGGATGGGAAAAAGAGGAGGAAAGAGCTTGTAATATGGCGTTAGTAAGTAAAATTAGGTTGGGGGGGATAACAATATCCATGATAATTCAAACAACCTTTTCTTTTGAGGGAATGATAAGTAAAAAGATGTTAGTTATGTTAATATTTAGTTTGGGCCAATTTGGCAATCGGCGATTTGTGGTTTGAGTTAACATTGACTCGTATAATATTTGGGTACAATTCTAACATATATTAGTTGATAGGATAAGTTAGTTTTTCCAAGTCTAAACTATAATGCACAAGTGTATAATACTTCTATGTATTAATGTGAGACAAGCTCTTCAGAGACTTACTCTATTTAAGATTATTTATCATAGATTGATATCTTTAGTTTCTAAAGGAGTACTTATTTTGTGTGTGGAATCCTTTTTTTTTTTTTTTTTTTTTTGACAACGGGGAAAATTTGCATTAATTAAACAACGGAAGTACAGCCTAACGCTAATACAACCAAACAAAAGCAAAGAAAAACAAACTGAGCTTTACTCGCTCTTACATAACAAGTGCAATAACTTAAAAAACTTAGATAAAGCTGCTCGATCTGGAGAGTTGTGTTGCAAGATAGTTGTATTGAAGCACTGCTACTGGTGGATGATGATCGCCAGAAACTTACTGGTGGAATCCTTTTAAGGTTATGAAACATGAGCATAGTTTCGAAGAACTTGCAGAGACTATTACTCATAGTTATTGATATTAAAAAGTGTAGTTCATAATACTAATAATAAATAAGGGAAGATATAAGTCAAGTTGCACATATTGTGTCGTTGTGGCCTTGTGGGGTTTCTCTACTTAGACACTTCATAGTATTCTATTTAACAGGATATCCATAATATTAGAAGTTCATCATCAAAATGCATGTAGCTTTCAAAGAATATATTGATGACGTTTTCTTTCCACTCACTTGTTGCTTTTCATTCCCTAGATCATATTATCTTGCAAAAACCTACTAGATAGATATAGCTTTCTCGAAGATAAGGTTTCTGTGAGATTAAAGGGCGAAGCATCCACTTTAATGGTAAATATATAACTTTTTTTTAAAGTAAAGTCTTGTTCTTTTGGACTAATTTAATTGACTTTTTCTAAATTTAATAAAACTAAATTAAACGAAAGGAGATGAAGTGATATGAGCCAGAACTAAAGTGAACTTATGAGATGAAACTTATTAAATCGCATTGAACTAAATGAGTCCGAGATTGACATTATCTAAAAAACTGAAAAATAAGTTTAAGAGAATAATGCCAACTTCACTAGCTTCATACACTTTTGCTTTATTTTCATTTTGAAGTTTGCAATATTACCCATTTTGGTTTGTTTAAAATAAAGAACATTGTACCCTCTTGTGGTTTATGATAAAGAATCTTAAATAATACACCGTAATAGATTATTTGTGGTTTCACTCTAACTCTCTTTGCATCATATGCACACTTTATTGTATTACATTATGTCTCCTCATCATTAGTTTGTCATATATATCCTTTTTAATAATTGACTTTGTCATTTATTAGCTTTTACCAGTTTCATTTTTTTTTCTTGATTCTGATTGATTTCTTTTTTTAGAACAAGTTTTAAATCTTAATGTAGGCAAGGGAATGCCAATTCACTTACTTGAACAAGTAAGGAAGCATTTCCTCGACATTGTCGGATATTTCTCAGACGCCGGGTGGTGGAACAATCTATTCAATCTAAAAAGGCTAGGTAATAGGAACACTTCATAAGTATTCGACAGATGATCTTCTATATTAATAATAATTAATCTTTAAAACACCCAACAGAAACATAAAATATCCAAAAGAACTTATATTTACTTTTGATACCTTTTATGCTAGCTAGTTTTGTTAATTTTCTTTTAGCTTCTACGATTAGATTGATACATATATAGAACAAAGTTGTACATGTAGGTTTAATGACGTCATTTGATGGTCAAAGTCATTGCAAAATGATAAAATGTCTTCAAAAGACATTTATTGACAACTTAAAAGAAAAACGTAGTATCTATTTTTCTCTCTCTCTTCTTTTCTCTGCGCTCTCTCTTCTTTCCCTCTTCGACAGTAAACTTTTCGAGGGCTTGCCCCAATGCCCGGACTTCATCAGGCTTGATGGTCGGGCCCTTTATGGGTGGTCCGATCTGCTTTTGTTGTGTTTTCTAGCTTTCAATAATTGTCCATCCGTTGTGATGGCTCTAGTCCCCTGTTTCGGGTTAGTTTGTTCCCTCTTGTTGGGATTTTGTTCCTCCATGCTTATCATGGGGGATTTATTTGTTTGGTGTGCTTGTGTGTTTATGTTTAGATCCGATCGAGTTTCATAGTTTCAAGTTGAAGGTTGTTTTTTTATTCGTAATTTGTGTGGAGCTGCAACAAATGTCAGTACTTCAGTTACAATCAGTTGAACTAAATCCAATTCTACGTCAAAACTACATCAAATAGTTACACCCCTTCGCGGTAGGCTGAAGCAAACAACTATGTGTAAGCTGAGGGTTTTCACCAGTGTTAGATCTACTCAAGGTTCGTGGTTTGGCCATGTTAGAATTATGTTTATTTCAATTTGATACGTACTTGTTAGTTATTGACTTCTATTCTAGACGTCGTATGACTTTATATCAATGAATGACTTTTCACCTTAAAAAAACAAAATTGACAACTTATATATCTATATATAAATGGGCAAGATCAGGTGAGAAAGCTATTTATGTAAGAAATGAGAAAGAATCACCATCCTTAGACTAGATACAACAAATGGCGAAGATCTAGAGTTAGAGTTAGAGTTAGGGAAAATTTATATATATAGGGTTGGGTTCTAATGAGAACCACTCAAAATGAGCAAAAACTTCATAAAATGAGCAAAAAAAAAAGTAAAAAAAATGAGCAAAAAAATAAGTTAAAAAAAATGAGCAAAAGCATAAAATGAGTAGAAAACATAAAATGAGAAAAAATGTAAAATAAGAAAAAATGTAAAACGAGAAAAACGTAAAATAAGCATAAGAAAAGGTAAATGAGAAAAAACGTAAAATGAGCGAAACTTAAAATGAGCAAAAACGTTGCGAAATGAGCATAAAAATGTTAAATGAGCAAAAACATAAAATAAGCAAAATATAAAATGAGCAAAAATATTGTGAAATAAGCAAAATTTTCTTAAAATGAGGAAAAATGAGTGGTTTTCACAGTTTTTACCATAAGGATGGTTCTTATATGAACTTAAACTTATGGCCAAAGACAACAAAAATGTCACCTTAAAGCTACTATTATTTATCAAAAAAACTTAAAAGGCAGTCAGTTTAAAGACGGAAAAGGAGGTTACTTCCATTTCCATAACCATAAGATTGAGAGAGATCTAGCTCAGTAGCTCACGCTCTAGATTTGGACTCCTAGCTCTAAGTAGGTCCTCTTGAATTAATCCTAATCCACAATTTATGGGTCAACTGTTTTGGGACAGCTCAATGAAACTCGTCAAAGACACCCATTTGTTGGAGAACCTGTGTACCATGTTATTTAGCAAAGTTGGAGACACATCCTGAGCAGTTGTTTAGTCCAATAATTGTACCTTAGAGATACTTCCTCGGGAGTATTATTTATGACAAGTTTTCAGTTTTGTTTAGAAGTTTGGTCAACCCTAAGATTAAAGATCAACTACAACAATTATTAATTTCCCGTTTTCCATTCGCATTAGTGATTTAGATGTCTAAATATCCAACTTTGACAAAACTAATCAATTTTGGTTCATAATTTTCATAATCTAGTATTAAACGGGTTGTTCGAATCAATTTGATTTGGGCCAAATTCGGTTGATAATTCATTTGATTTGCATTGGGGCTGTCAACCTAACAATGGAAATAGGAAGAAATAGATAAGCAATAACGTCTATTTCGAAAGGGCCTATCAATTTAGTGTAAAGTTTTAGATAAGACGGTCTACAATAGGTTGTTATGAGATGAGAGTGACTTCATCTTTAAGAGACGACTTTTATAAAGGTGGCAATCATGTTATTCAAATCAATTATCCTTTGATCAAATTTAACTAATAATCTTTCGTTTCCAGTTCAAGTTGATAGATAAATATCAGATCAAGTCTTTTTCAAGTGTATTGTTCATTATTTATACTAGAAATATACATAAAAATTATCATTTATTTTACAGAATTTGAGCTCATCAGTTCTAATCGTGTCAATCTGATTTGGTCAAAGTCGGATTAGCTAGTTTAAAGTACAGATCAGATCAATTGTACCACATCTCCTTCTATTATCTTAGAATAAGTTAGTGTTAGAGGATAATACATAAACTTGCTTGAGAGGCGATCCACAATAAATACTACCTCTGTTTCGTATTAATAGATACACTTACAGCTTTTCACGCACGCCGATGCACTACTTTGAGCCTTTATATCTCTAATTTTGTATTTGTAAAAAATATAAAAAGTCGATATTCTAAAACTACATATCGAGACGAATCAAACAAGGCCACACGTAGTATATTTTCTCTTAACCATAATTCACGAAATGATAGTCGAAAGGGAAATTTGTGAATAGTGTCGAAAGTGAAAGTGTAGCTATTAATATGAAACGGAGGTAGACTTAGCTAACTAAACTTGGGCCTGCTTTGTGATTCCAAACTTTTAAAAATACAATTCAACTAAAACTTAGGGAGAGGAAGTCCAATAATAATAATAATAATAATAATAATAGTAATAATAATAATAATAATAATAATAATAATAATAATAATATCTAAATTGCTAGACTAAAAGCATAATTGTACGGAACACTGTAGATTATATTAATTTCTATTATAGTTAGTTATGGAATATGTACAGATAGTGGCCACATGTCACTCATGTATATGTTCTGTCTAATATTCTCAAGATGTTGTGTTGAAGTTTGCCCTACAAGTCATTATTACTAGAACATTATATAAATACTCTAAGAGTAATAAAGTAGTGGTGATATTTATACTTTATAATTTGAAGTGGTGAATTTTATTGTATTTTTCTTTATATAAAGTAGTGGATGATTGAACTCACATTATCGTTGAACGGTTTAAACATAGTACTCCAAATTACAAGGAGACAAATCATGGAACACTCTAAGTCTCTGCATGAGAAGAATGAAGATGAAGCATCTTCTCATGACGGGCAACTATATGTCAATGACAAGAAAGGAGGATGGATCACCTTTCCTTTCATCATAGGTACTCACTCTTCAATTTCCCTCTTCTTTATACTTCTATTTATGTTTCCATTCTTAATAAAATTAACTCAACTTTTCTTTCTTCTTTCTTAAAATGATTTTGGATGTACAAATTAAAGGTTTTGCTTTTGCAAAAGTGAAACTTGATTATATTGCCTCTTAATACTTAGTGTATGTAGCTATATTTTCCCCTATGTTTGCTAAATTTCCTATATTCAAATAAACCGACTAATTTTTAGCTCTGATTAATACCCCGTGTTATCGTTTGTAAGATATACTTCCCTATTTCTTTTTAAGGGACACATTTCTCACAAAAACTCTCGCATAAAAGGGAGAATTGTGTCAGCTTAAAAAGAATGAGAGGAAGTATGTTATGAGATTTAGTCTAGCGACCAAAGATTTTTTATTATTGCTATTTTTAGTCCCGTATTTGTTGTGCCGAGAAGCGAAGCACACATTATTTGTGAAGAGGGGGTTAGAAGTATGGTCCTTCTATTTTCTTATAGAATGTTTAATGTATAAGCATATCTATTTTGATAAATTTAGCATTAATCTCTATTATATAAGCCAAGGGAGGAGCAATAGTGTCCCCCTTGGAATTTACTTAATTGTCCCTCCACAACATAAATATTAGATTCTAAATTTCCACACACTTCTAATAGTTAATCAAAACCAATTTAATGCATAAACTTACCAAAAAAAATAATCAAATCTCTATTAAACTCAATCAACTCATATAAAAGCTCAATCACATAAACTTGCCAATAAAAAAGATTCATAATCAAGAGCTTACCAAACATTAATACCACAAACAATAACAAAAAATACACGACATTCTTATTACATAGACAACTCAATTCAAACTCAAAATAATTTTTCCATAACACAACACAATTAACAAACACAAACTCCAAATAAAAAAAATCAGTTCTCTTCATAGATTGGAGCTTCACGGAACTCTAAAAAAAACATTCTCAAATTTGCGGATACTTTACTGTTAATCAGGTACGCAGTTCGTTATTGAAAATAAAAGTATGTGTAAAGTTTTATGTTCAGTAAATCTTAAGAATTAATATATCTAAATTCATTTACAAAAAATTAATATTAAAAATCACTTACAACCTTTGTTAGTTTTTTGCATTAGCGAATTAATATATCTAGATTCATCTAACTATTAATCTTTCACATTTTTAGAGTAATCATAACTATAGTACAGATGAAGTATATAATAATAAGTTTTGAAATTAGTGCACGCATCGCGTGCATATAAGACTAGTAGTCAATAAGTGAAGAGGTTAAGACTTTAGCTTGCTTTGAAGTCATTGGTCACATGTTTATATCTTCATGTTGAGTTATTTATTTATTTATTATTTTTAATGTGTAAGTTGCTAATGGGGAGAAAGTCTAATGCTTATAGATACACCATCCGAATTCTAGGGCATTGTCCAAGGTTCGAATACTCATCCCAGCAATATATGTTGGGATTAATGTTGTGGTGACAGTGGGCATTCAAGCCTGTTTAGTCTTGTACCCAACCTTTGAGCTGATGTGCCCTGCAGGCTAGTAGCATAGCAGAAATTAGTCTTCAGGCCAATTTATCTTTCCTAATAAAAAATATAAATACACCGTCCAACTCATTGGTCACAATTGATGTGGCTCCATGTTAAAAGTTCAAAGAGAGTAACACATAAGCTGATAACATGTATTAGTTATAATGTTTGTTAAATAATAATACTACGTAATCTGATAGAAATATTTTTATCTACGGAGAAAAAAAAGTGCGAGAAGACAACTCAAATTTCCCATTTTGGTTGAATTTGCTTACCTCTTTTGACAATTTAATTATAGGCCTAAAAAGTATGGAGCACATAATATGCTAAAAAGGTTACTGTTGTAAACCCATGTCAAATAAACAAGTATTTATTTGAAGTGAAAATTCATTCATTAATATGAAATCATACAAACTAAAAAATACAGATTAAATTGAAAAAAAACTTAATTCTAATTTGGCAAAACCACGATCGTTGAGCGCGAAACAACCAGTCTAAGTACCCCTCGCCGTCGATCTTTATACCACGATCGAGAGGGTTTATACCCCTCGTTGTCTGATGTAGCCTTCTACAAGGGGTATAAAGATCTGATTTAGTTTTGATGTAGAACTAGAGTTAATTCAATCGATTATACGCGAAGTACTGACCTCCGTTGCAATCCCGCACAAAATACTATTAACAAATCAACCTTCAATGGGAGCCAGGATCCAAACCCCGCTAACACACAAAGAAACCAAACTAATACATCCATCGTGAAAGGGGTGACCACAAAACCCATAAAGGGGACTAAGGTCATCACAAGGAGCGAGCAATAAGATTATTGTCCTCTCCCCGGCCGATACCGGCCGACTCCACGACCGAAAAGACCTAACGAGACTAATCCCTTATCTCGAATCGGAGATACTAACGGGCGAAATCGAAGTGAGGGACCTCTCTACCGCTCGTGTCTATCTCCTTTAGACGGGACTTATTGATAACGACAAAAAAGCGAGAAAAGCAAGAAAACAAACTAAAAATGCAAAAAGGAGAGTAAAAGTGGGGTTACCATGGACGAAAACATCCAAGGCGTCCCTCTAGAGGTTTTCTATGAAAAGAGGAGAGAGAGGAGGAGAGGATAACGACTAGGTTTTCTTTTTTATACGAACATATCATACAAATTAACAAGTAATATCTCTGCATTTGAAATTAATTAGTATTTTTGTTGTCCAAATTCCTCATAATTAAAGATCATATAAAGAAGTATCGTACTATAAACACTTGGTATTTAGATTGATTGTGTAATATATTGCATGCTTGATAAGACGATCAACGAGGTGGTGATGGTTGTAAGAGAAGAGGGGGATAAAGGAAGTTTTGTACTCAATCTAGGGTAATATATTAATCTAGGGAAATAATGGTTGGGGGTTCACTCTGTTTTCTTTTAAATCTAAACACTTCTTTTTGGTTTGTTTTTAATATACACACTGTTATTTTTTCTATTAACTTGGTAACATGTCTTTATCTACTTTCTCCTCCTTTTCCACCCATGTCATTCACTTTTTTAATATTTTAACCCACTTTTGAGTTTCCCTCTCACTTTTGAGTTTCTCTCTCCACCTTTTAGTTTCAGTTTCTCTCTCATCTTTTATTTTGTACTTCCTCTTTTTATCCCCCAAAGTGAAGTGAGTAAACTAAAAAGGAACGGAGATAGTACTTCCTTATACGGAAGCAATGAAAAATCCAAGGGGGCTACCCGGGCCATACCCCACCTCATCATTATCATTTAACTATTTAACGCACATTTTTAGCATAGAACATGTGCCGCGGAGTTAACGTTTTTTATGTTTGTATGACATTGTTGGTGGTAGAAATACTTCAAGGTTGGCCTAATTGTCGAGAATTTGATTTTTTCCCCTTGTAAAGTAGGATCCCCAAATTCACCCCACCTACAAGGGATCTTCATCTTACCTTAAAAAAGGGGTGTACTATTTACCCCCCCCATATTTTGCATTTTTTTGAGGAGATACTAAACGGAAAAAAAAATTTGGTTCCACCTTGGAGGAATCGGAAAAAAAATTTCAGTTCCTCCATGGTGGAATCAAAATTTAATTTCGGTTCCATGAACAGTGAAAAAAAAAGAGTAAAAAAATTGAAATCTCAAAACAAGGGAGGAGAAGGGAGAAAGAGCAAGAATAAGAAGAATGGGTGGGGGGAGCTTCCATAGGGGGAGGCTGCGCGACACGGCGACGGGGCCATCTCGGGGCGCGGCGGCGGAGGGCGAGACAAAGGGAGAGGAGAGGGGGGGAGGAAAGAAGGGAGAATAGAAGGGGGGGCGGCGGGGGGGGCGGGGCGAAGGGGGGGGGGCTGCGGCTGCGAGGGGTGGGATAGGGGTTGCGGCTGCGTGAGGTGGAGGGGAGGGGTGAGGGGCTGCGGGTAGGGGTGGCCATGGGGTGGGCACGCGGCGAGGGGATGGGGTAGGGGGCCGGGTGGGGGGGTTGGGGTGGGGGGCAGCTGGTGGGGGGCGGCGGAGGTGGGGTGGAGGGGCGGCGGGAGGTGGTGGTTGTGGTGGCTTGGTGGTGGTTATGGAGGAAGAAGAAGTAGAGGTAGGAGAAAGAAGAAAAAAATAGACCGTATAATTACTGACGATATACAGTATATACGGACGACAAATAACATGGGGTTAACAAAATGACATTGTTGTTGGCTCGGTTCGGTGTTCGAAACCCTTTGAGAGTACATTGCTTCTTTTCCCTATTCTGCGCACTTCCTTGTTTTACCACTTCCTCTTTTTAATTTCTTTCTTCTCTTCCTTTATTTTAATCACTTAAGTTGTAGATTATTGTACTATAGAGTACAATTAGGGGTGCTAATCGACTCGAAAACTCTTTAAGCTCTCTAACCCCTTTGCTCGCTCGATTCGTGCTCGTTAATTTTTTTGGAGCTCGACTCGGTTGCTCGACTTAGCTCGACTTGCTCGACTCGAGCTCGACTACTCGCTTGCTCGTTAAGATTAAATAATGTAAAAATAGTATTTGATTTGAAAATTAGTACTGTACAATTTATGTTCTGCCAAATTATATGTATAAGTTGGGCATATAAATTAAGGACTTGAGTTAATAATATCTTACTCCAATTACTAAAGTTTCAATATTTATATATATGATTGTTTTATACTCCCTCCGTCCCTTAATAGATTGCCCATTTCTAATTTGGGCACTATTCATAGGTAAGAAAGTCCTCAAAAACAATTTCCAATATATAAGATAAAACATAGTCATGTGGGGTCTTGTTGGATTCGTCTCATGGTGTACATTTTGAAAATCAAACTTTTATAATTTTTACTAATATATAATTAAAGATATTAACGATACAAAACGTGCATTGGCAAACGCGCATTAGAGAAATGGACAATCTATTAAGGAACATAGGGAGTAATATTTAAATTTGGCCCACCTAATATAACTAAAATTTTTAGATCCGCCACTCTGTGGAAGGTAATAATTGTTCCACCCCTTGTCTGGAGCCACCACCATCATATCACACACTTATAATGTAGGAAGCTTTGATTTTTTGTGGTAAAATGTTTTTAACAATTGCTCTGCAATTACTTTGAACATGGAGATAATATATATCTATTGTAGTATACAATCACTATTATCATTTAGGGTCTGTTCTGTTCAACTTATTTTGTCTTATCTTATCTTATAAGATCTTATAAAATCTTATCTGATCTTATCTTATCTTATCTTATCTTATCTTATAAGATAGTTTATTGTGTGTGTCTAACATCTTATTTATCTTATCTTATCTTATCTGATCTGATCTGATCTGATCTGATCTTATCTTATCTTATCTTATCTTATCTGATCTTATCTGATCTTATCTTATCTTATAAAATCTTATATAAGTTAAAATAAGTTGAACAGAACGGACCCTTACTAGTTACGGTTATGTTTTTATTGGTATAATTATATTCATATGTCATTAGGTGTGATAATAAATAAAATAAAATTAGATATTTTCGCCATTTTTTTTATAAATACTTTCCTTTTGTGATTTATCTGTGACATTTTTTGACATAAAATATTAATGATTGACATAAAAAATAAAAAAAATTGTCAAAAATAAAATACTTAGATAATTCAGTAAATCCAAACTCTAATTTGATGTTTATCTTGACCATTATGAATCTATTTTATTTAATTAATGATTTTTTTATTGAATTCAAATTTTATTTTAGGTTATAATCATGATTGTCTTATAGGAATATAATCATATTCTTAATTAATAAACCAAGCTTGCTTGGTGGAGGTGTTGGGGAACTCACCTTGTGACTTTGAGGTCACAAGTTCGAGCCCCACTACCTACTTGTACTTGGGAGTAGGGATTTCCTTAATCCCCCCTACTCTCAAGCATTGACCTGTGTAGCTGGGCTGACTGACCTGCGATAGGTGCTGATCCAGTATGGTCCTTCTTTTTAATTACCAAGGGATTCCCAGTGGAGGCCCAAAAAAAAATTCTTAATTAATAATTGTTATTTTAATACAAATCTCAAACTATATTCAATTACAATGAGCTTGTATATACTTTTTTTGCAGTATGTAGCAAAAGTTATTTTACTCAATTATTTTATTGATTTTTTAGATGATTTACTGTAAAAAATCAAACCGTATTTGCTCTTCATACTTCTAAAACTCTTATTCTTACCATAATACATGTAGTACTTATTATTATATTAAATTAATACTCTTCATATAAGTTATTTATTGTTATATGATCCAACGCGCAAGTTAAACGAAAAATATTATTATCCCCTCAAAAAGATATAAAAAAAATATTAGTCATATGTTACTATTTATCTAAAAATTTATAACTTTTATAGGTTGTAAGCACCTTCTAATAGTGTAAAAATTATAAATTGTACATGTGTTCTCGAAAAGAAACATAAGGCAAATATTTTTTTATATCGTGGATATTTTATAAAAAGAAAATGGGCAAAAATAGGCGAAAATATGAAAAAATAGGGGAAAAATAAGAAAACAATATCGAAAAATATTGGAAAAATATTTTATGGGGTGGAAAATGTTTTGGGGGTTCTCGAGGGTCACGGGATGCGATGTGCAGCGTTTTGGGTCGATCAAGTGCCATAACTTGCGAATGTGCCTACTCTTTCTTTTCTTCTTTTGGTGTGGTTGAGCCGTTGAGGTGCCAACTATTTTAAAACAAGGGATAGGATTTCCCACAAAAAACCTATCAATCCAACCAACCAACCCACTATATAAGGATTGTTTCTTGGGTAAATATATAACTGATTATACTTCCTCAGTTTCTCAATAAGTGCAACATAGAGAAAGTGGGGAAATACCAAGGAATGTAGAGAGAGAAAGTTGGGACCACAATAAAGTAGAGTAATTCAAGTGATGAAACAAAAAAGTGGATCCCGCTTGCTTTTTGGTGGCATATTCGTAATAATATTGAACTTTTTTTTACCATTTTGGGCTTGGTTGCACTTATTGTGACTATTTCAAATAAGGAAAGTGTTGCACTTATTGAGAAATGGAGGTAGTATACAATAGAGTAGTGCAATTAATTTAGATGCCCCATATCGTGCGTTACATACGTTCAACCTTATTTCTTCGTAATAGATAGTATTAGAATATACTATAATTTTAAATGTACGAGGTACGGTGTTTGAGGATTTTGATGAAGAAAATGTTGGAGATGAGACCAAGGAGAAGAGAGTGAGACGAAATAAGGAGTGAGGGAGTGAAGGTGAGATTGGGGAGAAGAGGAGAGAAATTGAGAGAGGGAACCAAAGACGACCATTGGCTGCTTATTTCGAGGAGTTTCAGGGCGGCGCGTGGGATTAACAGTTGGAAGAGGGTGTTGATATTTTCGAGGTTGGTTTTGAGGTGGGTAATGGGTGGTTTTGGTGGATGGAGATGGAGGTGAAGGTGGTGGTGGTGAATTTCGTGGGGGAGTTGGGGTGGCTGGCGGTGGTGAATTTGGTGGAATGTGTTGGGGTGGTTGGTGGGGGGTTACGTGAATTAGGATTAATTAGTTAGGGTTATTGGTTTAGTTAGGTTTAATTAAGGTTTAGGAGTTGATTAAGAAGGGGTTTAACTAACGGCATAGGCGTTAGTCAAAAGGGTATGTTGTGTTATTTATGTAAAAGTCAGGGGTATTTAGTGAATATCCAAAAGTTGGAGGGTATACTGTAAACTACGTGAAAACTCAAGGGTATTTGGTTAAAAAAACCATATATATTCATATTTTTAATACATTTTTTTTTATAAAAAAAGTCTTTTGTGATGATTGAGACGGACATCAATTTACACCTGACATGTATCAGTTTAAGTTATTCAACTATTAGCTAACTCAGAATTCTATCAGTTTAACCAAGAACATCTATCAGTTTTGAGCCCATAAACTGATAACAAGACCTCGTCTTATTCATTCTAAATGACTGAGACGCGTCTGACGCAAGACAATTTTTTTTATTTATAATTATCTCAAACTTTGTAATACTCTCAATATTATACAACCATATGATAAATGGTTTAAATTCATATATAATTTCCAATGATGTAATCATAAAAATTCGAATATTGTTATTTTATGCATTATAATTTTCTCACACAGTTGATTGACAATTAAAATCTGTCTTTTATTTATCCAAAATACTAATCATTATTAACTCAATTCATTAATAACTTCGAACTCATAAAATTGAAGTTTATTTATATGGTTAGTTTGGATTACGTACCTTAAGAAAAACTTCAATGGGACTACAAGTGTAAAATCTTTTTTTTTACAAAAGAATTCTAGATTAATTAAATAGGAGAATATGAATGTCATATTTTTTTATAGTTTAATATTTTTATACTGAATCAATTAGTATCAATTTTTGTTTTTGTCTCGGCCCCGTATTCTAAATCCCTAGCTTCACATTTGTACTATTGTGACTCTTGAAGGGTTATAAAAAAAGCGGAACTACTTTTTGAGATACAAGATCACTCGACCTTTGATTTTTTTTTTTATATATAAAATTGAACTATCTGTTTTTCTATATAAGAATTTGACCATTTGCACCCACTAAAGTAAACTAAAAATGCATCCATTGATATATTACTTTGGGTTGCCCAGCCACTCTTAGTCACTTAAAGTGATACATACTGTAGTGTTGTTTATTGTTACGTTGGTTGGAAGTTTATTGCTACCCTCTAATCCATAAACTAGGATATCATAATTTTAATTGCCTAACAAGGACATTATCATATGCATGTTAAAACACTTAACTGTTACATATCTAATATTCACGTATTTGTGTTTTTCAAACTTCAATTCATGATGCATGTGCAGGAAGTGTGATGGGATTAACATTAGCAGCCACATCATGGTATGCAAACATAGTGGTGTATGCAATGAAGAAATACAACATTAAAGATATTTCTGCTGCTCAATTCCATAATGTTTCGGGTGCTGGTGTCAATTTCTTTCCAATTTTAGGAGCAATTCTTGCTGACTCTCTCTTCGGCTCTTACACGGTCGTGCTTGTCTCATCCTGTGTCTCTTTATTGGTAAGCGTTGCTTCTTCACTAGATCTATGTTCGTTGAGATACATCCGTAGATGGGTGAAATGTTATCCATCCTATCCGTTCATACACTTCCGTTCTTCTAGTTCTACCATCACTACTTTGTAAATTTGATAGGAATTTGAGCATTAATATCTTTAATTGTATATAAATAAAAATTATATGAGTTGAGTTTTTGAAATTTTTTATTGAGATAAATTAAACAAGATCCTGATTCCCACATAACTATCTTTTTCCTTGTGTATAAATAGTATAAGGTTCCCAAAGTGAAATATGTGAATAGTATCGAAAAAGTCAAAATGGTAAAACTAAAAAAAATGGAGGATATTACACATGCTTCGTTGGATACAATCGAAAGTATTGAAAGCTTGACATCGTATGATAAATCGGTTTAAGTCTCTAAAATTTTATTCTCATGTGAGAGAATATATGCAAAACCCCCCAAGTGATATTCTCTTATACTTAGTGCTTGTTTGTTTGGTAATAGGAAGTACATATCCCAATGAAATTTGAATAAGAACAAAATAAATTCCATCTTTAAATTCATTAGATTATCTACTTACTTAGGGGAGTGGGTGAGTTACTTCTCCTACTTTATAGGAAGTACCTATATTATAATTTTTTTGCCAACCAAACAAGCACTTAAAAAGCTAAAACTATCTACCTTATATTATAAATTTGGTAAGTGGTAACTTATATATAAAAACAAAATGTTTACGTGGGATCTAATTAAATTCGTATTAATATGTAATATGGTGATTTCCCTCCATGACACAGGGTGGAATAATGTTCACTCTTTCATCTGCAATCCCTTCTTTAAGACCTCCACCATGCACAAGCACGAGCACATGCGCACCTCCATCAAGCCTCCAGTATGCCTTTCTCTACGCCACATTAGCGATTTCAATGATTGGATTCGGAGGCACTCGCTTCGTGCTTGGAGCATTAGGAGCAGACCAATTCAAAACACCCGAACAGCAACGAGTGTTCTTCAATTGGTTCATCTTCGCCATCGAAGCGAGCTCCGTTATAGGCTTTACTGCCGTAATTTACCTCCAAGACAAGGGAAAATGGACCTTGAGCTTTGGCCTTAGTGCTGTTGTGAATGCAATTGTTATTGTATTGTTTTTGTTTGGATCGCGCTTTTATCGGCTAGTTGCACGACAAGGAAGCCCTTTCATCAGCTTAGCTCGCGTCGTAGTTGCGTCGTTTCGAAAGCGTGCTCATAGGGCTGGAGAAAAAGTTGACGATGAGTACTTTCATGGTTCCATAGAATCAAAGATGATTAATGGAGCTCCAACTTCTAGCCTAAGGTACATTATTCACTTTTTAACTTTTCATTCTTGAGTTACATATGAAGAGAAACGCTAATGATTAACTGGAAATAATGATCTTTCCCACTTATTTGTATCATTACACGTACCACTTAATCTTATTGGTGGTAAAAAGCTGTTTAAATCTAATTATGTGGACAAATAATATTGAGTGACACATATTGTGCAAAAGAGTGGGATAGAAGATTAGACTCCCGAATAACATAATTCTACATATAGATTCTGTTATTCTAGTATGAACACTGGACTAACTACAAGAGGGGGGGTGAATTGTAGTTGAGGGGAAATTTTCGACTTATATTGCGGACTTAAAATAATCTTAAATGCGAAAGAGACAAACACACGAGATTTTTGCAAGGAAAACTTCCTAGGTCCAATAGGAAGAAAAACCTAGACCACGAAGGATTTTTGACTCAAACTCTCTTTAATATAATAGGCCAAAAGACTCGATCTTTTTACAACCTATTAATGGACCCTCTCTGTTCCTCTAGGAACTTGTTCCCAGTCACCCAGTTCCCCCTGAACTGATGACACTCACTTTGACTTCACTCGAACTCTTCTCTTTTCTCTCTTTCTTCCTCTCTCTTGACTACAAGGATATTCTCTAATTTCTCTCTCACCCAAACACCATGAATATTACAATAATAAGTATGTTGAATATGAGAGGAAATTACAAGAAAACTTTCTAAGTAATTCTCAATTTTTCGCTCAGGAAACTTATATGTTTTCTTCAAATAAACTTCCTCTTATATAGTGCTGCTCTTAATCTTCTTCTGGAAATCAAATGCTCCATGTTCTCCATAATGTGCGCTTGTAGTGTTGTAGAGATCATGTCCCAATTTTCGTTGCACTTCTTCCATGAACATTGCAACGGTAACAAACCGCTCCATTTATCCGTTAGTGGACTTAATTCCAGCGAGTATCAAGCGAGTGGGTTAAGGTAGTTGGAGAACTTCAAGCAGTTAGCTCCACATTATATGCCACACTTATTCCAACGTTTCTCAAGCAAAGCAACATCAACAAATATCTACTAACACTAAGAATCTTTTATTTCAAGATTCTAAGGTAATAGATTATTAAACATACCTTATAATAAAAATTCAAAGTGCATAAAATCATATCTTGACTTAGATTAAATAAATAATCTTTCTCCACAAGATATATAAATAAAAATTAACATTACATTATTTTTGGATTTTATATTTTTTCAAAATAAAAACTATATAACAACCTAAGTATTTGGCATCATCAAAACATGGAATACAACAATATTGCCCCTTTTTGATGATGGCAAATATTAGGCATATGAAAAATATTAAATTAACAAATACTAATAAAAGAAAGAAAAATAAAACTAAGCATCGCAAAAGAATCAAAAGCTAATGAGTTTAAAAATAAACAAACAAAACTATCAAAAGACTAAAAAGTAAAAACTAACACTAATCTAACATAAATCAGGTTTGAAGACAATGAAAAGAAATATCGAAAAAAAAAATCGAAAAGCATCACCCAAAAAACTAAGAAGACTAGAATGTTATTTTATGTGCCACTATACTTCCCCCTTTTGTCATCATAAAAAAAAAAACTAAGTACCCAGCAAGACTCTAAGAGTGCATCATATACAACAATGTCAAGGCTTAGTAGCTCAAACATTCATCTAATAATACTAGCCATCCAAACATTTTAATGAGCATATTAAGATGTGATCAATGCACTTTAGACATGAGAAATGCACAAGCTGAGTTCATGAAAAATAAAGGAAAGAAGCAAAGGGGACAAGAAGATAATAATGATGATAGAAGATGAAAAGAGATAAAAGATATAAACCAAAAAAAAAAAAAAAAACTTATCACCAGAAACTGATGTGTGATTCACATCCAAAAGGGTGATAAAAAGAGTAACCACAAACCACCATTGTTTAAAACAAATCAAAAAGAAATTAGTAACATTGTTTCATCAGATTATAGGGAAGGAAAGGGAATTAGGGCTTGGAGGGTTTGGGGCGAACAACATAAGAAGCGACCACAACTTCAATCTTCTCACGTACTGCAGATTCTCCTCTCTTCACACCTGCTAGGATCTGCTCCTGTTGAAGATACACTCTTGCAATCCTTGCTTCAACACCTTGGATCCTTGTATGCAGGAGGGACAAAGACTCCTGAATTGAGTGCAGAATTCCATGTAGACTAGTTGTGGAGAGAAGGGGAAAATCAACAGCCTGTGATCCTGGAGTGACCTGATCCTCCTCTAGATCAATGTGAACAACACCCTGACCCTGTTCCTTGGGAGCCTTGGTCACAACAATCCTTTGGCTCTTCCTCACTGACCTAGGTCCTTCAGCACTGACCTCCTCCTCAAGCTTCCTCTTGTTCCCAGTCTCTACCTTTCCCTTAGATTCTACAACCTCAAATTCTAACTTTCCACCCTGTACCATCAGAGACAGCCTTGATAAAGTTTCCTTGGTCAAATAGTTGTCAGGCTCTAAATCAAAGGAGGTACTAGAAGGGAGTTTGATTTGGTTCTTTTTGAGAATTACAGAAATGAGGTTTGCATACCCAACCTTTGTGTTGTGGGTAATACAGGTAGGAAATATGAGAGATCATTAAAGCGGGGAAGTTTATTTTTATATTCTTAGCAAGGCAAAACATCAAGGAAAGATCCATGAGGCTCGCTTAAGTCCTCTTGGAAGTTCATGGCAAAATAAAACGCCAAACTAAGTGAAACAAAAATTTGTGGAAAGGAGAGAGATCTTTTTGATCTAGGGACATGTCAGAATCCTTACCCCCAAAATAACTCAGAATAGTAGAGTTAGAAGCACCATTCACATTCAATTTGGCCCTACCCTTAACATAGTCCTTGTACCCTTCAGTTGGTACCTCAAACCACTCACCCAAATTCTTTTCATTAAATTTTACCAACTTGCCATTCACAACGCTAATGCAAAAGCCCTCATTATTTTCAAAACTATCAATAAACTCGCTCATCTCACTCTCATAAAGACCCTCATCAAAACTTAACACTAACCCATTTTTGAAACTTAACAAGATCAAGAAACTGACCCCACTTAATTTTCTTGCACCAAGAAAAATCAACGCAAAACCCTATGATGTATTTGGAAGACTTAGATTTCTTACCCCTTTTTGTAGGAACCAAGACTTTCTTTTCTTGCTCTGTTTCAGCGTCATCCAAATCTTCTTCCTTCTTTGGAGAAATTACCTCATTTTTAGCCGAATTGTCTCATTCTCACTTTCGTTGTAATCCACCAGAGGTGAAGATTTTTCTGTCGGAAAATTCTTGGTATCATCGGATGATTTTCGTTTGGGAGCCATTTGAGGGTTTTGGTGAAGAAGATGAAGTTGAGAGGTTTTGGAGAGAGAGAGAATAGTGGTTTTGTAGAGTTAATGGTTTTGGGGTAAAAGAGGTGAATTTGCCGTGTAATTGTGATTTGATGTGATGGGGTTTTTATTTGGGGTAGATTTATAAGGGATGGTGAAAAATTAAATGCGGCTTTTCCCTTCCTTCTTTAAATCCATTGAATTATTTTATTTTTAGGTTTGTACATGAACGCTGGTGAAGCGATACCAAAAATTTTTATTTGTGGGGGATGAATGAAGAAAGAAAATAAATTTATGGAAAAGAAAAGAAAATAGAATAAAATGAAATGGAGATAATATTTACGAAAAAAATAAAATGAGTAGAAGGTGTGAACTCATGCATGTTGCATGTTCAAGCTATATGTACAGAGACCTTACTATTTTTGCTCAAGTATATGCATGAACAATAAGGGGAGTATTATGAAGACTAATGTGAGTCCTTTACAATGATCGTGTAATGGATGAATAAATTCACAAGTTGTTCTTTGGCCACTTAGTGTAATCTTGTAACTAAGGGTTTTTTTTTGAAGTAGCACACTTAATGAATTCTAATCATCCCTAGCTCTAAGCGAATTTTCTCAAACTTTTCTCTAGGAAGTGGTTTAGTCAATATGTCAGCTATTTGATTTTCTGTTGGACAAAATTCAACTTTAACAAGACCTTTTTCAACATTGTCCTTAAGGAAATGATGCCTAATGTGAATATGCTTGACCCTTGAATGATGAACTGGATCCTTGGAAATGCAGATAGCACTAGTATTATCACAATAGATAGGAACACACTTAAATTTAATACCAAAGTCTCTTACATCGTTACTTGATCCAAAGGACACGGGAACAACATGCGGCAAGCCGGCCACATACTCTGCCTCTGCAGTGGACAAGGCAATAGTGTTTTGCTTCTTTGAGCTCCATGAGACCAAGCTTGTTCCTAGGTATTGGACAATGCCTGATGTGCTCTTGCGATTAACCAAGTCTCCAGCATAATCCGCATCCGAATAGCTTACTAGGTCAAAAACATCACTTCGAGAATAGAACAAACATAAGTCATCGCTTCCCTTCAAATACTTAAGAATTCTCTTAACCGTCGTTAAGTGAGATTCTTTGGGATTCGATTGGAATCGTGCACATAAACCAACACTAAAAGCAATATCAGGTCTACTTGCAGTTAAGTAGAGTAAAGAACCAATCATACCTCTATATTGTTTCTCGTTTACACACTTACCATTTGAATCTTCATCTAACCTTGCTCCTGTTCCTATAGGAGTATGGTTGGTTTTTGATCGTTCCAGTCCATATTTCTTCAGTAGTTCCTTGACATATTTTTGTTGATGGATCATTGTTCCTCTTTCAGTTTGCTTGATTTGCAATCCCAAAAAGAAGTTCAACTCTCCCATTATACTCATTTCGAACTCACTTACTCGGAAGATCGACAAACTCCTTACAAAGAAGATCATTAGTAGCACCGAATATTATATCATCAACATAAATGCGGACTACTAATATATGTCTGTTCCTTTTGAACGAAGGAACAAGGTTCTATCAACTTTACCTCTTATGAAATCATGTGAAAGCAAGAATTTTGACAACCTTTCATACCAAGATTTAGGAGCTTATTTCAACCCATAAAGAGCTTTATCAAGCTTATAAACCTGATTTGGAAGATCGGGATTTTCAATTCCGGGAGGTTGTTCCACATAGACGTCTTCAAGTAAAAAGCCATTTAAAAATGCACATTTTACGTCCATTTGGTACAACTTAAATCCCATAAAGGCGGAAAAGGCAATCAAAATTCTAATTGCTTCTATCCTAGCAACAGGGAGCAAAGGTTTCATCGAAATTAATACCTTCTTGTTGATTGTACCCTTTGGCTATAAGTCTGGCCTTGTTCCTTACCACAGTTCCATGCTCATCGAGCTTAGCTTGTTCCTGAAGACCCACTTAAGTCCGATAACTTTCTGGTTCTTTGGCTTAGTCTCCAGGTGCCAGACCTTGTTCCTCTGGAACTCATTCAGTTCCTCTTGCATAGCATTAATCCAATCAGCCTCTTTAAGTGCTTCCATATGATCCTTAGGTTACGTCAATAGATAAGAAAGTATGAAAAGCATAAAATTTTTTCATTTGGGATCTCGTTTGAGTTCCCTTATCAATGTCACTTATAATTAATTCTAAGGGATGATAATTTTGGTGTTTCCAAGGCTTTGGATCAAATCTCCTGGTTGCTTCTTGAGTTTCTTGAGGTGGTTGATTCACTTGATCTTCTTTAGGTTCAGGAGCTCCTTCATCTTCCTGAGTTCCTCCTTGTTTCTTGTTCCTCTGGAGGAGCGAGAGACGGGGGTTATCGAGACCAGGAACTATCTTCTTCTCTTTTCCTGCAGGGGTTAGTTCCTCATCACAATGATCAGACTCTTCAGGACGAGTCAAACCAATTTCAAAGTTATTATCATGACTGCTGTTCTGCAAGGAGTTAGTCTCATCAAATATAACATGGACACTTTCCTCGACACACATTGTTCGCTTATTGTAAACACGATAAGCTTTACTACTTAAGGCATATCCTAGAAAAATAGCCTCATCACTTCTAGCATCAAATTTTCCTAAGTTGTCCTTTCCATTATTATGCACAAAACATTTACATCCAAAAACACGAAAGTAAGAATATTGGGTTTTCTTCCTCTAAGGAGTTCATAAGGTGTCTTCAATGTAATTGGCCTTAGCATGACACGATTGATGATGTAGCATCTTTGTGTTCACTTGCTTGGCCCAAATTTTTTCGGAAGACCACTTGCAATTATCATCGTTTTTGCCATATCCTCAAGGGCCCGGTTCTTCCTTTCGACTACACCATTCCATTGTGGTGTCCTTGGAGCTGAGAAGTTATGGTCTAACCCTTCATTGCTGCAAAATTCATCAAACTTGGAGTTTTCAAACTCCTTACCATGGTCAGATCTTAAATGTTTTAATTTAAAACCACTCGTTCGTTGAATCTTTTTAGCAAATGTTAGAAATTCATCAAACGTTTCATCCTTACTATGAAGAAAGATAACCCATGTGTATCTTGAAAAATCATCAACAATGACTAACACATATTTCTTACGAGCGACTTTGGATGCGTACAGGACCACATAACTCCATGTGAAGAAGTTCCAATGGACTTTGTGTGCTTACCATTTTCTTGGATTTGAAGGAGGATCTCACTTTCTTGCCTTTAACACATGAATCACAAACACCGTGGTTCAATGACTTAATTGTTGGTAAACCAACTACCAAGTCTTTCGCACTTAGTTTATGTAGTAGGGACGGAGGCTTGCATGGCCCGTAACGTTTGGGCCATAGTAGAGGATCCGCTTCGATCACACTTAAGCATGTGAGATTATTCCTAGGAACAAGGTTTAGGTCAACCATGTAAGTGTTCCCTTTCCTCGTTCCCTCAAGGATCTTAGTTCTCGTACTTTCATTGCCGACTACACAAGACTCATTAGTAAACTTCACGAAATTTTCCTTATCACAAAACGAGATATGCTAAGTAAACTATGCTTTAAACCCTCAACTAAAAATACATTATCTATGGAATGTGACTGAGATTTTCCAATCTTACCAACTGCTACAATATTACCTGTAAGATTGTCTCCGAAGGTCGCAGTTCCTCCATTGTAGACTAAAAGTGAGAGAAATTTGGATCTATCTTCTGTCATGTGCTTAGAACAATCGCTATCGAGGTACCACAAATTGTTCCCCCTCACATCAGCCTGTACCATATCAAACTAGTTAGTGGTAGGAACCCAGTCTAGCTTGGGTTCCTTTGTTGGACTTGAGTCTTTCTTAATTTTCCAAACCTGTTTTACTAGGTACATGTTCCTCTCAATCCGTTCTTCTCTGGTGGAACAGTCAGACACAATGTGACCACTGTTCCCACAGTAAGAACATATTTTACTACTTGGCAGATCAACATATTTTTTCTTCTTGTGATTGAAACCGAGACCATCTCTTCCTTTATTTTGATATTTTTGTATCCAAGTGACTGGATCAGGAAGTTTATTCCTTGAGAATTCCAGTTTCTTCCTTAATACCAGATTTTCTTGTAAAACATTTTCATAATCAGTTTTCAAATTTTCAACATTGATTCTGGTATTAGTTGAAGAGACTGTTCCTTCAGGAACACACAGTTTCAATTCTGCCATTTCCAAATTCAAATGATAATTCCCGTTTTTGACTTTTTCAAATGCTTCTTGATAAACTCTACTCTTGTCAAAAAGTTCAAAGAATCTTTTCTCGATATCACATTTTAATGTGTGAAGCCAATTAGAATGGTTCTTAGTGACTTTCAAGGCATTAGTTACTTGATCTCTTTTTGTGCAAACTTCCTTGTAGTCATCTGAGGTTTCTAATAAAAGTTTTAGTAATTGGCTTTTATTAAGTTCTGTAAGTTCCTCTTCAATGGCATTAAAACTTACCTTGGGGTTTGATGATTCCACTTTGTCCTCGATATTTGCCATGAGACATAGATGGGCAGTTTCTTCTTCAGTCTGATCCTGCTCCTCTTCTGACTCAGACTCTCCCCACGCTGCAACCATGGCTCTCTTCATATCATTTCTAGAGAACGACTTTTGTTGTTCCTTGCCCTTCTCTTTGTACTTCCCTTTTGCTTTCTCGTTATCCCATTGAGGACAATCCTTGATGAAACGATCAAGACCTCCACACTTATGGCAAATTAGCTTCGTTGGTTTCTTTGTGACCTTTCCTTTGTAATTCTTGTTGAAGAATTTCTTGAATCTTCTTACAATCATTGCGGCTTCTTCATCATCGGTTTACGAATCTTCTTGTTCCTCGACTTGAGGGCCGAGCCTTAGGCTTCGATGATTCAGTTTCATGAGTTTCTAGATGTAACTCATGGGTCATCAAGGAACCAACAAGTTGTTCAATGTTGAACTTTGTAAAGTCCTTTGTTTCCAACAATGCCGTAGTCTTGGCCATCCATTTTTCATCTTGTGGAAGACTCCTTAGAACCTTACGAACTTTGTTCCTCCGGAGAGATTATTTTTCCCGAGATTGAAGTTCGTTTATAATGTTTGAGAAGCGAGTGAGCATGTCTTGAACGAGGCTCCTTTTTGTTTCATGTGAAACAATTCGTACTTATGCATAAGCATATCAATCTTTAATCGTTTCACTTCGCTTGTTCCTTCATGAGTGACTTGAAGGAGTTCCCACATTTGCTTAGCGATCTTGCATCCCATGACTTCGGTTGTGCTCATGGGGACCAAAACCACAATGGAGCGACTTCTTGGCCATGTTGTTCATTTCCATCTTGTCGAAGTCTTCTTTGTCAAACTCAGCAAGGGGTTTAGGAATCAGCTCCCCTTTCTCGTTCTTCTTTGTGACTTCAAAGTCACCAATTTCAATTACCTTCCATACTTGGTAATTTTCAGCTTTGATAAATATCTCCATACGATTCTTCCCGTATGGATAATACTTGCCATTGAACATAGGTGAACGTTGAGTTGAATACCCTTCATCAAGTTTTTCTCCCGTAGTGTTCATTGTTCAAGGTACAATCTCCTCAATGTTAGGCGATTCTGGAGGTACTAATCTACGATACCAATTGTTATTCTAGTATGAACACTAGACCAACTACAAGAGGGGGTGAATTGTAGTTGAGGGGAAATTTTCGACTTATATTGCGGAATTAAAATAATCTTAAATGCGAAAAAGACAAACACACGAGATTTTTACAAGGAAAACTTCCTAGGCCCAATAGGAAGAAAAACCTTGACCACGAGGGATTTTGACTCAAACTCTCTTTAATATAATAAGCCAAAAGACTCGATCTTTTTACAACCTATTAATGGACCCTCTCTGTTCCTCTAGGAACTTGTTCCCAGTCACCCAGTTCCCCCTAAACTGATGACACTCACTTTGACTTCACGCGAAGTCTTCTATTTTTTCTATTTCTTTCTCTCTCTTGACTACAAGGATATTCTCTAATTTTTCTCTCACCCAAACACTATGAATATTACAATAATAAGTATGTTGAATATGAGAGGAAATTACAAAAAAACTTTCTAAGTAATTCTCAATTTTCGCTCGGGAAAGTTATATGTTTTCTTCAAATAAACTTCCTCTTATATAGTGTTGCTCTTAATCTTCTTCTGGAAATCAAATGCTCCATGTTCTCCATAATGTGCGCTTGTAGTGTTGTAGAGATCATGGCCCAATTTTCGCTGCACTTCTTCCATGAACATTGCAACGGTAACAAATCGCTCCATTTATCCGTTAGTGGACTTAATTCCGGAGTATCAAGCGAGTGGGTTAAGGTAGTTGGAGAACTTCAACTAGTTAGCTCCACATTATATGCCACGCTTATTCCAACCTGTTTCTCAAGCAAAGCAACAACAACAAATATCTACTAACACTAAGAATCTTTTATTCAAAGATTCTAAGGTAATAGTTATTAAACATACCTTATAATAAAAATTCAAAGTGCATAAAATCATATCTTGACTTAGATTAAATAAATAATCTTTCTCCACAATATATATAAATAAAAATTAACATTACATTATTTTTGGATTTTATATTTTTTCAAAATAAAAACTATATAACAACCTAAGTTTTTGGCATCATCAAAACATGGAATGCAACGATTCCAATCGGGACATCAAATTGATGAATAGTCCTTTCTCTGCCCCCTAAAAAAAGGAAAAATTGATAGGAATAATCCCACCTTTTGATGGTCTTCTCTAAACAGTCCCACCTTCCATTAATCTCAAAATAATCCTACCTTTACCCCTTATCTTCTTTAATTGGACTTTTTACCCGAAACTTGTTGAATAGGTTAAAAGCACTTTTTTTTTCCAATAAGCTCCTTTTCTCTCCTCCACTTGACTCCACCACCACCCCCAACTAAGTGACCGACTCACCCCTACCGGCCCCTTTGCTCCATCGACCCGAGAACTACCCACCACCACCCGAAATCCACGCTAACCAACACAAAACCACCCACCACCACAAACCCCACGCTAACCAACAAAAAGCGGCCATATTTTCCTTTCCACAATCGAAACCATTGATATTGATGTTAGTAATTTCTACATCACAATTTATGAATCACCACCACAACAAAAAAAAAAATTTTAAACATCCATATGTAAGAAGCAGCTCAAGTCCACGAAAAACCAATCCCACAAAACTTTTTAACACCAATATAATCAATTCGTCAATTACAACCACATAAAACAAAAACAAAAAATTGAATTAAGCAACAAGGTTAGCTCGGATCGGAAAAAAAAAATGAGGGTGATGAAGAAAATGAGGAGAAAGAATGGGGGTTGGTGATGACCCATTGACTATGATTAATGGCTTCGCGGCCTTTCTTGAGGCAAGGCTTACGACCCCACTTTCTCCCTATTGGTGTTTGGCCCACAATAGATGGTGGTGGCGGCGGTGATGGAAAACGAGGAGAGAGATTGTGGGTTGCGGGGTTGGTGCATGAGTATTAGCAACGGGATGAAAGAGAAATGGTGGTGGACAGGTTGGAGAGAGAAACGATGATGGAGGGGCCGTTGGTGGTCGGCTAGGGCTTACCAAGGGGAGGAGAGAAAAAGGACGACGAGAGAGCGTTGGTGGCACTTTGCCGGGGTGGGAGGAAAGAGAGGGAGGCAATGAGGGGAAAGGGAGGGGGAGGGTATAATAGATTTTTTTTAATCATGAAAATTATAATTTAACTCTAGACCTATGAAAAAATGACACGTGTTGAGTTTTACCTATTAAGTTGGTTATCAACAGGTTAAGGACCATTTTAAGAATGTGAGATGCAAAGGTGGAATTATTTTGAGATTAATGGAAGGTGGGACTGTTTAGAGAATACCACCAAAAGGTGGGATTATTCCTATCAATTTTTCCAAAAAATAAATCAATCACAAAATTATATTATGCGGTACATAATTATAGGCAAGAGTGTAAATTTAGAAAGTTGATTTCATAGATATTATCTTGCAACATTACATGAGGGAGAGGTGGTAGCTCAGTAGAGTACCACTCTCTAAATTCCAAGGCATTGCCGGGGTTCGAATCCTCATCCCAATAATATGTTGGGGCATTTACTTCAGGGCTGTTTAGCCTTGTACCTAGCCTCTAAGCTGGTGTGCCCTGCAGGCTAGTAGCCTAGTAGGGGTTGGTCTTCGGACCAATTATCTTTCGTAATAATAAAAAAAAAATCTCGCAACATTACATATAGGTTGTGTTTGCTTCAACGAAAAAAAAATTTAACTGATTTTACTTTGATAGTGAAAAGTATATTCGGACGTGAATCAAGTTTTAAACTTGTACTATCTTGCTTTTAGTGAATCTTAATTATTAAATTAATCATCTAAAATACATCTTGTTCATCCACATTATTTTGATTGTTCACCATAATAGATTTTTCAATCGAGCTGCATTAGTAGGAGGAGGAGATAATCAACAATCAAAACCCCTCACAAAATCATGGACCCTGTGCACTACTGAAGAAGTAGAGGACCTAAAGAAATTGATCAAAGCATTGCCAATATGGTCAGGAGGCATATTACTTAACACTATATCTGGTGTTGCTGCTAGCCTAGTTGTTCTTCAAGCTTTGAAAATGGACCGAAGCTTAGGTCGTCATTTCAAGATACCGGCTGCAAGCATTCTAGTGTTTCCGCTACTATGTGGAGCTATCACGCTTTCACTTCTTGATCGCGTAGTATATCCACTATGGAAAAAGATTGTTGGTCGACCATTAGAGCCTCTTAAGAGGGTTGGAATTGGTTACTTCTTGACTTTCATCGGCATGATATCATTCGCTCTCGTTGAAAAGAAACGACTTAATCTACTACCTATGGACCATTCGATTTCAGCATTATGGTTAATTTGGCCATTAGGATTTTTGGGTGTATCGAGTTCGTTTTACTTCCCAGCAGAGTTGGCATTCTTCTATCAAGAATTACCAAAATCCCTAAGAAGTACATCAGCTTCTTTAGCCTCATTGCATATGGCTATTGGATATTATCTTAGTAGTGTGATTATTAGTTTGGTTCGACGAAGTACTTCATGGTTACCAGATGATATTAATCATGGGAGATTGGATAAAGTGTTCTGGACTTTAGCTATCATTGGAGCTATTAACTTTGGTTATTTTCTTGTATGTGCCAAGTTATACAAGTACACACTTGAGTCTACTGAGAAAGAAATTGAATCTGAAAAATAAGAGCATAATTGATTTATTGTGTGATATGTGCATGTCTTGCTTACTTTTGGAGTGTTATACGAACAGTAATGGTATGTTCTATGTTAATTCAGCAACTGTGTCCATTTTTTTTGGTTGTAATTGGATTGATTTGGCTGTGAAGTTCTTCAAAGCCTTTATGTAATTATGTAGTCATGATTTCCCAATGGGTAGGCTCATGATGGCTCGTGTAACATGTGCTGATTTGATCAAGAAGAAAAATAATGCAGTAAGTTGTTCTAACTTGTGAGCAACATATCGTTTTTGTTAATGAAACTGAAAAACATTGCCGAAAGTTTCTCTGGAATAAAGTGAGTCATTCTAGGTATTGCTCGAGAATCTCTTCGGAGGCTGTTTGCCAACCAATGGGTTTAGGAGGTTTAGGTATTAGGAATCTAAAGCTGTGAGATATTGCGTTCATGGCCAAACTAGGTTGGAAACTGACAGGCTAAAGTCGTATCACCTTATCAAAAATAACCTAAAGTCCACTAACAAGTAGTCAGGGAAGTCAGGATCGAATCCACAGGGAGAAAGTTATATTATTGTATCTGAATTCTAATATTATACTAACTAAATCAGTTGAAAATGGGTGTGTGACTAAACTAATAGGCAAATGATAGAACTAAATATGAAGGTATGAATCAATTAATAAAGAACTAGGACTATGGATCACTATGCATACAATTCGGAAAATCAGAGACGAATAATAACTACCCAATAAGTCAATTTATCTAGGGCACATGTAATTTCTCTCGAACATTACCTCCCTCAAAGATCACCTAGCCGCTCTCGCATGGTCAAGGATCACTATGCCTAATGATTGAAAGCCTATACGAAATCTCTCCTCTCGAAGTAGATTCAATATTGCGATAATAGAAATACAAATCGGAGCCTAATTCATAAATCTAGCATGAACGATTCAATCACGGAAACAATTGATATAAAGGGTAATTATATTAATCTATTAATCCCTCATTGCATACATAGATCCCCACAATCCTAGAAATAAAACTACTCACTCATGTTTGAGAATCCAATAACAAATTCCATATAAAAATCCATACTTTGAACTATTGCAAATAACTAAGAAATTACTCTAATCAATAATAGAGGAAGCAAACAATAATGGAGAAAACAAGGAAGAAGATTACCAAATTAAAGAACTATATTGAACTTGCGAATAATCCAAAGGTTTGATCTTGAATCACAATGAAAAGTAATAAAAACTAGGGTTCTTGAGAGAATCTATGAGAAAAATAAGAGCTAAAACAAAGATAAAACAAAAGACCCTTAATAAATGTTCAAACTTTCCTATTTATACTAAGTGGCCCGAAAATCATTAAATGAACGCGCGGAGAGAAGCCCGATCGGCCAACCAAGCCCGATCAAATCGGGCACAAAAATAGTAGCGGCGTTCAAAAAGCGAGACCACGCCCGATGGTGTCGGGCTGCCTCGCCCGATGAAGTCGGGCCGCCTATGTTCGGCGCCCATCTCGGCGAGATGCATGTATGATCTCGCCTAGCGCCCGATGTCTGTCGGTGCCGCTCGCCCGATGAAGTCGGGCGTCGGACATTAGCGTGCGGGGACTCGTGCCAGCGGCCTGAACACTCTCGCCCACGAACACGCCCGATGCTATCGGGCCATCTCGCCCGTCGGGCAGGACAACGAAACAACGACCGGGCAACGTCGCCCCGTCGGGCCCGCAACAAACACTTTCTTGGCCATGATGGACGCCCGATCGGGCATCAGGAGCCCGATGGAGTTGGGCGAGGCACCGTTTAGGCATCTCTTGGCTTTAGACGCCAAAGATTTACTTCTTCTTTTGTCCAGGGCCTCGGAAAGCATTCTCGGGACTTGAACTCATCAAATATGTCTTCGAACCTCTCCCGAGTCCGAGTGAAATGGTCGAGATAGTGGTAGAAAATAGAGAGATAACTCCCTAAAACACTGCGATCGAGACACGAGACGAGAAAACCACAACTAGATGGAGAGAGTTAGCATAAAATGGCTCCTTAAGAGCACCATTGATACACATTTTAGCTCAAATACAGGGGGAAAAACACTATATTAAACCATCACATCAAACTCCCCCAAGCTAAACCTTTGCTTGTCCTCAAGCAAAGCACAACAGGAATAAGAATAGGATTGCTTCACCCCTCAGATGGAAAAGTTTAAACTCAATTATTTCCAACTCAAAAGCATTCAAGCAAGCAAAATTCAAGTTCAGTTGCTCAGATCACCTGACTACCAATCACTTAAGTAAACCATCAAACGCAGCTGCCCTACATATCATGCAAATCTTGGAAAGGTGCTCACCGTGGTGTCACTCCTCTCAATTTTGTGGCAGGCAAAATATGTACCCGATCGCTCACCAACCCAACCATAATAGCCCTTCCCACTCACACTCTCATGTGTTTAGAAAGGTATAATATCGCTCATCCTAATCAGGTCGACTCAAATAACAGACTTAATCTTCGACTTTGGCATATTGACTCAATATTATTCCAATAAACAATCAAACACGTGCTCAAAAGGTCTTTTTCAGGGTTGTAATGGGGCTCGGGCAAAGGTATGGAAATTATTTGGGAAATGTGGTGGAAAAGCCAAGAAAGGGGAGCAAAAAACACTAGTAGGACTAGGTGTGGTAGAAACAACTCCCATGGCATCAAACCAAGATAATAACCAACTTTTGAAATTTCACGAACCAACCAACAATTGTCATTTTCAACATAATTTCCAACACTTTTGATAGTTAACGAATGAAGATCATAGAAATTTTTCAGATTTTTCACTATCAATGATTTTTTTTTCTTTCTTTTCTTTGTATAAACATATCATTATTTTCCAACCGCCCTACGGAATCAACCACACAATATGATATGAACTTAACAAATGCTCCCCCAAACTAGGCTTGGGACAATAGTCATTGCAAAGGCTCAAGGTGTGTAATGTGGTTTAATATAGATCCAAAAAGATGTCATTAGGCTCAGCGGGGCTAGGGGGAAAAATTCATTAAACAACTCTGAGGCTTAAAGATTAAACAAATGAACGCCTTTATCACAGCACACCAGAACTCAACGAGTACAATGCCAAAACCAAAATAAGAATGCTACGAGGAACTAACACACAAGAATAGATCGGATATAGAGATAAATCCGAGGGCAAGAATGAATCCTCACAATCTAACCAATTCAAGCATGCAGTTAAAATAGGCGCTTTATCAACAAAATCTACTCAAGATTAAGGCAATCATAGATCACATCACAACATCCCAATCACAAATGCCCAACTATCCGAGATAATGAGTTAAATCATTTTTCAAAATAAGTTCGAGGCACGGGAAGCAATCAATCTATTCATATTCAACTCGTATTTTTGTGTTTTTTTTCAAGAATATTTCATTTTTTTGTGATTTTTCATTTTTTTTTTTCAAAGCGATTAAACTAACTTAACTATCCTAAAAAAAACAGTAAAACAATAAGGAAAACAATAAAAACAAAAAGAAAAACACTACTAATACTTACAGAAATCCTCCCCCAAGCTGAACTTGGCAATGGCCTCATTGCAACAAGGGAAAGGAAAGGGACATGGGCATCAGCCGCCCATCAGCCTGGATCAAGAAGTTTAGTAGCCACATGGTGGACCGCCTCTTGCGACCCGCGTTGAACTGGAATGCTAGTGTGGTGGCCCTCTTGTAGATGAATGCGGTGCTCATTATGGTCGGGGGCTTTTTCTGTCAAGTCATCGGTGCTATAGCCAATGGTCTTTTTGGGGAGTCTGGTAAGACCGTTAGAAAATGCTCATCATCTGCAATAGACTCTAAAGCAAGCACATCATTTGAAGTAGCATGGGAGGGGGAATGAGGCATGCAATCATGGAGCGGTTCATCAACAACATCAATACTATAACATGACTCCTCTAACATTGAGCTTTTAGGTGCATTGTTTAGGCTAAACATGACCTTATCATCCCCCACAGTCAGTGTCAGTTTCCCACTCTTAACATCTATCACCGCCCCAGCAGTATGGAGGAAAGGTCTCCCAAGGATAATGGGTGTTTGAGTGTCTTCGGCCATGTCTAATATAACAAAGTCCACGGGGATAAAGAATTTACCTACTCTAACGAGGACGTCCTCTAATATACCTAAGGGATATTTCACAGAACGGTCAGCCATTTGCAGAGTAATGGTAGTACATTTTAATTCGCCCATGTTCAGTTGCTTACAGATAGAAAGAGGCATGACACTTACACTGGCACCTAAATCACATAAAGCTTTGTCAATAAATATGGTGCCAATATGACAGGGGATAGAAAAACTCCCTGGATCTTTCAATTTAGGTGGAGACTGGTTTTGTAAAAAGAGCGCCGCATTCGGCGGTAAAAGCCACAATCTCCACCTCATTGAGAGTCCGCTTCCTCATCAACAGTTCTTTCAAAAATTTAGAATAAGCGGGCACTTGATTTAATAATTCGGTAAAAGGAACCGTTACTGCGCAGATTCTTTACCACCTCTAAAAACTTACCATGCTCGGTGGTCGAGTTTCCTCTTGAGCATCCGCTCGGGGAATGGTAGCTTGATCACCGGAGGCACGATTTTCTCCTTAGTCACCTCCTTAGTCTTGTCTGCGGCTCCTTGCTCTACTTGAGGTTCGAGCATCCTCGGGCACTTCTTGTGGTTTTGGTGATTCCACCTCTAGCATTGCTTGGAGCATCGTCTTGCACTCCACTGCGAAGGGTGATAGCATTGGCGGTGTCCCCTGGGTTGCATTGGTTGCGAAGGTAGTGACCCGGATGGCCTACTAGCGAGATGAACTAGCCAGGCGAGCAATTTGTGACTCCAACATCTTATTGTGTGTCCCTTGTAGCTTATTCCGAGCATGCGGGCTCTCAAATTGAGACACGGTATCCGCTTGAAAGGAAATAATACCTTTACGCATCTGCGGCATTAGACTTTTAAGTTCGGCCAATAGGCGGTGCGGAGGAGGTGTAGATTGATCTTTGTTGGACCGAGTTCTCGATATCCGGAGGAGGAGCTTGTGGTTGATATTGTTGTTGTTGATGATCTTGTGGATAATGTTGTTCTGCTGCGGATTCATCACATTATTACTCCTATACGAGAGATTTGGATGATCTCTCATCCCGGGATTATAGGTATTGGAGTAGGGATCGAACCGAGGCTTGTGTGGTGACCGTAATGCATGCACCGGCTCACTAGAGTGTGAAAGAGCGGGGCGATCTTGAGAGTTATGTCCAGCTATCCCACAAGCGTCACGGATGAAAGCATTGTGACCGAAACACTAGCCATAGCATTGACACTCATGTGAGGGGAGGAATTGTTACCTAGCTTCGGAGAATCAATCTTACGGTGAAGAGCGACTAGTTGTCCGGTCGAGTAAAGAAATGGCTTCAACTTCATGTTTACCTCCCTTTGTCATAGAGGAACGAATAGTAGACGCTTGGTGAGAAGCGAGTTTCTCCGAGAAGTTCATGCCCTTCGTCTACGGCTTTATCCATGAAAAACCCACTCGCGGCTCCATCAATTACCCGTCTCGTATCCGCATCAACTCTAGTGTAGAAAATGTGGCACGAATACCACTTGTCAAAACCATGATGGGGGCAAAGACGCCGGCAGATCTTTGAATCTTTCCCAAGCTTCATATAGTGACTCTCCAGGATCTTGGGTGAAGGTCATTATCTCATGACGCATATCTCGCAGTCTTACGGTAAGGGTACCACTTGATGAGAAAGATCTTGGAGAGTTACGCCCAAGTGGTGATGGTGGAAGGCGGCTTATTATACCAAAATAAAGCTTTGTCGCGCGAGAGAAACCAAACAAGATGAGTTTCATCTCATCGGCGAGTAACACCAGCTTGTTTCGAGTAGCACAACATTGTAAAAATCGGCTGCAGTGCCGATTTGGGTCTTCGGATGGTAACCCGGAAACCGGTTATTCCGAACCATATTCGAACATGAGACTTAATTTCAAAGTTTGCAGCAGCAATAGTAGGCAACCGTACCCCAGTGGGCACATTATCAGGAGATGGTTGTGCATAGTCTCTGAAAGTCGGTTTAGCCTCGTCACCCATTCTAGCAGTAATAGGTGATACAGAAAATTCTTGTTGTGGTAAAGATGGTGGAGCGGTGTGTCTTTTGGGATGGTGTCCCCTGTAGACAACTTCGCTTGCTTAGTTTGCTTTACGAGTCTACGAGCGGTCTTTTCAATCTCCCGGATCAAATGGAATGAGATTTGGGGATTTCAATTTCTGGCTCATACACCAAAAACAATAAAACAAACGTGAGATGCTCCAAAGAACAGGTGTTCTTCGGAGTAGAGGTTAGTGTAATACTATAATTCAGACAAAATAAAAATAAACCGTCTCCCCGGCAACGGTGCCAAAATTTGACAGGCTAAAGTCGTATCACCTTATCAAAAATAACCTAAAGTCCACTAACAAGTAGCCAGGGAAGTCAGGATCGAATCCACAGGGAGAAAGTTATATTATTGTATCTGAATTCTAATATTATACTAACTAAATCAGTTGAAAATGGGTGTGTGACTAAACTAATAGGCAAATGATAGAACTAAATATGAAGGTATGAATCAATTAATAAAGAACTAGGACTATGGATCACTATGCATACAATTCGGAAAATCAGAGACGAATAATAACTACCCAATAAGTCAATTTATCTAGGGCACATGTAATTTCTCTCGAACATTACCTCCCTCAAAGATCACCTAGCCGCTCTCGCATGGTCAAGGATCACTATGCCTAATGATTGAAAGCCTATACGAAATCTCTCCTCTCGAAGTAGATTCAATATTGCGATAATATAAATACAAATCAGGCCTAATTCATAAATCTAGCATGAACGATTCAATCACAGGAAACAATTGATATAAAGGGTAATTATATTAATCTATTAATCCCTCATTGCATACATAGATCCCCACAATCCTAGAAATAAAACTACTCACTCATGTTTGAGAATCCAATAACAAATTCCATATAAAAATCCATACTTTGAACTATTGCAAATAACTAAGAAATTACTCTAATCAATAATAGAGGAAGCAAACAATAATGGAGAAAACAAGGAAGAAGATTACCAAATTAAAGAACTATATTGAACTTGCGAATAATCCAAAGGTTTGATCTTGAATCACAATGAAAAGTAATAAAAACTAGGGTTCTTGAGAGAATCTATGAGAAAAATAAGAGCTAAAACAAAGATAAAACAAAAGACCCTTAATAAATGTTCAAACTTTCCTATTTATACTAAGTGGCCCGAAAATCATTAAATGAACGCGCGCGGAGAGAAGCCCGATCGGGCCAACCAAGCCCGATCAAATCGGGCACAAAAATAGTAGCAGCGTTCAAAAGCAGACCACGCCCGATGGTGTCGGGCTGCCTCGCCCGATGAAGTCGGGCCGCCTATGTTCAGCGCCCATCTCAGCAGATGCATGTATGATCTCGCCTAGCGCCCGATGCTGTCGGGCTGCCTCGCCCGATGAAGTCGGGCGTCAGACATTAGGGTGCGGGGACTCAGCGCAGCAGCTTCGAACACTCTCGCCCACGAACACGCCCGATGCTATCGGGCCATCTCGCCCGACGGCCGGACAACGAAACAACGACCGGGCAACGTCGCCCGATCGGGCCCGCAACAAACACTTTCTTGGCCATGATGGACGCCCGATCGGGCATCAGGAGCCCGATGGAGTTGGGCGAGGCACCGTTTAGGCATCTCTTGGCTTTAGACGCCAAAGATTTACTTCTTCTTTTGTCCAGGGCCTCGGAAAGCATTCTCGGGACTTCGGAACTCATCAAATATGTCTTCGAACCTCTCCAGTCCAGTGAAATGGTCAGATAGTGGTAGAAAATAGAGAGATAACTCCCTAAAACCTGCAATCAGACACAGAACAGAAAACCACAACTAGATGGAGAGAGTTAGCATAAAATGGCTCCTTAAGAGCACCATTATACACATTTTAGCTCAAATACAGGGGGAAAAACACTATATTAAACCATCACATCAGAAACTTCTTAATAATCCTCATCATATACTTTGGGCCCTGGGCCCAGATTCTTATTGATAAATACCTTCGTGGTAAAAGCTTTATGCCATGTACTTCTTCTCCTAACTACTCTCCTATTTGGAGGGATATTTTAAAAGGTCGAGATTATCATCTCCGAGGCCTGGCAGTTACCATTGGAGATGGGTTTTCCACCTTGATTTGGTATCATCTCTGGGCTGGCTCCCAAACTTTAGATAAAGAAGTCATTGCTCCTATTTCTTCTTCCTTCTCCCGCTCATCTTAAAGTTGTTGATCTTATGAAAAATCATGCTTGGGACCTTAATAACATTGCTCATCTTCTCCCTCCTTCTTGTATGTCTCGTATCAACTCCATTCCTCTTCCACAATTTTACAACCCATGGGATGTTATCCGATGGTACCCTTCTTTTGAAGGAGTTTTTTGAATTAAAAGTGCTTATCACATTTCTTCTCCTCCTCCTTCAATTAGGTTATGTCACTTGACTTACAATTGGAAGAAGATTTGGAAGACCTCAGTCCCTCTCAAATACCGTATGCTTCTCTGGAATGTTTACCATTCTATTTTCCGATGGGTAGCAACCTAGCCATTAGATTACCTTCTTTTGTTCCTTCCTATTCAAGATGCTCTATTCAAATGGAAGATCGCCTTCATCTTTTCTGGGATTGCCCTAGTTCAAGTATGCTTTGGAAATATATCTTTGACAAATTATATAATCTCCCATCAATTGATTTCACTCTTTTCTTCAATGTTAATTGGAAAGATTGGCTCTCTTTTAACATTTCTCAGAAAACCAAATGGTTGCAGCTTTTTCGGTTGGTTTATGGCACATTTGGATTCATCGGAATAAAGCTGTTTTTTACCATCCTATGCTTAATGCAAAATTTTCCTTTAATCGATTTCATCTAGACTGGACTAGTGGAAAAAACCTTAAATGACACAAGCTAGCTGATACGGTTTTCGGATCCTTTGAGGTTCATATATTAAGGCCGAAGGTTTGGATCAATTAACTGACTCGGCCGGTTTGGGTCAAAGACCAGATCAGTTAACTGATCCAAGGCCAAAAATATGCACGCCCAACCCAACCTTTATTACTCCCTCACTAGTGCAAAAAAAACCTTAAATGTCATAAGGAAACTGATTCATTGGGATTAGGCGCGCATCAAAAAGTTTTGAGTAACAGATCTGGTTGGCCTACAAACCGGATCAGCTAACATAACTGATCCGGTTTGTAGCCCAACCGGATCCGTTAATGGGCTGGGATATTATTAAGCGCTGAACTCTTCAGCCCACACTATTTCTCTTCCCTCCTTAACATTTCAGCCCACACTATTTCTCTTCCCTCCTTAACATTTCAGCCCACATTATTTCTCCCTTCTCCCATAATTTCTCTCTCCTCACTCGATCCTCCTCAACCTTAACCTCACCACCCTCTGTTCTCTTCACCGCGCCACCCTTGTTCTCTTCTCTCTCCTCCCTCCTCTCCTCTCGCACTCCTCCTCTCAACCCCACCGCACCAACCACTCCTCCTCTCATCTCTCCTGTCGTCGCCAACGAATCACCAACACCCCCAGGCCCACCACCCATCGATTTCAGACGTTGAAGAAGACGAAGCTACTCCGACGACAATGAAGAAGGACGATGAAAGAATGAAGAAGAAAGAAGACAAAAATTTCAGAGTGGGATAAATTAGATCTAGGGTTTGAGGTTCTTTTTCTATTTTCGTTCTTAATGATTTCCATTTCATTTGCGTAATTATATCTAGGGTTCTTATTTTATGTTCTAATTTATATTGTAATTTTTCGTAATTATATCTAAGGTTGTTCATATTTTTTTAGTTTTTTATTTTTATTTTTGTAACTTTTGTTTTTTCCGTTTTTTTGTTGCTCTAATTTTCTGTAAATTTTCTTTAATGTTTAATTTTTTCGTTTTTTTGTGTAATTTGCTCGTGAACCTTGTTTGTGGATGATAGTTTTTTTAAATTTTTGGATGTTGATCTGAGATATGTGTTGCGTTCATCTATTTTTTGTAATTTGCTGGTTCATTTATTTTTGTTTGCTGAAGCTCCCGATCTTCGTCTGTCATACTGAGCCAAGAGAAAAACGAGAAAGAAGAGTCTGCCATAGACTCTTTCTCATTTTTTTTACTGTTCACTCCCACCAACTGATGCCGTAAGTGGAAGAAACCGGATCAGTTAATATGTTTACTGATCCGGTTGTGAACCGCATCAGTAAATTTTATTTTACTGTTGCTACCCCATCCACTCGGTCAAAAACCGGATCAGTAAGGCCCATTTTGACCGGATCGGAAAAGGTTTTTTCCACTAGTGCCTCTCAACCGTTTTCTCTCACTCCTCTTTTCCCTCTCCATTCATTGTGAAAGATACGCCTTCTGCTGCTGCCGGCGTCGGAGAGATGGTCAAGACAGTAGTTGCTGTTATCGGGTTTGGCATTTTCATAGGACTGATTCTGGGGACTAGAGGAATGAGGCCGGATCGTGTGACTACTGAAACGCGTGTGATCCATGAGGGGGTAACTTTCTCCCACTCTGCGACTTTCTCCAAGAAGGAATCTGAAGAAGAATGATAGGTGAGGTTTATTGCATTTTCCTTACAATAATTTGTTGGAAATCAGACATAGCTGACTAAATACATTGTTTGATGAAGTATAAAATAGTAGCTACTTATATATTATATGTCAAAAGCTGTAGTTTGTTAATCTGTGATTGACAACTTGATCTGTTGTGTGGTTTCATTCGCCATGTAGGTTTAAACAGCGATTTCTGAGTTGCTTAGATGCCAACATCTTAACAGAATTCTTATACTGGCATACTGCTATGGTGCATCAAAGACCGTTGTAGGGTACATTTTTTTTAACATAGTTAATGTTAACATTTTAGATGAGAGTTGTGGAAATCTGCTAACATAATCAAGCACATAAGAAGATGATTGTGATACTAGGTAGGTAGCTCGAATGACAGCTCCTATTGTTCATGTATATCATATTTTGTGAATGCCTTACAATCTCACCCTAGGCTCCTTTATATACTAGGAGACAAAAGGATGAGTCACAATCCCTAGGTTGATACACACATGATCCAAGATAGGACATAACTGTTGGAGTTTACGTAATGTGCACTGACACACTGTCATGTTGTTCTGGGTGTTGAATTGATTCTGCTTGCTGTATGAGTTGCACTATTTGATGATAATGGTGGTTGATATTTGTTCTTGGATGAACAATGAGTTGAAGTTTTTAGGAGTGCACGTGTGTGTTATTCTGGAAACTAGATGATGCTCAAATTGTTGGGGTGATTCGATTGTTTGTATGTCTTGCTCATATGATTTGGTTGTTTGGTAGTTTTCTGGAGATATTATTGTTTGTAAAACATGTTGGTACTGGTGTTGATTAGATTTTGCATGAATTGGAGTTTTTTTTTTTGAAGGTGTGTTGTGATGGAGATTAATTGGATAATGGGTGTTGTACTGTTGGACGATAATGGAGAGTGGTTCACTGTTGAATGTTGATATCAATTGTTGCTAGATTGTTTGATTGAAGTTTTGGAGTTTATGGTTTAGTCAAAGTATGATTGACTTAGTTTGTTACTTCTAGTTTGTTTTTCATTTCACATTGGAGTTCATGAAGACATGGTGATCCATATGGTTCACATTTTTCATTTTTCTCCAGAGCTTCAAGCTCCTTCTCCATTGCTTCAATCCACCCAGGTTGAGTTGCTGCTTCATAGTAGGTCTTAGGTTCTTCTGTTTCAACAATTTTAGTCACCATGTTAGCAAAATGTTCACCAACATTAGCTGTAACAACAGGTGCAACCTCTTCAGCTTGATTTCTGGTATTTGTTTTATGAGTAGTAGTGACAAAATCATTCAACCAGGTTGGTGGGGTTGAGGTTCTAGAAGATTTTCTTACTTGTACTGGTGATGTACACTAGTACAAAATTAACGATTTGCGTCGGACCTGAGACCACCATTTGCGTCGGACATTGGTCCGACGGCACAGGTCTCGTCGCAGATAAGGATACTAGATCTGCGTCGGATAAGGACACGACGCAGATGGTTGGCTATTTGCGTCGGACTTTGCTCAACGTGCGACGCACATAACGCATCGCCCATGCATACCATAGCCATTTGTGTCTCCCATCTGCGTCACATGTTGAGCTATGTGCGACGCAGATGATTGATCATCTGCGTCGCACATAGCTCAACATGCGACGCAGATGGGAGACATGCCAATGCCCCAGCAGTAGCCTAGCAAGCCCAGGCAAGACTCATTTGCGTCGCACATGGAGCCACATGCGACGCAAATGAAGTCTTCTGCGTCGGATCCGGCATTACATGCGACGCAAATGCTGCGATTTTTCATTAAAAAAAATAAATACCCTCATCCCAATTCCCAACAATTCATCAGTTTACACCAAATAGTTTACAAATATGGCATTCACATGAACGAACTGCAAAAGAACGAAATACAAAAGAACAAATAATATTTGAAATAGAAGCACTAATTACAGAAACTATGAATATTAAGAACGAAATACAATAAAACGAAATGAAAAAATTGAACCCAAAAAAAAATCAGATCTAACACAAAAAGAACCCTAAAAATTCATGTCCACACCGTCAACTCCTTCAATCTTCACCGACGATGTGTTCTTCAATCTTCACTAGCGTTAAAAAACTGAAAAAATACAAGAAATTTCATTTTTGATAGGTTCAATTTTTTTTATTTCAAAAATAAACATAAATATGGCAAAATAAAGAAATTCAGAATAAAATACCTGAAAATCGAAAAACTTTTGGAAAACTGAAGAACTTTTCGAACTCCAAATCAGATGAAATAAATTTGGCAGCAGGGACGAGCACAACAACGGCAACAACCAGCACCAACGGCGGTTGGCGGCGATGCAGCGATGAAGGACAATGAACGAAGAGAAAGGGAGAAGCAGAGCAGCGACGAGCGGCCAAAGCAAAGGCTCTGAGCAGCGTGGGGGAGGCGAAACTCCGGCGGAAGGAAAAGAGAGGGAGATTGACGGCACTCGTTGGGTGTTGACTGTTAATTCTCGTCGGAATTGTAGATCGAAGCACTTGACGGCGAGATCTATATACCGGATATCCCCGCGAACACCGAAATTGGTAGATCGTTTCGTTGTTTAAGATTCGAAAGAGAGATGAAGGTAGGTGAGAGAGAGATGAAATGCGAGAGATGAAGGTAGGTGAGAGAGAGATGAGATGCGAGAGAGATGAATCGTTTGAGTGAGTAAGAGAAATGAAGTGTTTGAGGAGAGAGAGAGAGAAAAAACGGCTGGATGAGGGGTTTGAGAGATGAAACCCTAAACTCGCATATTACATATGGGAAGCCCATGATTTGCGTCGTGTCTAGTGGCCCATCCGATGCAAATCATGGCCCAAAACTTATTTAGTGCTATCTGCGTCGCACACTCGAGACAATCCGACGCACATTGTAGGATCCAAAAATCTTGGGCTTTTTATCATCTGCGTCGAACATTTGTCAACGTCCGACGCAAATAGTATTTGCATCGCACACATGGGCACGTGCGACGCACTTTGTTGGATCATTTACGTCGCGTGCTCTATATCGTCCGACGCAAATCTTCTTTTTATGGTTATTTGCGTCGCGTGCTCTAGACCGTCCGACGCAAATCATCTGTTCCCACACATTTGCGTCAGTCTTTCTTTTGTGCGACGCAAATTATCATTTTTCTACTAGTGGTAGGTTGAGTAGAAGGTGCAGATTCTATGTGAGTCACAGGAGTGACAGAAAAAGATTGAGGAATTGTGTGAAGTAAAGTGTCATCAGATGGAGTTTCAGGGTTGGAATTTGTGGAGTTGAGACTGTTTTCATCTTGGTCTGAGTCATAGAAAGTGTGATTAGGTGCATTTGGTAAATTGAAGGGTAAAGGGTTCATAAGAGTGTGAGATTGAGTTGCTTGCATAGGAAAAATATGCTCATAAAACTTTACATCTCTTGACACAAACTGTTGTTTTGTGATGAGATTTTCAATCTTATAACCTTTTTGAGTTCCAGGGTAACCTAGAAACAGGCATGGAACAACCTTTGCAGCAAACTTGTCCTTCTTCCTCTCTGGATTGTATGTCATACCAAGACAACCAAAGCATTTGAAGTGAGAGTAATTACGTTCTTTTTGGAACATCATCTCATATGGAGTCTTATGTTTAAGAACGAAGAAGGGAGTCAGCTGAGAATATGGTTGCTTTTTTTGAATGAGCAAACCACTTTTCTTGTCTCCTTTTATTTTTGTATCAAATTGTCTTTGTACCCTATGCTAGTGAGACAGGCGTTGGACACGGGTAATAGTCCGACTAACTTATTTCATGAAAAAATTTCATGATTTTTGCCGAAAATGAAGTGTTATAGTACCCTTAGCCCTTACTTATATTAGTGTTGGTATTGACTTGGATAGTTGAGGTAAAATGAAGAGGCTGAATAAATAGCTTGTATCAAAGATTTGAGCGCCGCATGCAATCAATACCAAATGAAGTACCAAGTAAAAGCGGCCCGTTCCCAACATTTTGGAGGCCCTCGGGCAAACTAAAACATATTAATTCTCAATAAGATACCCACCTGGATTGATGGTTATCTTTTTTATGACATGTCTTCCTAAACCAAGTCATATCTTGCTTCTTAAATTTATCATGTCATCGACTAAAAAAATGTGTAAGTGCTTTGGCCTTTTGGGTTACTTCTTTAATATTTTTCTGGGTTTGAATTGTGAAAAAAGAAAAGGCAATAACATAGCCCTTCCCTTTTTCAACAGTTCCACTTTTACATTCGCTTTTATAAATGCACTACTTATTAACATCTAATAACTTTAACTATCTTACTTTATCGATCCGTACAATTTTTATGTAAAATAGAATATTTTAAAATTAATATACATTAAGATAAATCTAATAACGTACATTTGTTCTTATATATTAGTAACTTTATAGTAAAAGTGGGGTAAAAATAACAATGTAAATGTAAAAAGTGAACAACTATATTAAGTCCATGGGGTATGAAATAGCAAAAGGGACACGCTATTTTATATGAGAAGGAAAGAAAACTCACCTACTAAAGATTACGTAGTCTGTTTTAAAATCATTGAACGCAAAAAGAAAACCAAAAAATAAAATAGGAAGTTGCGGCTATAAAAACCATTGAAAACAAAAGAAAACCAAAAAATAAAATAGGAAGTTGCATCTATAAAAATCAATGAAAACAAAAGAAAACCCGAAAATAAAAAAAATAGAAAGCTGAAAAAAATTAAAAAAACGTCTAAGGTGGGATTCGAAACTGGCATGGAGAGATGTAATGGGTGATTGATTAATCATTATGAGTTTATGACAATCAGTAAACCAAGAAGCCAACATCATGTTTCATAAATGCAATGCGTGCAAATCTCTTTTATCTCAAACAATAGATAATCAACAATATGGGCATTTTCTCCTTGGACCCTGGGCGGGCGCCCCTCCCGCCTGCGCTCGGGGACAGCCCCGGCTGAAGAGGCCATACGAGGAGATTGATAGATTAAATATATTGTAAAAAACTGGAAGTATATTGTGAAATTTTATTTTAATGGATAACAACGGAAGTATATTGTAAAATTTTATTGGATTTTGGTGTATCTTTTGGAAAAGAATTTTTTTTTTTTTTTAATTTTGACTAATTGATAAATAAATATGTTAATAGTAAAATTTTGTATGAGCTTACCCAATGAAAAAGCACAAAATATGTCTATCAGGTAGAGGGTACATATTTACATGACGGTAGAGAGTACATATTTACATGCTGGTAGAGAATGTAATTAATCATAATAACCAACAACAATTTGACGTGTTCATATTTAGAATCCAAAATCAATTCCTAATTGAAAGCTTTTTTCACAAACACCAGCCATAAAAGTTTTCAGATTTTTCAACACATGGAGAACTTAATTTTGTTCGACTCTCTTTATATACATAATATATGTTTATTTTTATGGTCGGCCATACATAATTACAATTGAGTTCATTTTTTAAAGGCTCAAGGTGAATAAGATATTAACCCTAACCCATCAGTCTTCACTCCTTTCTCTCTCTCTTTGTTTCAGCCTCTCTTACCACAACCACCGTCAATCATCAAACTGTCTCTCCTCGCCACTACCACCATCAGTCTTCATCACCTTCTCTTACCTCCCTCCTTTCGAACACTTACGACCGTTTAATTTCTTCTTCATCATCACCATTTAATTTCTGGAAGGCTCGAAGCACCACCACAGTTTAATTTCTCGAAGACTCGAAGCACCACCACCGTTTAATTTTTCAAAGGCTCGAAGCACCGCCACCAAACCAGATTCGAAGGCTCTTTCTCTTTCCTCCGTTTAATTTCTCGAAGGTTCTTTCTTCCAGATCCAAAAGCAATTGCTCAAGATGATAGAGGTGTGAGAAATTGGATCTAAGGTTTTTGATTCATGTTTTTTTTTTTAAAAAAAAACATTTCATTTTTCGTTTTTAATAATTTTTCATTTCATTTCATTTTCGTTGGAGTTCCGGTTCTTAATTTATTTTGTAATATATTGTATTTGTTTCGTAATTTCTATTTTTTTCGTTAAGTAAATATGTGAATGTTTAAATTCATTTTTTGGGCTTGTTCTGGGTCGATTTAATTTTGTTTCATTTTGTATTTTCTTAATTTCCGTTTATTGTTCTTCGATTTTTATCGTTTTTAGCTTGTTAATGTATGATATTGTTGCTTTGAATTCGTTTTTTGGTTGTATCATATTTCCATATTGTTGAATATCTTTATAATTTGTTTTTAGCTTGCTTTATATGATTTCCATATTCGTTTTTTAGTGTATGATTTGTGGAATGATATTTTCAATATTTTGGATCCTAGCCAACTGTTGTGTTGGCTGTGGCATGTGGGTCAGGCCTGGACCCATTTTTTTTAATTTGCTCATTCAAACTTTACTGATCCGGTTATGGGTGAAAACTGGATCAGTTCATGGTCAACTGATTCGGTTTTTACCAAAAACCAGATCAGTTTGTTGAGTCCCCTAGGTTTTGAATAATGACAAACCACTGTAGGGAATAGTTGTTATTACAAGTGGTTCGAGGCTGTTAGGAAACAACTAAGTATCCAGCTGTTCCTGACTGTTTAAGTGAAACAATCAAAAGAATATTTGCTATGCTATGATGTGTTCTTGTGTAGCAAACAGGTTATTCCAAGACTTGAAGCCAAGAAGCCCTCTCGAAGTTGTTCGAGGAAAAGACAAAGTTCTTCATTGTTGATTCAAGGGAAGCTTCAAGGATTGAAGTGCATGAAGATAGTTTAGGATTCTTTAATTGATTCATCTTAGGTCTTCATGTAATATTTGCATATGATATTTCTAGTGGAATTATTTGTGTTGTTCTTAAGTGTGAAATAGTAGGGTTTTGAATATGGAACCAGTTGGTGACATATTCAGAACATTACTAAGTAGGGTAACAGGTCTGGGTACCAGTTACTTTACCGGATGATTGAGCTGGCTGTTTTAGAAATGATTTTCGGAAAAATATTTTCTCAAATACTTTTCATAAGAAATATTTGTCAGCTTGTAGAATCATAGTTCAGTATTTACTTACCTTAAAGCATGTGTATATCTTAGATAATATCTTTCGAGAAAGATATTGTTCAAGATATACTTTCCATAACTTAGGATTATCATATCTTTGATATCTTGAGTTAGGGCACGCTTAAAGGTTAGACATAGGTCTATAAATACTGAATCATGATTCTTCTGCACTCTTGATGCTCTCCCTGATTTTATTGAGTATTTTTGACAGCCTTCATAAATAGAACAACTAAACAGTTTCCTAAAATATAGTACGCATCTCATAGAGCTTCATATTACTCTTTTTGTGCTTTGTAAGACAGCGTGATTTAAGAGAAACTGATTCTACTGAATCTTTAACAAAGGGGTTAGAGATTGGGTAGCGTTTGTGAGTTTATTCACGAGTACTTGTGAGTTCAAGTGCGAAGTAGCACACTAGAGTTAGTGTGGGGTGTGTTGTTTCCCTGGAGTAAGGGAAACAGGAGAGTGCGAGAGTATTCTTGTTTTTCTGAGTTGATTAATAAGAAAACAAGCGTAGGAGGACGTAGGACCTTGTTTCACTGAACCTCGTTAAATTTGGTGTGTTCATTACTGCTTTCAAGTTCTAGTGTTTCCACTCGGCCGAACCGGCCTTAACCTTGGTTCCCCCCCTAAATCGAAAAGAATTTGAATTTGTCACTAGATCGTTTAAGTACTCAATTGACCCCCTCTTGAGTACATTGCAAACCTTCACAATTTGACTTTTTGTCAACTTATCCGAGTCCAACTGATCGGCCCTAAACCGGATCCGTAGCCGCTATTTTGGCCTGGATATGATGATATTTTTTTAACTTGTGCTTGATTGCTACTAACAATGTTTTGTCGAGTCTCCAACTTCCCCATCAAAATGACTTATGCGGCTAATTGAACTCCTCCGCAACCAGGCTTTATGAAACTTGAATACTTACGGCGATTGGAAAGGGAATGACAAAGCCGGAGAGGAGGGGGAATCATTAGGAAAGACAATGGCAATTGGTACATTGGTTAGTCTATCAAATTTCCGAAGCCCTCTCCACTTGCAACCGAACCGGCTAGCAATTCGAGAGGGTGCAAAAGCATAAGGAATTCAGCATTATGAAGCTAGAACTAGAGACCGACGCTTATGCTCTCAAAGCGATGTTAGATAACTCTCAAGACTACATCATTCATGAATTGGGTTTGCTCCTTCAGAGATGTTATCACTCTTCTAGGAAGAGACCGAGTGATTTATATTAAACATGTTCGTCGAGAAGGTAACCAAGTAGCTCATATACTAAATCAATATACACTCCAAATGAAAGAAACCTTGAAGCTTCACTTCGTTGTTCCTATGGAAGCTTTTGTTGCTTTCAACAATGACAAGAAGGTGCTTAATCCTCCCGACTAAGCTCATTTATCCTTGCCTTCTTCATGCTTTTGCTAATACCTCGATGTTTGTCCCGATATCTTGGTAGTTATATGTACCTCTTTACGGTAAACTTTTACTTCTTTTGGTTTGTAATAGCGAGGATTGTGGGATATGTATTTCTCAAACACTCCCTTAGTGCCTTTGGTTTAAGCTCTTTATAGGCCACTAATTATTACTATATTCTAATGTGCGTTAAAAAACATATCGTGTTTGTTTATGCTAAAAACAATGGTGTGAGTGGAATTAGCAAGTAGGTCTTGGCTAATTGGATATGAGTTTGATAAATCTTTGGGTTAAATCTCCAACCTGGGTCGTCACCGCAAAATAAGAAGACAAACCAAGGAGGTTTCCCTGGGGAACCCTCTTCGATGCTTAAGTCGGATGACCGAGCAATAGTAAGTAAGAGAGTGAAGAGAATAGCCAAAGGTATGTGTTTGTTTAGTTAGAAGAAATTACCTCTATTTTGGTGCCAAGTGGAGTATATATCTTTGGGAGGTGGCTAGACATGAGGAGGCTTTGGGCTGTCCCATTTGAAGCCTTACCTCCACATATACCCATTTGGGCTTGATTGCTTTTGCAACTAACACGAGATCAACTCATATTGATCCCGGGCCTAAATTTAGACCCCAATAATTTTCCTTCCGGGCCCATTGTCCTAATTAGGGGAATGGGTTTTGATCTAGTTCGAGAACATTTAAAGTTGATCTTGGCGGATGGGCATAGGGTAGATGAGTCATGGTGAGCTAGCTACGGGTGGGGCGACTCGCACACTCGCTTAGCCGGGGCCTTCTCGGATTGCTCGATATGATATGGCTTATGATCGTTCTTATTTGGGTAGCGGTTATTATTGTGATTACGCCACAACCGTAATGATTACGTGTGCTTAGGGAAGTGGAGCAGTTTCTCGAACATGGCCCTCGACTCCTTATCACGCACCACTAAAGAGCAATTGCATTAAAGGAAGTTGCTTTTGAATTTCGAATTAAGTTCGTCGGACGGATCGAGCCACTACCTCCCTTGCCTATAGATAGGTTACTTGACATTTTCCAGAACTTCTACTCCTCTTTGCCTCTATTTTATTTTCCTTCGAGTTCTTTGGTGACCTCTGTGAAGCTTTCTTTCCTCTTCCTCCCATTTCTCGCACTAGTTCTTCTCCCTCATATTTGTGAACGCTAAACGTCGGTTCTTTCGTCCCGTCGATGAATTTGTACAACTCTCTCTTTAAAGGTAATGACTCCTCCCAATTCTCCTCACATCCTTCTTTCTTCATCTTTCTACCGAACCTTCCCTCTAATGGCTTCTCCTTTCAGGACATACAAGTACAAGTGCGTTTCTTCTACGACTTCATCAAATATGGATTCCTCTGAACAACCCAGATCCGTCGATAATACTGAACAGACTAGTCAATCTGTTGGTCAGGGTGCGACCCTGAATGAACAACCTTTGCCTATTACTCCTTTGTCGGTCGGGCCGATGGTTTGGGAGCTCTGTTTTTTTGGGAGAGGCTTATGGCATTGTCTCGGCCACAAGAGGTTCTTTGAAATAGCGAGACATGACCTATGACCGGAGCGGTTTGGGTGATCGTGAGTCCAACATAGATTTGATTAAAACAATTCTAAGGGTCATTTAGTAGGCAATCATATCCATCTGCAACTGGAGGATCTGTACGAGATCTCAGCATAAGGTTATTGGTGTGAACTGCCTAGCTCGGCAGACTCTCTTGCTTTTCCTCCTCCGAGCTGGATAGCCGTCTATTAGGCTCGTTTCGAGTATGGTTTGCATTTTCCTCTGTATCCATTTCTTGAACAAGTTCTCGGCATAGAGAAGTTATTGGTGTGAACTGCCTAGCTCGGTAGACTCTCTTGCTTTTCCTCCTCCGAGCTGGATAACCGTCAATTAGGCTCGTTTCGAGTATGGTTTGTATTTTCCTCTGCATCCTTTTCTTCAACAAGTTCTTGTGCGCTATGGTGTCAGCTTCGCCAAATTACTTACACGAGCCTTCGCAAGATAATAGGATTAATATGGGTTTGCATGTTCATGGGTATCCCATATCTTTCCATCTGTCCAGATTCCTCTTTGAATTCAAGACTATTGGGTCCACCGCTAGGAAGGGGTGGTAAACCTTTAAGAGTGGGACTGAGACCGCCACCTCTTTTTCGACTTTTCTTTGAAAAAGACTTTGGGACAGAGAGGTTTGTGCGGGTGAAGGTGCCCACGGTTGTGGCTCCGGGGTCATCCTTTTTAGGTTTTAGGTCCCTTTGACTCTCCACCAACCTACTCCCCTTCCTTATGATGTGGGGAATCGACTCCTCACGGCGCTATTGCATGGGAGTATTACCGGGGAACACAAGCCGACTAACCCTAAAAAGGGTCAACTCCAAAGTCTCGATCCCTCACTTTGACTTTATGGGTCAAGAGAAGGTATTGGCTGCTGCTGGGATGCACCATGTATATACGAAAGGTTTGTTGTTATCCTTCTTTTTGTTTAAGTTTTTATCTCTCTTTCTATCTTGTTCCTTTGGATGAGATAGACTAATGAGACTCTGTATAATTCGTTTGCAGCTGAGGGTTTGCATTTCTGACCAGCGAGTGTGGTTGGAGTTGGAAATGTCTCTTGATAGACTCCTTGTTCGTCTGTTCCTCATAAAGACTATCCTTTTTCAAGGTGGACTACCCGAACTACTCCACCCCTCCTCATAACTTGCAAGGCGGACTAGGGGTGGTCCTTGTGGATCATTTTGATGAGTGGAGATTGCCCAACCTATATGTTTCTACCTATCTACATGTTGGCGCAATTACAGGTCATTTCCTTACTCTTCCAACCATTTTTGCCACTAGTGTAGGAGGGGCCTCTCTGCTTCTCATTGCGGGATTGAGGGAGAAGATCTTAGCTCGACGTCGACTCGACAGTTTGGATCCAATAAGGGCGTCGGTGAAAAATGTTGAAGAACAGGGGAGGCTACCTGTAGAGAAGACGTTGATCGATAAACCGAAGGTCCGGGTTAAATTGTTGGAGCTTGAGAAGGCGGCCGTGGTCTCCGCCGTTGCTCCCACCCCGGCTCTGGGGAAAAGAAAGATAGGGGACACTTGTGGACCCTTGAAATGAGGAAGTTCCTCTAACAAGCTCTCCTAAAAAGATCCAAAGCCGACACTTCAGGGAAGACACCTGTCATGGAAGAAGTAGAGATGAGATTGGCGATGGTGGGTGCTCGACCTTGCCGAGTATCCTACTTTTGTTGGAAAAGAGGCTCAACTCCAACAGAATCAGCAGTTGCAACAGACATTTGGCACTCTACAAGCCCCAATCTCAACTGGTGAGGTTGGTGATGTAAAAAAGGGTTAGAACCCATTGTGGAGATTTCTGATTCTTCCCCTGTTTTCCTCGTTGACCATGGTCATCATGAGGAGACTTTGTCTAAGACTAAAGGTGAGCCCTCCTTCACGACAAAGAACAAGCATTAGCGGCATAATCTGCTTTTGACTTTCAGAGCTTTCATCTGACCTATATGAGCTTTGGTCCGACAAGGTCTAATATTCGTTTGTGTCTGGAGCATGGTGACATAGAAGCTCAGAGTCTAGACCAGTACCTGGTCTTCCAACTTCCTCGGTTGAAGTGAATGTCAATGTCGGGAAGCATTATTCGACTGGAATAGAGGCTGGCCCTTTCCAAGTGAGGACGCGCTTCTTTTTCATTTTTCTTTATCTTTGTTTGGTTGACAGATTCACCCCATTTGGGCTAGTTAGCAAATAATACATGTCCTTATTTGTGCTCCTTTTTTTCTATTTCTAGGACTTCAAATTGGGTCTGCTGTCTTTTTTTGGAGTCACTATGGGTGAGGGTTTCTATGCTGAGACGCGGGTCCTTAGTGCTCAAGTAGACGGGCTCCGGTTTTAGTTGAATGAGCAAAGGTCTCGTTCTCGGTCGCATTGGAGCGGGGCCAACTTACTTGGATGAGGAGGTCATTAGTTTGAGAGAGCAAAGGAAAACCTTTAACGCTGAGAGGAAGTGTCTGAGGACTGAGAGAGTCTGGTCTTCATCACTTCCGCGTTGCTGATGGAAAACTCGGAGAGGTGATGGCCCGGTGTGAAGAAGGTAGATGATGACAAGTAGGCCACTGAGGGTCGCTATGAAGAGTTGATAAAGGCTTCGTCTGAGCTAAAGGCATCCTTTGAAGCTCGGCGGGAGTTAATTATTAAACTTCAGTAGTAGACGTCCATGTTGACTGAGGACATTTGTGTTGATGCCACTAAGGTACGTACATACTCTCAATCAGCAGTTGGAGCGCAAGCACAAAGAGTTGGATGGGCAAGTGAAAGCCTCTGATACACAAATGAAGCAAGTTATCTTTTATCATGATTGCAAAATGATGGAGGCTTTGGACTCTACCCGGCCAGAGTTGTTGGATGGATGATTGTGCTACCACCATCAGACGATGTGTTTGGCATGCGTCTCCTGACTTCGATTGGAAGTTGTTGACGCTGCTATGAAGGGTCAGCGAGAGATGTTGAGATACCTATCTTGATGAGGTATATGTCGAGGCAGTTGAGGCATAATACTTGGTTGCTTTTCCTGCATAGGCGGCAGCCGAGGCAGAGTTAGTGCTCAGATTACTGTGGAGGTGGACCAAGCTGCTCAAGGTTTCGTGGAGGTTGGCCAGACAGTTGAGACTGCCCTTACTAGTCATTAACCAAGTGCCTGAAGGTGATGTTCTGGTAGGGCAAACAGATGAACTTGGCACGAATGTTGCCTCTGCCTCTACCCTTCCACCCGACTCTACCGCATGGGATTCAATGGGATGTTTGGGTCAATCTCCTCGGTCCTCTTTTGGGTCTTCTTCTTTGAGTTGACTCTTTTTTTTATGATCTTCCCGTGGTCAATAATTTCCTCTTCTAGCTTCCTATGGTACATTTTTGTAATTTCCTTTGTAGTCTTCAAGTTCTTATGTGGCTGGATTTTTGTTGATCATTTACTAGATCGGAACCATTTTAGTAGTTTGCATTTCATTGTCATGGTCTGCTTCTTGGACTCCTTTAGGTTGTACTTTGCTTTTTCTATGAAATTGAGTACTTTAGTTTTTGATACAAAATATGTTGTTTATTTGTTTAAGCCTTCTTATGCGAGAGGTACCCATCCTGCCCCCCAATTCATACGTTTTGCTATGGGTAGCAAAGAATGTGAACTTGAGGTTAGGTTTTTTTATTGACTAATTAACCCCACCTGAGCCAGTTAGCAGGTGACTTTTGCAAATTTGCACCAAATATATGTGGGGCCTAGCTTTAGCTAGGGGTGTGTAAAAGGGAACTAGGACAGGAATTTGGACCAAGATCGGATCGAAATGAACCGGACCGGTCCAGACTGGTGGATTTCGGTCCGGTCCCCGGTCCACATAAATTATGGATTATGGGTTTCCGGCTCGGCCCGGATAAAACCGAAATTTTCCGGTCCAGACCAGAAATCCGAAATCCATAATTTTTATTCAAAAAAAGCAGACTGGTAAAATAGCATGTGGTCCAGCCCAACCTTCAACAAAACAAGAAACCCTAAAAGTTTCCCTCTCTTTCTCTTAGCCTCCTTTTCTCTTTTCTCTCTCCTATCCATGTCAATTTCGAATTTATACTATTAAATATTATATTTATTCGTGTTACTTTGTTAGTATTATATTTCGAAATTCTAATTATTATGGTGTTACTTTTCACTTGTGTTGTTATTATTCTTCTACAGTAATTTATAGATTGAGAATTATTGTTACTCTTACCATCATTTAGAAGAGGATAGAATTTCTATGTTTACATTACCCCTGTTGTGCGAAGAATGGTCTAAACCTATTTACCAGAGGATAGAACCTGTTTCAAATTCATTCTATGAAATATTTGTAATTATTCATGTTAGTATTATATTTCGAATTCTTATCTTGTAATGCATGTTAATTTCAAAACCTTATCTTGTAATTCATGTATTATAGTGTGGTGTCGTGCTAGCTGAGTATTGAAATGTTCTTATATGTTCATCTAAATTTGACTGATGTTGACTTGAGTTGAGTTTTAGTTGAATTCTGATAATTTAGTTGTACTTGTTCATGAAGCATAAGTTGAGACAGACTAGTTTTGTCCAACTTCAATCTAACGCTTAAAAAGTGAGAATGAATAATTGGATTAGAATTTAAAACTTAAAAAAGTGATTTTTTCCAAATAGATTAATGGTAATGTCCGTCTTGAACATATATTAACTTTGTCATGAGGGCAACAACGGATTCACGTTCTTGCAATGTAAGATTTATTCACATTCAATATATTATGTTATAGTTTATATATGTAAGTTATTTTGATCCTTACTTATTGCATATGTTAGATTATAGATGGAGAGCTCCCAATCCAAAAGGCAACTCGTCTATTCTTTAGATCAAACTGCACAAACATTATCAGATGCAGCTAGTAAGATGGATATGGAACAATTGTGCAAGTCCTTACCTCTAAAGAAGAATCTAAAAGAAGGACGACAATACTTGGTTAGAATAACGAGTAAGAGGAAAGCAGCTTATTGGGAGCATTACCTCGAGTTCTTAGAAGATGGAAAACTATGAGCTGAATGTAAGTATTATTGTGAAAACTTTGCTGCTGATATTAATCTTAATGGATCAAAGAATGTTAAGAATCATTGTGAAAGATGTCTTGGTAATCCTGCAAATAAAGACAAGGGTACAGGAAAGCAAAGTTTAATGTTTTTATGTCTGGGCAAGGAGATAAAGATAATGAGGTTGGGAAATTGAAGTATGGGGAAACATTAGATCTTATGATCATTATTGATGAGCTTCCATTTCAGAATGTAGAAAAACCTAGTATTAAGCATTTTGTGCAAGTTACTTGTCCTAGATTTCACATTCCATCTCGTACTATTATTGCTCTTGATTGTTTATAACTTTACTTTAGTGAAAAGGCAAAGTTGAAAGAAACTTTAAGGAGTTGTCAAAGAATTTGTGTGACAAGCGATACTTGGACATCAATTCAAAGAATTAACTATATGTGTCTCCTTTGTTCACTTGAATGATAATGATTGGAAATTGAATAAAAAGATAATAATTTTTTTGTCCAAATTCTAGTCACGAAGGTGAGACCATTGGTAAAGCGATTGAGGCATGCTTAGAATATCGGGGTATTGAGGATAAGCTTTTCAACTTAGAGTTGACAATGCTAGCTTTAATGATCTTACTTGTGCCCATTTGAAAAGAATGGTTCAACGAAGCTGTTATGCAAGCTGGTGGAAAATTTCTTCATGTGTCGATGCATTACTGATATTATTAATCTTATTGTGTGGGATGGCATTAGGGAGCATGGTGTATGCATTGATAGGGTTACTAGTATGTTAAAAATTCCCCTGCAAAAATACTTAAGTTTAAAGAACTTGTTTCAAAGGAAAAATATACAAAACAAGTCTTTTTTATCATTTGATGTCCCCACTTGATAGAATTCAACCTACACAATGTTAGATATGGCTTTGAAATTTCAACGTGCCTTTAGTGGGATATCTCTTCTTGATGAGGAGGGTGTGAAGGATAATGAAAGGCCTCGAAATGTGATGATTAGAAAAAATTTGAGAGATTGGTAGTGTTGTTGAAGGGATTTTACCTTTTAAATTATCGTATTTCGGGTTCTCTTTTTATGTGATAAGTAATAAAGGGTTTATACGAGATTGTTGCCATTATGATATGTTGAACAAATGGGTAGAACATTCGATTTGGATTTCCAAGCCATGGGCCTTGCAATGAAAGCAAAGTATGATAAATATTAGGGAAATGTCACTAGTAGAAAAAAGTCGATTTGCATCTCTGAATTGCGTCGCACGACGGGTAAAAGCAGCCTTGAAGCATCATTTGCGTCGGCCATTCAAGGCGTCCGACGCAAATCATGATTTATATGCGTCGGATGTATCCCGCATTCGACGCAAAATTCATATGCGTCGGACCACGATCAATGTTGGACGCAAATCATGATTTAGGGCCTAGTTTTTGTAATACGATGTGCGTCGGACCTTAGAGTCCATGCGACGCACATAGCTTGAGGCCCGCTTTGTATATATATGTGCGTCGGACCTTATAGTCCATGCGACGCGGAGATAGCGTTTTTATTTTTAAGTCGTCAGCTTCCTTTACCCTACCTGCCCTTTCATGTCTCATGCATTGTTTCTCTTGAAGCCCCACTACACACACTCTCTCCTCCCCAAATAGAAATTCTCTTGGTTTCTTCAAATCCCCCAAGTTCGCACAAAAACTTCAATTCACCACTACTCGGGCAAGAAACACCAAGCTAAACTCAGTCGTATTTTCTCAAGTTCTCAAGTTTTCAAGTTCGCATCGACAAAACTCGTACACAGCCCCTTTTACGGTTTCGGGAGCGAGCGAATTGCATCAGACGCTTTGACGGAGTTCGAATTTTTCAAATTTTAAATTTCGTTTAGCGTTTTCATTTTTTCGGGTTCGAATTTTAAATTTCGTTTGACGAGTTCAATTTCGTTTTTCATTTTTAGATCGATTTTCTATTTTAGTTTTCAAATCGAAAATTCGTTTTTCATTTGATCGAAAAATATGAACTTTTATATCGATTTTTTTGTTTACTTTTTGGCATTTGAAAAATAAGAACCACTTAGTTCATGCGATGTCTAAGGTAAGGGTTTGTCTCTAATCTTTAATTTTCGGTAAATGTTAGTTCTTTTTAGTTAACTTATGGGTTTACTTGCTATTTGTATAGTTTTCAAGAAGTCTCTATGCATTGCAAAGTTGAAGAATGAGATTTTCAAGCAAGGTTCCAGAATTTAGGTTTAGTTTTCATTTTTTAGGAAGTTTCTAGTGTTTTAAGTTACTTTCAATTTTTTTTTAGATCCGGTAAAATTTGTAAGCCATATGTGTAAATTACAATTTTTTAATGAAATTAAGTTACTTTCATCTTTTCTTTCTCGATTTTCTTGTGGATACTTGATTTGTTTTTCTTTTTCTTTTTGAGATTTAAATAAAAATCGGGACTTTGGACTAGAAAGAACATATCTATGGAAACATTTGTGAAGATTCGGAGGCAGTCCGCAGTGCGGGCATAAATCATGGGTTGATAAGCCTCATGTGCATCGCACATAGCAACTCATGCGGCGAAAATGAACTACATGCAAGAATGCGCATGTAGTGCTAAAATGCGGCAGCTTACATGAGGTGAAGGAAGGATGCTTCGGCATGGCCGCTCAGCGTCGCACTTCACTCTTCATGCGGCCTGGCGAATGGGTCTTTCTTTGTTGTGACGGACGAGGAGTCATCTGGCCGTCGCATGGTAGGCGGGTCGAACGCGTATATAGCTAATTAAGCTGCATCGCGTCTTTATCGAGCCGCGAGATCACATGTCCATCGTCTGCGTCGAGCGTCTTGGCCGGACCCATGCAGAGCCTGAATTGCCGTCGGACCCATGTCAGAGCACAAATAGAGCGCCTCGCATCCCGACGCAAATTCGTCAGTTTACATGATGCAGCACTTAGTGTGTGGAGAAAATGAATAGTACTAGTGTGAGGAATAGAGTTTGAAAGGTATTTAAATATGAGCAACTAGGGGTAAGGGAAGAAGATGTGGATGCATTATCTTGGTGGGATAGTAATGGGGGCACCATTATCCAATTGTTTTCACGCATGGCTCGTGACATACTAGCCATCCCCTTATCCATAGTTGCATCGGAATCCACTTTTTAGTGCGGGGGACGTCGTCTTGATCCGTTTATTTAGGGGATCTTTGACTCCTAAAGTTGTACCTTTCTTCATGGAAAACAAGTTACTCTATCTTTTTTTTATACTTTGGATGTGTTATAATTTTATTTCATTCTTTTGTAATATCAAGCTCTAATTTGTACACAAGATTGGCTTAGAGCAAAGGGAATGTCGGGGAGTTAACGATGTGGAGGAAATACTAGAGTTGGAGAAAATCAGGAAGAAAATGCTATTTTATTTAATTTATTCTTACTTCCATTTTTCATATCTCTTAATTTTTTATTTTTAACTATTAATCAATTGTTTTTTTCATGACTAAATGTCCTGATACGATGATGTGGGCGATGATGTCTTTTGTGGACTCCTTTATATGATGGAAATTGAAGGGAAGAGAGAAAACCTTGAAGACTTGTGATTATCCGGAAGTTATTTTGAAGACATTATGTAGTTTACTAAGTTAGTATGGTCTTAAGAACTTGGACTTGGACTTTTAAAAGTTAATTCTTAAGTGAGGACTTTTCAAATTAATTGTTATGTATTAAGTTTGGATTTTTGAAGGTCCAGAAAATTTGTATTGAACTTATTATTAAGTTTGGCAACACGCGCCCGAAAACAGCAAAACGGCTCCCGAGGATTTAAATTTGCTTAGGTAAAATCGCCAAAAAAAAACCCGAGGTCCATTAGGTCCCACTCCCAGGTCCAAAAGAATTGGGATTGCGGTGCGGACAGTGCTGCATGCTAGCGTCGGCAAACACTTGGCTTTTGTAAACAATTTCACCATGCTTAACGTGACAGAGTCAAGTTTTGCAAATTTGTATCGAAATGTCTATTGGGCTTATCCTCGGTGAGAGCACTTGGCTTTTAGCCGACAAATTCACCTTTCACGGCTTAGCCAAGCAAGTTTAAATTTTTACCAAATGTTTATTGGGCTTAGCCTCAGCAAAGCACTTGGCTTTTCTAAACAAATTCACGCACCTTTGACTTGGCCAAGCGAGTTTCACAAATTTGTACCCAATGTACGCATTGGGCTTGGCCTCAAACAAGCACTTAGCTTTTGTTGAGACAAATTCACCCTACACGACCCGGCAGGACAAGTTTTGCAAAGATTATACCAAATGTATGTTGGGCTTAGCCTTGGCAGGACACTTGGCTTTTTGTTGATGAAATCACCACCATCTTCGTGTTACGATTTGGCGCAACCGCTATTCTTCTTCTTCTTTGATTGTGCTGAGTCATTGGGGTTAAAATTAAATTATTTTATTTTTTCAATAGATTATTTATATTATTTAGATTATTGAAAAAAATTGGATCTAGGGTTTGAGATTGTTATTGTTCTTTTATTCCTTTGTTCATTTCGATTCATACATTGATATCAAATTCTTTTGTTCTTTTTGTTGGTTATGAGAAGCAAGGAGACAGACTCATAAAAGTAGTTTTCTTTCTATTTCCTAAAAATCTTATGTAAAAAAGAATTTCTTCCTTGCACTAGCCCCGACTTGTCATTACTAATACTTAACTTAAAGTAAAAGCACTATAAACTCGATCATAAGGAGGCTTGTCAAGTAATGGTTGGTTTTGTAAAAAGGAAAAAATTGTCAAAAAAATAAGCTAAACTTTAAGCCATCTAGCTAAAATTAAGTAATTCTTTTGATTATTGATGAATAAGTCTAACTTTAACACCCATCAATTTTAAGCAAGTTAGATTACTTGTGGCCAGGTTCTCCTTTAGTTAAAAAAATCTAAAATTTTTCTTTTATTTTGTATTTTTAAATTTCTTTTCACTCCTCTCTCTACTCTCACTTCCATGGTTGCGTCATAAAATGTCACACACTCTATCTTCCCTTCCCTTTGGTTTTGCCACCCTAACCCACCCAGAAAACCCACCATTCTCTATTCTAATGTCCTCTTCTCTATTTTCTCTGTAGGCCAGTAAGCTTTCTTGTTATTTTTTTCTCTCTTATATTGATGTTGGTGGATTTACCTTCGGTGGTGTGCTGTTGCTTACCGTGAGCTGATGTCTATTTGTCCTTCCTATCTAGCTCGTACGTAATGCGCGTTATTTGTTAGGCGCCATTGGCCGACTTCTAGAGATTCTTAAGAGCCCCACCATGGAGTACCTATTTCTTCCTTTGTTCTCGTTATTGTTGTGATTTGCTTAATTCTTTTAAATGATTACAGATTTCTTTGGTAAGGTTAGGATTAGGATTTAAACCGCTTACTCTTATTCATAGACTAAAATCGGAGTGGTTATATGGGTATAATTGTCTAACATATTAGACTGCGAGTTTAGTTCCTAAATCATGGTTTTGATTGCAAAAATCATTTGTCAAAGGAAATCGGCTAATGTTGCTTGAAGTTTATTAAACATGATATCATGCATATAAGTTTCCAGACTCGCTTTTTTTTTTAAAGGAATTAAATTAGATAACTAATTCTAGTTTTTTGGTGGTGGTGTTTAGGTTGTGTTGGGACGGATGTGGGGGTGATGGTGATAAGTGCGTTTCTAACGCACTTTATAAACTCCTTATAGCTTGGTTTGATCCTCTTTCTTCCCTTTTCTTCCTCTTACTCTTCCTTATTTTCTTCTCTGTTTCTTTCACTTGATCATTGTTGATCATGGTGATATTTGCTAGATTTTCGGTCAAATTTTGACGTAGATTTCCAGTACATTTGCTTTCACCG
>CANSZD010002512.1:0-162557 GCA_947648045.1 Beta corolliflora | reverse complement strand
CCTCGATCTCGAAAGGGACTATCGCAACACTTTTATAATCGTAGCAACGTTTACATCCACTAATAGTTCTCCTTACCTTATTAAAATATATAAATCATCCAGTTTTCTTAACGCTTGCAAACATAACATATCCTCTTTAGGATGTCTTTACAATACTTGCGATATTTCTCTTTTTAGTAAATTCTTCTACACTAAAGCTTATTATATTATATAAATACATGAACTATGTTTCACCCTCTCTGCTCCTTCCTTAATTCATGTGCCATTTACAAATCTTGCAACTATTAAAAAACAAAAGAAAGTATAGGGCAATTATAGTAAAGATTACTAACTTAAATATATATCTTAAGATTTTTCTCATTGGTAGTATGAATATATGATTCCACTCCTAACTAATGCGTGATTTTTCCCCTTTTATCATAAGATTTAATTAGCATTTAATTATCCTTTCATATACTTGAAAGATGGAGTTGCCTTATTAATATGCATTTTTCAACATAGTGTCCCTATGCTTTATGAAATTCAATGTTGGCACTTAGTCTTTTTAACTTTCCACATTGTCTTAAACTTTAAATGTCACACAAAGTACCCTTACTAATATAATTTCCTACCTTAAACCCCACTCAACCTTCAATTTCTCAAGATCATACCCCAAATCCTAGTGACTTAGAGTGTATTCTATTCACCTTAAACAATAAGTTTCGGGTCCTCCAAAAAGTTTAGATCGGCCCGATCGGGTTTGGATTAGCCTAACACAACACTCAAAAATAAGTTCCATAAGCGGTTAATCGTGCCTAATAAGTTCGGTTTAGATAAGTTCGGGTTTTTCGGGTGAAGGGAATGCACCCTAACAATAGGGCTTAAAAAATCCTATCCTATATCCACATGCTAAGAAAGTCCCAAGATCCACTCTTTGGTATTTTGTATAAGGATATTTTATGTATCGTTTAATTAAAAAGTTTAGGAGTACAATGTGGAAAGTTCAAAAGTTTGGACAACGTAGAATTTCGTTAAACACGGGGATTATGTAGAAAAAACCATATTAATATTATGGACATATGTTACACCCATTTTTTAACTTTCGGGCATTCCAACGCTTGTGTATTAAAAGCAAGCCCACTAACACTAAATCCAACTCTAGCTATGTCATACCCAATCCACAAGCACGCGACAGCCCAAAGCAAGTTAACTTATGTTTGGCGATGACACCAAAGGATCCAAAGAAAAACTTGCGCCAAGATAGAAGTTGAGAGCAATGGGTAGTTATGAGCATAGGAATTAAGGAACATAATGGATTGAAACCATGCATACGTGAAGAGTGGGAAAGAAAATTCAAGATCCGGAGGCGAGAAAATGCTTCTAAGTAAGCGCCAAAGGAATTAGTCATATTGTTTAGGTAAAAATCGCCCTTAGGCAAATAACGATCTTGGGGACGACGACAACTAAATTATATGACAAACAGCAAGTGGGGGAACCAAGGGAGAACACAAGGAGATGTTGACACGGAAAAACCCCAATGAAGATGGGTAAAAACCGCGGTGGCTATGAGTCCACCAATCCACTAATGCAACTATCGTCAATGAAATACGACAGTCAATACATATCTAATGCTAGGAATTATTATTGTATCTTTATAGAAAAAATGTAATATGAGGAAAAGTAATGAAAGGAAAACAATATGCTTGTAGCTGCTCTGAGTGTTTGATCTCAAGTGAATGTAGCCGTTCCATCTTGTGATATCTTTCATATTTATACTCCTTAACCCCCGCGTCGAAGTTGTTCCACAATATATGGTAAAGATCATGCACATGTTCCAATAACTGGCTCCCTTGACTTATGTAAACTTCAATCCCGTTGCACTCATATCTTCTACCCTTGACTTAGTCTTCTTCACTTATAGGTCGTTGGTTGTGAGCTTAGTATGGATAACCCCGCTTAGTCGCTTAGTCCGGACAAATCGTCCCTTGTGAATTCCGACTAAACCCCGTAGGAAAAAATCGAGCATAACAATTTGCCCCCAATTGTCAAGTGGGGATGTCGCGGACCCATGAGGCAATTGAACTATGTTGAGACATTAAAAAGTACAACTCATCGGCTTCCATCAAAAGATAACCCATGAGGCAAGAGATAAAATAATTAAAACAACCGAAAAGATAGCAATTAATGTATAATTTTTCTATCCGTTAGAGACATAAGGCACCATGACTTTGTCTGACAACGCCCCTATAAAAAGCAACACTTGTTCCTCTTTCTCTCTACTCTCTTGCATGCAATCTCCATAATTCGAAAATTCTAGAGTTAGCTTGGAGCTTTGAGAAATCCGCCAAGAATTCCGTGTACCGGTAATTTTCCGACCGTTTCCTTGTTAATCTTCCTTCCTTTTTCGATAGTTATGGCTCCTCGTCACCGTAGTGCTAGGGTCACACTGTTCCTAATTGATAAAGAAAAAACTAGGCTAGAATCGAATGAAATTGAACCAATTATAATTGAAGATGACAAACCTCGAGTGTTAAATCCTCAATCACCGAGAGAGAGTTAGGGAAATTTCTAGAAACCGGTGGCCTTCCTATTGACACCATTGTTAGGACGGTAGGCGAAGACGAACGTCCCGAACATTGCCCCAAAAAATTGGATCGTTTTGTTCAAATACCCCTTTAAAATAGGGTTTAGGTTGCCCTTTTCTCCTCTCGTGAGAGATTTGTTAAGGATTTTTGATGTAAGTCCGGGACAACCGATGCCCCAAGTTTGGAGGGTGCTAAGTGTGATTGAGAGGGTCATCTGCGTCATGGGACGACCCGATCTCTCTTGAAGACTTGATGTATAGTTACAGCGTCAAGGTGAAGAACAATAGACTATCCTTACATGTTAGACCCGGCATGACCATGCTCGTAGACGTAACGAATGTGAACAATAGGGGCAGGAAAAGTCGATACATTTTCGTAGAAAAATCGTCACTAGGTGGATTGGGAGATTTCATCAGAGAATGATGGAATTCTGGAGGTCTGTCTTATTTTACTCTTGTAGTTTCTTTGAATATTGCGTCGTTAACTTGGTGCTCACATCTTTGTTTTTGCGGGCATCGAAACCAGGCCTCCTCAGACTTCGGTGAGAACTCTAGGAGCAAGATAGATGAGTTTGTTACCGGTAGACATCCACGAACGTAGCTTCAAAAAGATCACCGTCACGACCAAGGAAGTTGCTCATCAATGGCCTCGAGTAATAACGTCTCGTCATAATGCATCGTCATACTCGCATCGTCTTATGCTAACGTAGTGACCCCCCTTTGCAACTGGGATCTAGTCGATCCACGCCAAAGAGGTTTTATGGAGCAAGCCACAATGTCAGCCATTTTGGCTAAAAGAAAAAGGTCCGACGAAGAGAAACGAAAGGAGAAAGAAGTGCATATTCCGTCCCCCGCATCGTCAACGCATCAAGGGGGCGTGAAGGTCGCCATCCCGGCCAAAACCGACAAGTCTCGCCACTCATCCAAGCAAAGAGCCTAAGGTATCATCCTCTTCAAAGAACCATCGACTCGCCGCACACAGTATTCGTGCCCAAAAATTTCTTAGACCCTGACACCGATATGTGGCCTGACGTTGAAGGGTTACTCTTCCCTGTGGCTGAGCATCGCTTCAAGAATAGGTCATTGCCATACGTTCTGGTGGAAGGGAAAAAGATGATGATCCAGGTATTCGTCGTATACTTTAGATGGTTTCCTTAACGTTCGTTACTTATAACAACATTGATTTTAACTTTCTACATTGATGATGCATTTTTTCAGGAAACACAAAATTTCTTGGTGGTCAAGAAGGGATTGGACGGAATGTTCAAGGGTCATCAAGAATTGACTTCAAGAGGATGGAGCGATGCCAAGAATCACTAAGGAAGAAGGACGAAGAAATAAAAGGTTGGGAAGAGAAGGTGGCGTCTTTAGAAGAGACCGTCAAGATCCATGAACGTAAACACCGCGACGCACCGGCGGAAGTCGACACGCTACGCAAGGCGATGGCTCGAAGAAGATGAGGAAATGAAGTCACTTACGGATAGGATTGCTAGGCCGAGAAGGACTTGGATTTGGTCGAGGCGAAAACGACGGCAAGGATTAAAGCTAAGTTGATGTACCGGTTTTTGATGAAGCGAGGCGAGCCAATGGGATCCGTCCTAAGACATTAATTTCTACCTCGAGCATATGGGGCCCATCTCGGACCTCCAAGGGGATGACGGAACTAAAGCAACGGTTGAATCGTCGCCCCCAAAGGTCGTAGATGAGACGTTGGTTGTGGAAGAGAATAAGGTGACTAATGAAGAAGTCGAGGTTTTACCTACGACGCAAGAAGGGGTCGACGGGACGTTGGCTTCTGCCGCAGTGTCCGAATACATTGCTACCGACGTCTAAGCACACTATCGTCTTCTGATCTTAGATTTACTTTGCTATTTTCGATGTTTAGACTCTAAGTACATTTGAATATTTCATTTGAACAATGTGTTTTATCTTTTGGGTCTCTCGTGGGGGAGACCGTATCCAATGTTTACTTTGACTCTGTCGAAATAATCTTTTGTCTTATATGCACTGCCATAACTCGGGCGTTTCTCTATGGTTCGTTAGAACATGACCAACATTGTTCTCAGAATACCGCGATTGTCATGCGTTTTGAGCATACCAAGAATAAATAAATTAACATAACTTAAGTGTGCATGGAAGCGCATGGGTGCGGTGCGTCATGAACATTGCCATCATAAGGTGCCATCGTTGTTCGACGTTATTGCTTGCTACTTTCGTCTTGCGACTTAAACACTTGCGTCGACTTTATTTTCTACTTCGCTCAACTGGCCCAAGGTTCTACGTCTACTCCCCGTGGACTTATTCTTGAAATGACACTGTTAGTCCTAATCGTCGGTCTAACCGACGATACGACGATGCCTATGTCATCGATTATTTCAATTTGCAAAAAATAGACGAACTAAAAAGAAAAGAAAAAAAAACGAAAAGAAACAGGATCATTAGAAGTGGTACTTCTTTAGATGGGTAGCATTCCAGCTGCGTGGGATCATCGATCCGTCACGACGTCGTAATCGATAAGCACCATTTCCAACGACTAGGTTTATTTGGTAAGGGCCTTCCCATGACGCTCCAAGTTTACATGCATTTAACTCTTGAGTGTTTTGAAATACCCTTCGTAGTACCCAGTCGCCTTCTGTGAACATCTTGGCTTGGACTTGCTTGTTAAAGCTTCGAGCGACCATCTGTTGTTAAACGACCATCCTTACCAATGCTGCAACTCTAAGCTCGTCCAGGGTATCTAGATCATGCACCAACTCGTCGTGGTTCCTGGACTCTGTCATAAGACCATATCTCGTAGTGGGAATACTTACTTCGGAGGGCAAGACGGCTTCGCACCCATAGACGAGGGAAAATGGAGTCTGCTAAGTGGCCGTCCTTGGCGTCGTCCTGTTTGCCCATAAGATGGATGTTAGCTCTTCTGCCCACTTACCTTTTCGTGCTTTTAGTCGCTTCTTCAGGGACTTAATGATGGTTTTGTTGCTAGATTCTGCTTGTCCGTTGGCTTACGAGTACCGCGGTGTCGACGTGAGCAAAGTGATGTTCCATTCGTCGCAAAATCGTCGAGTTTTATCACTTATAAACTGCGACCCATTGTCGCATATGATTTCACGCAGTACTCCAAACCCGCATATAATGTTAGTATTTATGAAAGAAATGACCTCCTTGTCGCGTACTGTTGGAACGAATCGCTTCTATCCACTTAGAAAAATAATTCGTTAGTGCCAACATAAAGACCTTCGTCCGGGGCAGGGGGTAGCTTACCAACTTTGTCCATGCCCCATTTCATAAAAAGGCCAGAGAAGTTAAGGTAGGGTGCAACACTTCGAAGGTTTGTGTGTCATACCCTGCATGGCGTTGACAACTATCACATTTCGTGACATACGTGGTATTGTCTTTGTTTCATCGTCGACCAATAGTATCCCATTCAGTAGCGCACGGTTGGGACGTGAATTCGTCCACCGAATGGTTGCCACGAGGTACCGCCATGGAGTTCTTGCAAGACTTGTAGCCATTGGTCACGTTCAAGGCATCGTAAGTAAGGACCTACTACGACTTTTTAAATAGCACTCCTTATATGAATATGAACTGTGACGCTTTGAACCTCGGCTTTCGTGCTTCATTCACGTCGCTGGCAAGGTATCGTTAATTAAGTAATCTAACAAAGGTTTAGTCCAACCGATACCTACCTCGTTTCGTCTTCTCCTAACGTCTCGACAACTTGGACGTCCATAGTCGCTCATTGGTTTTTCGATTGGCTTGGTCTCTCCAAGTGGACGAGAGTAATGGAAGTCAACGTCGGGTCCTTCAAGGATGATCCTAAGTTAGCAAGCGCATCTGCTTGTGCATTTTGGTCCCTTGGTACATGCGTTATTGAAAAAGGATCAAACAGTTTACTTTTACCTTGGGCGACCTCTAGGTAAAGACGTCATTTTCGAATCCTTTGCCGCGAACTCTCCTTTTAGTTGGCTGAAAAATTAAGAGCGAAACACTATACACTTTGAGCGATTTCGCTCCCAAGTCACTGGCTAACGACATTCCAGCTATCAAGGCTTCGTATTCCGCTTTGTTGTTGGTTGCTTTGAAGTCGCAACACACCGCTTGTACTATTTTGTCCCCTTATGGCGACTTCAGCACGACGCCTAGCCCTGCTCCTCTGAAGTTGGAAGATCTGTCGACGAACAGGATCCATGGCTCGTTGCTGACATTGTTTTTGCGCGCAAGCTCTTCGTCTGCCAACTTTCCTAAGTCCGGGCTGAAGTCGGCCACAAAATCAGCCAATGCTTGAGACTTGATCGCGGTTCTAGGTAGATATTGGATATCGTACCCACTTAGGGCTATTGCCCATTTGCCCATTCGACACATCAATTATGGTCTACGCAACACACTTTTGATTGGGTAATTAGTCATAACAACAACAGGATGCGTCCTCAAAATAATGTCTTAACTTCTTAACACCGTGTGACTAATGCCAATACAAGTTTGTCAAGGGTGGAATACTCGGTCTCGAAGCATCTAGTAACGACTTATCGACATAATAGATTGGCAGTGCGATGGTGCGCTTCTCTCGTCGGGACGGCGCCGACGACGTTTGACTGACGGCTTAGTACAATTGAAGTATTTCTCCTTCAATCGGTTTTGACAGCAAGGGTGGTGAGGCGAGGTATGCCTTCAATGCTTTCAACGCCTGCTCATGCTCTTCGGTCCAGTCGAACCCTTTGTTCTTTCGCAATACATTATAGAATAAGTGGCATTTGTCGGACGATTTTGAGATGAAGCGATTGAGCGCTACGACACGTCCCGTCAACTTTGCGGCTCTTTGACATTCCGGGGTGACCGGATGTTGACGAGTGCTCGTATTTGATCCGGGCTAGCCTCGATGCCTCGTTGCGTCATGACATATCCTAAGAATTTGCTTGCGGCGACTCCAAAAGTGCATTTAGTAGGATTAAGTTTCATACCATATTTCCCGAGGACGTCGAAGGCTTGCGTCGAATGTTGTATGTGATTGTCGCCCTCTTCGACTTGACCAACATGTCGTCTATGTAGACCTCCATTGTGTCCCCTAGCTGAACCTTGAACATATGATTGACTAATCTCTGGTACGTCGCACCTGCATTTTTCGGACCAAAGGCCATAACCTTATAACAATAAATACCTTTGTCGGTGACGTAACGCCTCTTTTCCCGATCGTCGAGATGCATGAGGATTTGATTATATCCGGAGTAGGCGTCCATGAAAGTCGGCAACTCATGTCCAGACAGTCGCGTCTACCATTGCGTCAATATGAGGCAACGAGAATGGATCTTTGGGCACGCCTTGTTGAGGTCGGTGAAATCGATACAAACTCTCCACTTACCATTCTTTTTTTGGACGACTACGACATTAGCTAACCAATCGGGATACTTTACCTCACGTATTTTCCCGGTCTCAATGAGTTTTTGCACCTCGACATTTATGATCCGGTTACACTCCGGTGCGAACTTACGTCTTTTACGCTGAGAGCTTATGATGTGGGTCGACGTTTAACTTGTGCGTTATGACCTCCCGGCTAATACATCATGTCTTCATGCGACCAAGCAAAACAATCTTGATTAGCTATTAAGAAGTCAATTACCCGAGTTCCAAGTCTTGCGGGCAATGAGGCGCCTATTCCGGGGAGACTTTGTCCAGTCGGGTTGGATCGAGCACCACTTCGTCGATTTGTTGTTCGTCGGGCCTCCTCGGTACCGATCCGCCCCGTAATTGCTAGATGGACGCTTTGGGGGGCTTCAATGACGAACCGTAGCATTCACGCGCCGCTTTTGCTCCCCTTTGATTTCTTGCAAGCCCCATTTGGTGGGGAACTTGATCGTCCGATGATAGGTTGACGGGACCACATTCATTTTGTGGATCCATGGAGTGCCCAAGATGACATTATACGCCGAGGGCGATCGAGGACGTTGAACTTGGTTTGCGGGTTGACGCCTTCGAGCATAGGTGGGGAGGACTATTTCGCCAAGAGTTTGTTGTGTTCTCCACCGAAAACGACCAAGACCGTCGACTTCTTCGTCACGTCCTTCTCGTCTAGTCCCATGCCTTCCAAGGCGCTTTTGAACAATATATTGGCGAGCTACCACCATCGACGAGCACTCTCTTGAGGAGGCGGTTGCTAACGCTTAATGAGATGACTAGGTCATCACGATGTTCGTCCCTCGCATACATCATCAAGTCGTCAAATGTGATCGACATAGCCTCGAGCTTTCTTTCCTCACTGGACATGCAATCTTTAGGAACATTCGACGAGGGGGATCCGTCTCTAGCTAGCCTTTTGGCTGCTGAATATGTTAGTCCACAAATATTTGAACCACCAGAAATAACATTTATTACCTTTACGTGCGACGGTGGGCGGGTGGATTTTGCTTGGGAGGATTTTTATCGAACGAAGATTTCCCCTTGTCTCTCGGCGGAGTCGTGCAAGTGCCCCTTTGTTCAACATGAATGCGACTTCTCTTTGAGGGCAATGCGCTCTTCGGTTTTATGCCGGTGGTCGTGATGGAATTGGCACCACTTGCCTCGATCCTTCGAATCGGCCTGGTCGCTTTTCCTCGACCATCGAACGGGGGCTCCGATTTTTGTTAGCGCATTGACGACGCCTCCGACATCGACAGAGAATCCATAGGATCCGACGTCTAGATACGACGGTTGGTCCGCTTTAGCCTCGGTACCTGCACTTTCCATTACATCATTAATATTGTGTACCTGATTTGGGCGACTGTAAGGATGATTTCGCCAGTTATTCCTTTTGGGGACGAAGGTCTTGCGGTCACTCGTGCCCTCTGATACGTGACGAGTGGAGATGGTATTGAGGATGGCATCGTCTTCTTCTAAACGCATCTGAGCCAACGCCCTGGATTTCACCTCTTCGAATGTCGTGCATGAATACTTCGTCACACGATTATATAGCTTCGACTGAAGGATGAGACCTTTCCTGAAACATTCAATAGCATTTTTAGTATCTAGATCTTTAATGCCAATCATTTCTTTATAAGCGATTATAATAATCGCGATCAGATTCTCCCGGGTCCTTGAACAACGCCATAGAGGTCGCTTGTCCGTTTGTCTAGACTACGACCGCCTTCGAATTTACCATAGAACTTATTGACCAAGGTCGAGAAATTGCTGATGCTTCCTGGCTTGAGGAATCCGAGCACTAGTGGAAAAAAGCCCATCCGATCCGGTCAAAACTGGGCTTACTGATACGGTTTTGGTCCGGATCAGATGGGCTTGCAGCAGTTTGTAAAGATTAACTGATCCGGTCCTAAACCGGATCAGTTAATCATAAACTGATCTGGTTTTGAAGAAAAACCGGATCAGTTAATCATATGCAGACTTAGCCATGTCCTAAAGATTTTTTTTTTGCATTTTTTCATTATTAATCGCTACAAAATCAATACTTCAATAGTATATATCAATATTCATTTTATTAAGCATATTATGCTTAATTGAAGCATACGCATAAATAATTAGATACATAATAATATTAACAATTATAATCTGGCTAAGTCTGCATATATTACATGGCTAAGTCTGCATAGCTAAATTCTTTCTTCAATCCTTGTACTGTTGTCAGGCTCTTTCTACCATTCCTTTGTTGTACACGGATGTGCATATAATCTTTTGATCCAACTCTAGAATTCTCGGCATTTGCATCAAAGAAAAGGATCCGAATAGCGAAGCAAGCATGAACTAATGAAACTAATAACCTTGACCACTAAGCAGACTATGAGCTGCAATGAATGAAAAAATGAAAAACATTGTAGCCACAGAGAATATTTCTTTCTCCCCATAAATACCATCCCCACCAAGTATCTTGGTCTAAGCATTGTGAAGAGAGAGTTTTGACACAAAAAGAATAGACAGGATACTCGATCTTGTGACATTGCATGGTGTTCAACGTTTCGCTTTTGACACAAAAAGAATAGACAAACCAATTTTTCCTCATGAAAAGTGACCCCAAAGAATCACACTATTATAGGTTAGTTCTTTATATCGGGACAAGCAAGAGATTCACCAAAGACTAAAAGGTCGACACATTGTTTGTAGCAATCAATACAACATTTCTTTTTCTTTTTCGGGGTGGGGATGACATGCGACAATGTAGCACAGGGAAAAGAAACTTAGATAAAGCACATATCAAGACAAAAGATCAACCTCAATAGGACATGTAAATCAACACTACAATAGTTCAAACTTAAAGACCACCCGGATGGAAAATAGAAAGTTTTACTAATTTTCAACTACACAATGATGTGAGAAATTGAAGGTAAAACACATTCATAAGAAAAAGGAGCAAGGATAATTTAATACAAATGTGATGGCAATCTAGAAGGACGATAGTCAACTTGCTAAAAAGATTCAAAGACTAGATGTAAGTATGAGCAGATGCATAGTTCAATGCTACTTCGGTTTTCCTTTCTTTCTTTCCCCTCTCCTTTGAAATTAGGGGAAAGGGAAGAGATATATCGGTTAATTATAAACCAGAAACGAAAAAAAAAAAACGAGAGACGCTAAAGATAGTTAAATAGGATAGAAATCGATAAATGTAGGTAGTACCCATAATTAAAAGAAAGAAAGATGGAGACTCACCGCTTAGCACGTTTTGTATCATTTTCCGATGGAGTTTTGGCATGCGAACCATCTTTCTTCTCAAAAGAAACTTTTGGGATCATGAGAACCAGATTCACTTTGGTCTAGCTTTTCAGCTGCAGCAGACGGGATTTAATCCACTTCAAGTGAAGCAACGAGATGCTCCTACACTTTGCGTAACGCTTTGTCCGTGGGACGAACGCACCCCTTGTAAAGTTTCTTTGCTAAGGTCAAAGTTCTCTCGATCCCCATAATTAAGATGACACCATATGTTGTGGTCTCACTGTAGAGAACATATGAAATAATTGATTATTTAGTTATGGCAAAATTTATAGGAACTTCATACACTAATGTAGATCATGAAAGCTTAATTTTTCTGGATCGAATTCGGATCTTAAATGCATATTAAGCATAAACATCAAAATGGCGGGTTAGGATCGGAATTATGCTCCCATCAATTAGATAAAAAAGACAAGTATATGACTGCGTATTGATAAGAGTACTCAAAGATTGACCATCATACATGCTCACCGAAATTATATGTTCTGCAGACTTACGGTCTTATAAATTGTCTACCCTTGTGGTTCTCTTTCGCCTCAACCAATCATCCCAGTTAGTAGAGGCTTTGTCAAGGCCAAACTATTTCATGGATCAAACAACACAAAAACTTTACAAGATTAAAAAAAGAAAAATAAACGAAGGATATGCCTTGGGCCATTTTGGTGATAACTCATCCCATGCATCCTTTGACAACATTCATCCAAGCCCAAGAAAGAAATCGGACCGATAAAGCACGTCCGCACAATAACACGTAAAAGATAGATGTCCTCTTTTTACCTTCTTCATTTTTTGGGGGGGGTGGAGGAGGGGGTTCAACCCCGCAAACTAGCTAATTCAACTTTTACATGTTCCTCGTTCCAAAATCTCTAACTCTACACAATCCATGTTCTACATTATTTTAGTCATCAAGTAACATGTATGCCCTTACAAGAAACAAAAAACCCCACAACTTTAACAATTCCATCTTCTTTTTCCATTTCATAACCCCCTCTCTTGCTCAAAACATTTCTTATTGTAGCAAGCGAGCAACTTCGTTCTATGTTTTTAGACTTAGAAGAGCCAAAAATAACAGCTTAGTACATCAAAATCATAATGTTCCCTGCTTCACGCTCATTTAACCAGCTGGTAATCTGTTAGAAGGTCTTATCAAACATTTTGTCATACCGCAACTTCTAACCTACATCTGTTAAATTCTAAAATTTTGTAATTCTGTAACTCTTATAGATATTTGTATAACTTATTTAAGTTTTTACCTAGCTAATGTAACTCTGCATAACTTTTTCTTTAACTCAATGACATTTGAACTAGTCTGACCTTTGTTTCTTTAACTTTTACATTTTTGTAATTCTATAACTCTTCTCGATATTTGTTAACTTATTTAAGTATTTTTCCTATCCAGTATAGCTTTTATTACTTTTTCTTTAACTAATGACCCTTGAATCACCCTGACGTCAATTGGTCTAATATGAGTGTATGTGTAATAACAGTTAATGGCTAAAGTTGACATGGTTGAATACAAAAACTTATTTGTGGTCTTTGAATTATAGATACGAAAGAGAACTCGAAACATGGTTCAATATTTATCAGTTTCTGCAGAACCAGCCCACATTTGATAAACTAGTAAGTATAGATCCCTCTATTTCATTTTCAATGTGCTACTTCCACAATTTTGGTCTATTTAATTCAGAGTCACAATTCATTGTAACCTGTACATGTAATGCACTACCTAGTACCTACCATAAGCCAAAATCAATAAGAAAACAACATTACAGGTCTACAGTAGTGAAGCGAAAAGACAATATAAAAATTTTGAGTGTCCTGCACCATCCAATTTCATTTCAGACACATTATATAAAAGTTACAGTCACAGCAATCCAGCAAATTTATATCGGGCAAGAATAACTAACCAAGTTGTTCGATGGTGAAGTACTCATTTTCTCTACCATCCCCCATCCCAAGAGCGAGAAGTAGTTCACCAGTGCCTCAGGCATATAGCCCATTTCCCTGAACTGTTTGTTAACGCAAGAAAGTTAATTAAATAAACCATCATGTCAATCCAGACCATTATGAACAAAATGAAATAATAATAATAAAAAATTACAAGATAAATATGAACAAAATTGATAACAAAAAATTACAAGATAAATCAAGAACGAAAGTAAATAAACCCTAAATCGCAACTAAATTCACAACAATCAATAACGAAATTCCCAACTAAATTCGCAACAATCTCAACTAATTAAAACTATTCAAAATAATCTAAACCCTAAATTGTGAAGTTATTATCAACACAAAATAGAAAATTCTAACCCTAGATCCAACAGGTAGATGATGGTGGCGCACGAAATTAAACCGCGGTTAAGGAGAGAGAAAATGGTGAATTTTTAAGCTGCTTGAATCCATGCCTTCAGTGGTGGCGGTGTCGGAGGAGAAACTCGACCAGGCATCCAATCAAGACACCGACATTCCGATGAAGGGTGAAGATGGTGGTGGCGCAAAGATATTAAATCGTAGATCCAACAGGAAGGAGAGAGGGTGAGAGGGGAGGACTGACGAGAGAGGAGTGAAATGGGAAGTTAGGGTTTCGTGGAGTGCTAAGGCTGAGCGAAGAGGTGGCTGGTGAGAGAGGATGGTTGAACGAAGGAGAGATGGCTGTGAGGGGTGTTTAATTAGGGTTTTGTGGGTGGGAGGAGAGAGGGATGAGGGATGAGGGGTTTTGGGCTGTGAAATAAGGGGCGCTAAAAAGAGTATCATCCTGGGCTTTGGGCTGATGAGCGTGATTTGGGCCAATTTACTGATCCGGTCTGATAAATGACCGGATCAGTTTATTTGATCAGATTTTTGTGCCATGAAAATTTGAAATAACTGATCCGGCTTGATAAATGACCGGATCAGTTAATTTTAACTGATCCGGTCTTGAAAAAACCGAATCAGTTATCTTGTGTCAGATAAGGTTTTTTCCACTAGTGGAGCCATTTGAGAGTCGGCCCGGTCAAGGTAGCCCCGAAGGACTTGCACATGCACGCTTCGACAAGATGCCACGGGATGGACGCCTGTCACATTATTTGCTTATACTGAACGACGTGCTCAGTAGGGTCGGTTGATCCGTCATATGTAGCGGTCAGGATAGGGAGGTTGAGCTTCTTCCGCAGCGACGTTTGGAAATCTTCTCGACGAACGGTGACGCCGCATACCCATCTCGATGCTCGACGACGCTGGGCGAAGGTGCCCCAGAGAGCTGAGACAAGAGTTTCATCATGCACCGATTCTGCTTCTCGATTATGGCCATCTGCTTCGCCATGGGATCTTCTTCGTTCCCGTGGGATATTTTCAGAGATCCCTCCGTCTTGATCGTTCGGGATGTCTCCGTCTAGGAAGCCTTCGTCATCTTCCGGTGCTCTCGAAATCGGTGAAGGGGTGCATGACAGGGGATATCGTCCCGCACCGAAGCGACGCCGGGTTTTGGATGCCTTCGTCGAGGCCAATTCTTCTTCCAATTTTTGGATCTTTTCTTGTGAGGAAGAGAAATCAGAGGATAATCGTTCGTTGGCCTTCTTCATTTCGGCCATCTCTACCTTCATTTGGTCATAGAGATCCTGCATTTCGTCAGTGTTCATTGGTTCGGTCATCTCGCTGGAATTGGGAGAAAGTGATCGATCTAGTTGTCGGCCCCACGGTGGGCGCCAAATTGTTTAGGTGAAAATATTCCCTTAGGCAAATAACGATCTTGGGGACGACGACAACTAAATTATATGATGACGAATTAGCAAGAGGGGGAACCAAGGGAGAACAAAAGGAGATGTTGACACGGAAAAACCCCAATGAAGATGGGTAAAAAACCGCGGGTGGCTATGAGTCCACCAATCCACTAATGCAACTATCGTCAATGAAATACGACAGTCAATACAAATCTAATGCTTGGAATTATTATTGTATCTTTATAGCAAAAATGTAATCTGAGGAAAAGTAATGAAAGGAAAACAATATGCTTGTAGCTGCTCTGAGTGTTTGATCTCAAGTGAATGTAGCCGTTCCATCTTGTGATATCTTTCATATTTATACTCCTTAACCCTGCGCCGAAGTTGTTCCACAATATATGGCAAAGATCATGCACACGTTCCAATAACGGCTCCCTTGACTTATGTAAACTTCAATCCCGTTGCACTCATATCTTCTAGCCTTGACTTAGTCTTCCTCACTTATAGGCCGTTGGTTGTGAGCTTAGTATGGACAACCCGCTTAGTCGCTTATTAGTCCAGACAAATCGTCCCTTGTGAATTCCGACTAAACCTGTAGGAAAAAATCGAGCATAACACATATAAATCACGAGCGACAGATCAACTAAGAACAAACACAATCAACAACAACAACAACAAATTACTCTTAGAGGAAAAAAGCCCAAGGGCTGCGGTCAAAAAGGGCCCAAGGGCTGCGTTTTTTGACCGCAGCCATTAGACTAGCAGCCCTTGGCATTTAGGAAGGGCTGCGGTTTTTAACCGCACTTAGCGTTAAGGGCTGCGGTTTTTGGAAAACCGCAGCCCTTAGTGGGTTAAGGGCTGCGGTTAAGGGCCAAAACCGCAGCCCTTGGTGAGTTAAGGGGCTGCGGTTTTGGCCCTTAACCGCAGCCCTTAACCCACTAAGGGCTCACGGTTTTTCCAAAAACCGCAGCCCTTGTGACCCAAAAAAAATAAAAAAAAAAAAATTTTTTTTTTTGCATTTTTTTGTCCTAAATGATCCAATAATAGTTACATATATATATAAGTATCACTTTTCATTGCAACTTATGTTATTCATACAAATATAAAGAAAATAGCAACAAATTAAAATGTAGTAGTCGAGCATAAACTCCAAAGATCAACACCAACCCCGCATACCATGACTCCGGGATTTTCTCGAAATGTACGCGGCGGCAGCAAAGATTATCACCTAAATGAGCAAGAAGTCTACCCCCGCCGCTTAAGAAAAAGAGTACAAGTTAGTAAGAAATCAAATACAAGAAAATCGGGGAAAGAAGGAGCTTAAGAGAGAGGAATTGGCAGACATTACATAAACAACCACAGGTTATCATGTAGGGTAAAATTACACATCGTCATTAAGGCATGCCAAAGCAAGATTAATCAAAGACCGCAGGAAATCAAAAGGCAGAACTAGGTCTAAAACTTTGGAAGCCTTCATTACAAAAATAAGAAATGCAACATAATATTTCCTGTATATAGAAGGATTCAAATTTTTCGAAATTTTCATCTCATAGTCTCATACCCCTCCAAAAGGACCTTATTGGTTTATATATTTCTGTCTTGTTTTTCCTTCTCTCGCATAATTTTCGGAATTCATCTTCATTGGGGGAAGGGGAAGTGCAGCAGGGGGCAAAGCAGTGGGGGGAGTGCAGGGGGAGTGCAGGGGGAGTGCACAGGGGGGAGGGCTGCAGGGCCGGTGGGGGGAGTGCAGCAGGGGGCAGCAGGTGGGGGGAGTACAAGCGGGGGAGTGCAGGGGGGAGTGCAGCAGGGGGAGGGATGCAGGGGCGGGTCGAGGGGAGTGCGGCAGGGGGAAGCAAGGAGGGGGGAGTGCAACAGGGGGGCGGGGAGTGCAAGCGGGGAGGGGCAGGCAGGGCTAGTCGGGGGGTGCAGCGGGGGCAGAGGTGAGGGGGGAGGCAGAGGGGGGAGTGCGGGGGGGGGGGCAGGGCCGGGCCGGGGGGGAGCGGCAGGGAGGGGGCGGGCAGGGGGGGGGGGGAGCGGGGTCAGGGCGGGCCGGGGGGGGAGAGGGAGGGGGCGGGGGGACGGGGGAGGAGATAGTTCAAGTCACCATTGCCAAAGGAGTTAGTTTTATTGGCTTTTTTCTTTTTTGGTTTTTTAGTTTTATTTTGTTAATTTTTGTTGTGATTAATTATCAATTGCTAGAAAAAGTGAACATAATATTATTATTAACTTGTTAGTGTTGGTTCAAAACTCTTTTACCAACAAGTATCTTATAATCCTAGTTTAATTATAACAATTAAAATCGCAATTCAAAACTCCTTGTGTTTTTTTCCACTAGTGAAAATGCAAAAAGCTTAACTCTTTACATAGCAAAATTTATGACAGAACAACTTAGATAGTACATGATCAGCTTCTATACACTACTGAAATGATTTCATCATCAAGGCAATATAAAAAAAAGATAATATACCAACACAAGAGGAGAGAGCAAGAACAACAAAGAACTCCAACAACCGAGGAATCCTTAATAATTTCATCAAGACCAACATCACCCCACTTACATTCTACTTCCGGGAAACTCTTACTAGCTAACTCCACTCGCAGATCTAGTCGACTAACTAATATTCACCAACTTTATGCATGAAACAATCAATCAATGCCAAAAAGATTCAATAAAACCAACACCATGATCCCAAAGGGGCTACAATGCCCATACTAATTCCTCGAACAATCATCTTCAACTAAGGGGAAAAGGGGGATAAATAAGGTTCATCCTCGAACAATCAACTTCGGATAGGATGGTTCTAATTTCTAAAACATAATCGGAAAAAGAATTCTAAGATAAGTTAATAGAAGGGGGATAAATAGAAGGATGAGATGGTCCGAGATCGAGTACCGATCGGCCTTATCCTTGGCAATAACGTCAATAAATGCAAGCATCTTTAAGCATCCGATGAAAAAATTCATAAAAGGGAAGAGAAAAATGAGAGGAACAATTAGGTATTTCATGGAACTAAAAAAAGGAAGAATCAATTAACAAATTGACGAACACCTTTAACAAAACAAAGATAAAATCGAACCAATTGTGATAAAATCGAAACCCCAAAATCATCCATTACCCGATGTTTGTTGAGATAAAAAAAAAAGACAGGAAATGAGAGTAAATTAGGTGCAATTGCAGCTTATCTTTGGTGTTCAAATCTGAAGCAAGGTAGGGAACTAACCGGAGGACCCAAAAGGCTGCTGGCGAGGATAAGCTTCGAGCTTCCGCACCATAGTGATAAGTTATATTGCTCAATATGCTCCAAAGGATGGTGTGCAAAAGTGGTGCTGAGTGTTGAAGCAATCTCCAAAAGTGAGTGCGGGATATAGAAAACCACATGTTTGCTTGACTATGTGCCACTTACAAATCAATTCCCCGATAAACGGGCCATCTAGTTGTAGTTAAATATGAAAAGGAATGTAGAATTTAAAGATATTTCTAGACATTGGTATTTTGTTTAAGAAACTCATATGAAATACGGTAAAAATCATCTAAATAGAAGATTATTTAATAAGCAAAAAAAGAGTGAAATAATAACCAATGCATGAAGAAACAAAGGCCTAAGCTAAAGAGTGAGTCTAGAAATAGATAAATTTGCATATTCAAGGCATTTGAAGAGTTTATCGCCTTTCCTTGAAAATTTAAGAGATAATCATCCGAACTACATACCTCAAAAACCGTAGTCACTCAAATTTTATCCATATATATTGTACTCAAACTTAGAAGAGATGACAAAATCACATGGATTCTTAATTTTACAAAGATTTCCATCGCATATGTGCAAGGAAAGCTCTATAATTTCATAAATATGTAGCACTTGAAATTACAATCAAACCATGATAGACATTCGTGCGAGATATGACTTATCAATTTAGCTTAAGCAAGCGGTCAATGAATCCTAATTATAGTAAACTCAAGTAAGTATTAAGACGCTTAGGACCCCGATGGTGCATTTTATAGCATGATATGAGATTTGGGCCCTGGGATTTCTATTACATCATCTCCGGTATATAAATGGGGCCAAAGGGAACACAAAAAAAGTTAGGTTGTTCTATCATGTTCTCTCACCGAATATTTGAATGCTTATTGAAGACAATTTCCATGAACAATCAAAGAAAAGACATACCAACAAGAGAAAACCAAAGTGGCTTTTTCTTTGGTCATACCTTTGATGGGTCATTTGTCGTTTCGTGGAGTTCTCACGCTGGCGAAGATAACCAAAAGGAAAGGAAATAGAAATAAATGTGGCAGCTATTCCACCCGCCTAGCATAGAAGGTAGCGAGGCGATGTGATCTTCCGAGTGACTACAATGGAAAATAAAAGAATCGATGCGAAGAACAAATGGTGCACACTAATTGTGCCCGAAACCGAAAAAATCAAACAAAGCCACCAATAAAATTTCACCAAAGCAAGGATATCATAATCAATAAGGCACTAACCAACTCGAAAAAACCAAAAACTATGCATCAATATTCAACCAACAATGCTAAAAAACCAACCGAAAAAACAAGAAATTTCTTCAAAACACTAACCAAATGAGACTAATTCTCTAGACATCCATCATAAAACCATTAATTCAATACAATCATTTGATCTATTAATCCTCATAAAAGAGACAAAAAATTTAGCAGGCAAAAATAGGAGAAAATAAAGCTATTTGCGACATGAATGAACGATGAGATAATATGAGCAAAGTCGAACAAGCAAATCTAATATGAGCAAAGCATTATTGTCAACATTTTCGGTGCATTAAGATTGATTATACAAGGAAAAATCAAGAGATCCGAAGCTAAGTATTTACAAAAGAGTGAGATGAGAGAGTGAGAAAACTTATCCCTCTCGTTACGAAAATCCACGTAAAACTTATCTCCACGCACCTCCCCGTTTGCCTAACAAAGGACATGGACAGAAATTGCTAAATTGAAATGGACACAAAGCCCTAATAGTTGAATTATACAAGAATTTTGAAATACCAACTTGAAATAATTGAAAATTTGGAAATGAGGAGTGCGAAGAGGAGCAAACTTACTCTACAAAATTAGCAACTATAGATCTACAAACAACTAAAAAGAAATCAAAAACCGACATCAAAACTCAAAGAAACTAACTCAAACTAAGTAAATGCATGAAAATCACCAACAACAAGAAAACGCAAAACCACAATCAAAATTTGAGCGAAAAGCAAACAATCGAACGAAAACTACAAGAAAATAGAAAACTTACAATGAATTTAACACATATTAGAAGTGATTTACTGGTTCGGCGACGCTCTTTCTCGATGGAGGCGTTGCGAGGCGAGGATGGTGGCGTGGCAAAAAATTAGGGTTGCTACACGTTGTCGGTGGTTGAGTTGGGAAGTGCGAGTTGCAGGGAGGAGGTGAGCAAGTGCGAGTTGCAGGGAGGAGGTGAGCAAGTGCGAGGTCGAAGAGAGCGAGAGGCGCAGTGTGAGGGTGGGTGTGAGGGTGGGTGCTCTTTTCGCTGTTTGAAGAAGGAGGAACGAAAATGTGTGGAGGGAAGTAAAATTAATGAGCGCGGTTTGTTTTGGCCTTGTGGGGATTAAAAAATAAAAAAAGGGCTGCGGTTGAGTGGTAAACCGCAGCCCTTCCTTTAAGGGCTGCGGTCGGCCCGAAACCGCAGCCCTTTATCTAACCAAGGTCTCGCGGTTTTGGGCCCGACCGCGCCCTTAACGGAAGGGCTGCGGTTTTCAACACAAGCGCAGCCCTTTTAAAGCAGCAAATGACAATTTTTCCTCTATAGTCTTCTTACTTCTTAGCGTTAACCTCGTTTGGAGTAGTTCTGAGCATAACCCTTATATATGTACTTGAGCTCATCTTTCAGTTAACTGTTCTCCAATTGTCAAGCTTGTGATGGAGGTAATCTTATCTTCCATCATGACTCCTTATAATTGTCTAGCCTGAACTTATTTTCATTTGTGCATGTCTTTGAAGTTAAGTTGAATAAAAGTAATTCTCTTATTTCTCGTTGTTCTCTTTTGTTTACACTTGTTAAATACCTTTTTTTGGGTAATTTAACACTAAAATTACTTGTATATTAGCGAGGCCTTACCAAGTTCAGTAACCCCAAGGAGTAAACCCCAAGGCACTCTAAACCTCAAGCGATATGTTGTCAATTGTTCGTTGGTAATTCTTGCTCCAACATGACATTAAGATGAACTTTTTATTAAATAAAATTACATTTTAAGATATTACCAAAGATCAATGTTAGACCTACAAAAAAATGTTATTACCAACATAGCAGTGATTTAATGTTATTTAGCAAAATAGACTACAAGTAGGCTTGGCAATTTGCATATTGTTACCTAATCCAAAAGAATTTGAGAAATTTGGGTTTGAATTTTGATATTATATATGATGGTGAACTCGAAAATGGTTGAAATCGAACAAGTTAAAAGATGGATCTAGTGGGGCCAACCCAATTTGACTCTATGGCTCGAGTGTCTAAACATATAGATTAATAATAAGTTTATCTACTTCTTCATGCTTTATCTTCCTACTAAAATCTTTCCATCACCTCCAAATAGACTCGGTAAAGTTGACCCGAACCAAATGACCCGAAGTGAGACCCAAAGAGACGACTAGAAACGCAAAATAAACTGATCGAACTGAAACCAACCGAACATTAACTTAACCCGATATAAACCCAACACCCAAGTGACCCGAACTGAATGAGTCCGAATCTTACCCAAATGGAATAAACCCAAATTGATCCAAATGACTCGGCATGTGTATTTTACGAATTTCAATCTTGTTGGTCAGATTTGGATAAATAAGGCTAACAACAAATTACTTAGGGCTCGTTCGGTATTATTGTGGTTTTCTGTTTTTTGGTTTTTTGATTTTCAAAGTCATGTGATATATGTCCTATAATGAATAAAAAATTAGTCAAATTTATTGGGAACATGATGATTTTGAAAACTGACAACTAAAAAGTGAAAACCACTTTTTCTGGTTTTTTGTTTTTGGTTTTTAGTTTTCAAAAAACCGAAACCGAAACAAAAAACGATCACGAACTAGCCCTAAAGGAATTGACTAGTTAACTACTATTAAATTTCAAGATATGTTTTAGATATATAATAAATGTAGGTTTTTTTATTTTAGCATAATTGTTTAAAATAAATATTTCCTCCATTTTTTAATACTTGCAACGCTTTTCATTTTAGGAAGTTCTCTACTTTTTTTCTTTACTTGTCTATTACTTGCAATGTTGACTTTTTTAGCAATATACTTTCTCTCTTCTATCATACGTGGTTCTTTTTAATCTCTCTCCATCTCTCTCTCCTCCATGGTCCTTGTATACATTTCAACATTGCAAGTTTTAAAAAACTAAGGAAGTATAAGATATAATTTGGTAGTGGATCACCAAAGAACAAAATCAAAACCAAAATCCAAATGGACCTCAACCGATTGAACTCGACCCAATTTTCACCTTATTCAAAATTATCCAAAATCTTGACCTAATACCCGAATTGACCCGACCCACCAAAGAATTGAATCAAAAATGAAACCCAAATAGCCCCAAAATTTACCCTAAACAAAACAAACTCGAATTGAACCAAACTGAACCCCATCCAAGTGATTCAGTTGTGTTTCTGCCTAGAAATTGGACATATATGAGAGTTATGTTAAGAGTCTTGAAATTCGATAAGGTCCAAAGTCATGAGGGCGAAATCTTCGGCGATCCTGCAAAACACGGTGAAAACTGACCCAGGGGTGTTCTCGGGAAAGCCCCTCCGACGCTCAAGTCATATGTGATTGAGGGAGAGAGAGAAAATCAGTAAATGTAGATAAAGATGCTCTAGTTTATCTAGGTGAGAATTAAACACTTTTTCATTGATGAATTTGTGCCTTTTAATACTGTTGGGGGATTTCTCAAATAGGAAAACCTAAGAGGGAACATCCCAACTTTTAGGAAAGTTGTCTCCTTTTTATGGTAAAGGTGATTATGATATTAAAAGGTGATGGGCTTCCCTTGAGCAGATGGGTTAACCATCCAAGGGGCCCAAACAACTAAAACTACACTAAATGAATGAACATAGATAACTCCAATTGCGAACCGAGCGTTCACCAGTCTGAGCAGAGTTGATCAGTAAAGGGACTACCAACTCAGGGCCGAGGGCCGTATAAAACGATGGTCCGTGATTAAATGATGAACCCATGATTTCCCGAGGAGGGATGGTTTTTGTTTGGTTCCTTTATGGAGAAGGGCTTCCTTAGGTTCCACAGGAGGTATTATGCTTGAACCAAGGAGGCACTATAGGATATTTCCCGAGAACGGATGATCGCTGTTTGGCTTTTTTATGAAGGAGCTTCCTTAAATTCGAGGATTGATTTCCGAGGAGGTTTCATGCTTGAACCGAGGAGGCATTATAAGATATGCCCTTGGGCATGAGAGTTAGAGAGCCTCATGTGACACCGAGAAAGGTTGATTACTATAGGGGTCCTCACCCGGGACTGAGAGAGTTCTTAGACTAATGGTCAGCTCTTAGGTTGATATATCCTTTGTTTCCCGAGAGGGTATTCCCGAGGGGGTATATCACCTCTTACCGAGGAACTATGAGCCCCTACTCCTGACTGAGAGGGTATTCTTGAGGGGATATAGTCCGAGGAAGGTTTTCCATGTTTGCACTTAGTTCTTTTCGCTAAGTAAAGGGGTACTCCTAGTATGACCGAGGAGGTACCATATATAAGGTCCTCGGCTCGGAGGGTTACGTTAATAAGCCTCATGTTTGTTCGAGGAGGTTCTTTTGTGTGCACTTAACTGTTTTTGCAAGGCGGAGAGGTCCTCCTAGTATGACCGAGGAGGTACCATGGATGAGATCCTCGACTCAGGGGGCTAATGACCCCCATGTTTGCCTGAGGAGGCTCTTTTGTTTGTACTTAGTTGTTTTTGGTAAGTGGAGGGTACTGCTGGTATGACCAAGGAGGTAGCATCGATGAGATCCTCGGCTTGGAGGGATAATAAGGCCCATGTTTGCCCGAGGAGGCTGTTTTGTTTGCACTTAGCTATTTTTGCTAAGTGGAGAGGTACTCCTGGTATGACCGAGGAGATACAATGGATCGGATGATTGATTCTTTTGAGTTGGGGCCCAGTCAAATGTTGGCTTAAGGTTGAGCTGGATTAAGTCAAACGTTGACTTTTGGTTCTAAGCTGGATTGATGGCTTTGAGTTGATTTAGAGAGGTTCTGGTCCGGTAAGACAATTCATCTTACCAATCCATAAAAAAATTCTAATTATCTGTATAATATTTTACACTTAAAATCACTAAGATCAAAAATTTAAAAAATTGATTACACTATTTTATCTCTATTATATAAGGCAACTCTTGAGAAGTTTGGTGTCCACTTGAAATACCTTAAATGTCTTTTATCTTTTAAAAAATATTTTACAATTTGATGTTAATATACTACGATCATTGTACATCTTTTACAACTTAAAACACGCATTGCGTGCATTTGAATCTAGTTTCTTTTAAAAAAAAAAGTTCACCGGGATTTTAGTCCAAAATAAAATATTTGAAAATACAAGTTCAACTAGACGAGAGGTTCCCTTTAAAAATAAAATACTGTAGAGGAGGACATACCACGTTATTAGGCAAAATTTCAAAAACTACCTTTATAACTAACTTTTTCATAAAACTACCTTTTATAATTTTTCTTTCAAAAAACTACCTTATATAACAAATTCATTTCAATATACTACCATTTTAAGTTTATATTTAATAATAATCGATAAATGACAATCGCCGTAGTTGTTCTAGCGGTGGCGTAGCGAGAAAAGAGGAAAGAAACGAGAGGGGAAGAAAGAAAAACAATTTATGGTGACTCAATTATTAGTGATTAAACCCCATTAATGGTAAAATGGTAGTATATTGAAAGGAAATTTGTTATATAAGGTAATTTTTTGAAAAAAATTATTATAAAAGGTAATTTTATGAAAATTTTCCACGTTATTATTACAACAAAAACCTGGTATTTTCGTTAAAAATAAAACGCTTGCTAAGAAAAAACTAATCTATAGATTTGACAGGGAGTAGGTGGATGAATTTGTCAGCAATATGGTCTCAGTACAATACTAGGTTACTGCCAATTTAAAAGTATTACTCTAAACAACTTTTTTTTTGTTTTGAGGGGTATTATAAACAACTTTATGTTTTCTTTTGGAAAAATGGATCGAATACCCCAAACTTTGGCCCGTCCGCTTTAATACCCCCCAACTTTGAGTTATTTTTAGATACCCCCAACTATTGGGAGGCCCGCCAAAAAACGCACCTGAGCGACTTGTAACTCGTTGTTAGCAAGGTAAAAATTTTTTTATTTTTTATTTCTCTTTTATTTTTATTTTCAATTTCTACTCTACTCCCACCCACCACCATTTCAACCCACCCTCTCCCCCTCCCCTCCACCCCACCCACCCCCCCAACCACCCACCGCCACTTTCCCTCACCCCCCCACTACCACCCCTCCTCTAGGCCCCAGCAGCCCCCCCCTCCCCCTACGCCCAAAGCAGCCTCCAACCACCCCGGCCTCCCCCCTCCCCCTACCACCCCGTCAAAACCCCCTCCCACCGGACCCTAAAAAGTACTCCCACATATCTTAGTTTGACGACTTCTTAAATCTAGCAAATACAACTTCCTAAATTATCATCACAAACAAAAAACATACAAAAACGAACCAAATATCTCAGATTGACTATGTCCACAAACCAAACAAATTAGCATCCATAAACGACGAGGAAGGGGAAAACTTACAAAAAAAAAAACGAAAAAATGAAAAATTGAACATTGCAGAAAATAAAAAAACTGAACATTAGAGAAAATTGCTGAACAATTACAAAAAATTACGTCTTCATCGTTGTCGTCCTTCATTGTTTCATCTTCTTCTTTGTTGTTGGAGATGCATTCTTCTGTTTTCAACATCCAAAAGTGATGGGTGCTGGGATCTAATTGAGAATGAAAATTAAAATAAAAAAATAAAAAACACAAACTCAAACCGAGATCTAATTTATCGCACCAATAAAATTGATGTCGTCCTTCATTGTTTCATCGTCTTCTTCTTTGTTGTCGTCCTTCATTGTTTCATCTTCTTCTTTGTCGTTGGAGATGCATTCTTCTGTTTTCAACTCCAAAAGTGATGGGTGCTGGGCCTGTTGGGGTTGGTATTCGTGGGGGTGAGGGAAAGTGGCAGTGGGTGGGAGGGTGGTTGGGTTGGTATTCGTGGGGTGGTGTGAATGGGAGGGGGTGAGGAAGCGGGTTTCTCGGTGGGAAGGGGTGGGGGAGGAGGGAGAAAGAGGAAGGGGAGGGGGACCGGTGGTTGAGGAGGGGGAGGAAGGGGAGGGGTGGGAGTAGAAAATGGTAAGATGGGGTGATAAAAAAGAAAAATAAATTTTTTTAGTAAAACCAATAAGAGCATGACACGTGACATTTTAACCTGCTAAACCGGTTCTTTTAGGTCAAGGGTGCATTTTTGGCGGATCTCCCCAATAGTTGGGGGTATTAAAAAATAACTCAAAGTTGGGGGTATTAAAAGCGGATGGGCCAAAGTTGGGGGTATTCTGATCCATTTTTCCTTTTCTTTTATACAATACATGTCGATAAACGGATCATTATTTCTTTTTAAAAAAAAAACCAACGGATCATTATTAATCACTTGACACTTGACATAACATCTTTAATTCTATTTTGAATCTTGAAAAAAAAAATTATCAACCCGTAATCTACTCATTAGAGATAGATATTAATAATTAGTGGAGTCTACTAGAATGAATTGTTTTTTAATTATCTATTTTTAGTGGGTAGTCTACCTAGTGAATAGATGTATCAATCTCCTTGAATCTTCCCGGATTATCCAGCATTTTTTTGGGTGCAATTATCCAACATCTATTTTATTTCATGTTTTTATGCATATATCGAATGACTCTTATCTTAAAATTAAACTATCTTTTATCCGAATAACTGTATGGACAATGGTCGATTTGGAATCTTATGTTTTCGTTTATTATGATTCTTTAATTTTGAGAGAAAAAATGTATATAATACATATATGATATATCAGTCAATCTTTTTTTAATAGATGTGGTTATATGTTCAAAACTTGTTATAACCATGCTTTTGAATCTCAAATATATACAACAAATGAACTAGTATGATAACGTGTTCTAATATCATGTACATAACTTTTGTGTTTTTTTAATGGAGATATTTTGCCATATCAAAGTGTTTTTATTTTATTGAAATATTTGACTAACTTTCCTTATATAATACTTCGTCTGTTTTTTTATATGCAACTTTTGTCTTTTTGGTGAGTGGATTAAAATAATTAAATATTGAATCTAAAACAAACAGAGGTAGTAGATTGTCTCACCCTAATAATGAGTAAAACAACAAATCATGTGGGGGCGATTAAATCTCTATTTTACTTTTATTATCCTTGTCTCTAACTTTCAATATTTTACACTCCTCTTTTCGTTCAAGTGAAAAAAAAACAAGTGTCCCAAATAAAGAACAAAACCGAAGAGATTTATAATACACATTTCTTTTATATTATAGTTTAACAAAAATACATTTCCTTTCATAATTTAGATGGGATATATAAAAAATTTCAAATCAATGTTTTTGACCATTTCTAAGGCCAACTATCAAATACCCCTATTTATCTTTTTTCTTTTCCAGTTATTTCTTGAACCCTATATAATACTGTTCGTTTTTCAGACCTTTTTAGATTTCTAAAAGTTGAAACTTGTAAGATTAGAAATATTGGAGAAAGTGCAAACTTGAGAAAAAGCAAGTTGTAAAATCTTCCATGGGTTCATTGAACCGGGACAATTATGAACAGGTAATTCCTGCCCTCCCTCTCTTCCTAAACTACTTTTCTTCATTACATCTATAAAAAATATTTTCTAGGTGCAACAAAGAAAACTTTTTTTTTCATGAATATAAATCAAATAATAAATATTCTATGTTCCGCTAAAATTCCAGAGTTACAGGTGCCATCAAGTGTGCTCACATTTGGAGGTACAAGCCTAGAGAGGTATTTTTTTAAATTTTTAAATTTTAACATTGAGAATCATATAATATTCTTTTATATTTATTGGTTGGTTACTTAGTGGTGGTGTTTGTGCAAAAACTATAGAGAATGGAAGGAGAAGAGGAAAACTTTATGAGAAGTGATGAAAAGATCATATGAGCCCCCACTATCAATGGTTTGAATGTAAAGCATTGATGAATCATGTTTAGCAGGTGTGCTTGTCACTTTCTAACATTTCTTTTTTTCCATTTTCACCTCTTTATTCTCCATGAAAGTAGCTTCTTACTGGAGAAAATACCCAACTCTTCCCTATTTGTAGTTCAGAACATATGCTAATTTTGGTAGGTTATTCGGACTTCTAGTTAACCAATTTTTTTATCAATATTATGATCCCTGGTTTTGTCATGAATGTTGGCTAGTCTGATTCATGGAGGGTTGGGCAGTACCCAAGACTTAACATCGAACTTCGTCTCTATCATTATCTTTTGTGGCTATATATATACCAAATAATTTTACATTTCCCAGTTTTAAAATATTGGCAGGTGAATTTAATCTTATAGAATAGGATAGGAGTATGCAATTTATTATAAATTGGCCCAAGTCGCGCTACATGCTATTATTGTCGAATAATCCCAACTTTTAGGAGGACCTTTCTAAGATAATTAATCTGCTATTTTTTATATATGTCATAGGCCCAAAATGGATTCATGATGGAAAAAAAAAGTATTGTGGAGTGTTTTGAGAAGGTCCTAGAAATTGGGATTATTCATGTCGATTTTTCCCATAAAAAATACTCCAAGGAAACTTAAATTAGCCATATAGATAAAAAAGGCAATTCAATCTTTTTGCAGGACAATCTTATGCAATACTCTTGAAATAAAAATAATCTTATGCAGTAGTTACCTTACTCATGTAATTGGCTAATACTAGTACATGATCTAAAGGTTTGCTATTAGTAAACTTCTTTTAGTACATAAAAACTATAGTAGATTTTAGCAATCAACTAGCTGTTGACTAGATTGATGCAGAGATCATTTACCAATGTGAATTTGAAGTGTTAAATCAAACACTTGAGAGAAGTGGTAAAAAAGAGTTATAAACATTGAATTGTTCTCGTGAAATAATCTTCTAGTTCCTTTTAAATTTTCCACATAGTAAATTATAATATGAATTATGGACCAATATAACTCTCGGCTTCAAGATAGCACATATATATAAATATATAATTAATTACAAAGACTATAATACAAAATTATTTTTGAAATTTAGGTTAATGTGTAAGAATCTAACTGATGCAATTAATTAAATAGTGTAGTGGTGTTAATGAGGGAGGTTATAAAAATTTTAAGAGTTTTTTTTAATATAAGAATAGTAAGGGGTAGGACACGCTATTATTAGCATTTGATTAATGAGTATTAATACATACATTTGTATTTAATTGTTTTAAAAAAGAAATATTATCTTGTCTTTAAACATTTTTCTTTCCTACAAAGACCAATATGAGATTGTAGATTAGTTGTTTAATACTGTTGTATTACAAATGAGAGGTTATGTATTCGAGTCTTAACACACACATTTTTATTGTTTAATGCCTCATTTGATCTGTAGGGGCAGGGCGAAGTACATGTGGCAACATGGTATGTTTTTGCATTGGGTTTTAGATATAGATATATAGATGTCCCTACTCGAGAAAACAAAAAAAAATGGCTTTAGATATATATTATATAGATTACTCCAGAAAAAACAAAACAAAAAAAAATCATGGTTTACGATATATATATATATATATATATATATATATATATATATATATATATATATATATATATATATATATATATATATATATATATATATAGATGTCCCTACTCCAGAAAACAAAAACAAAAATCATGTTAAGTTTGGTTCTTACATAATAGTACATCAATCTCTATTTTCAGTAACTGGCACTACACTTGTGGTATTTGTGGAGTGTACATCTAAGATTTTAACAAACTGAAAACACTTTTATGGGGGAAGGTTGTATCTGAAATTGACTTGACAATGAAAGTCTGATTGCTTCAGAAAATTCAAACTTCCTAAGCCAACTCTTGCGAAAGATAGTTGTATGATGTAATGAGAACCCTACAATATGGGCCAACTACTAAAAGATTGGTTTAGGAAACTCAAGATGTATACACACTTATTCCCTACTAGTATAGAGACTGTTTTGCTGAATTTTTTTCGATAGATAATTGAATATTAGAAAACATATTAAGTGATCAAAACTGTTCTTCTGATGTAATATGTACGCTGAGATAAGGCATGCAACACTCCAACGAGTTCGCCTATATGTATAGGTCAACACCCGCCTCCTAGATTTGAAATGAGCCTGTATGAGGAACAAGAGAGATTTTAGTCAAAGACAATAATTTGTGGTCGATTTTGCTAAATTAGAGATAGTGTATGATCAATTATTGGTTCTATGAAGGTATTTTTCAGTGTTACATTTTTTCTGGTCTGCACAATTCTTTATGATGACATATTCACTTAGCTAAACTATTGACTTTGACTAGATTATCTTTAAACACAACTTATAAAGCACAGAAACCTCTTTAATCTTTTGCATTTTGTAGCATACTCTCATCGATCACATTCTCCAGGCTAGCTCAAATTCTTTGTTTCTTAGTCCTTGTACTTGGTTTCCCTCCTTTTTCCTTCTTTAGCATACTTTTCAGATCAATATTCTTAAGCAACGTCTTTATTATGCATATTACATTTTTACAGATTTGAACTGCATTAACACCACCCTTTTCACCGTTCCCCCAAACACTTCAATGGCCGGTCTTCCAACAAATGGAGACGCTGACACCAAAGAGATTGATATGGTTAGCGTATCATCTTCAAAGCGTCACAGTCAATACTTTGATGTTCACCACAAAGTTGGTGTCCCGTCTAAGCAAAACTTGTTTAAGGAGTTCACTCACACTGTGAAGGAGACGTTCTTTGCTGATGATCCTTTACGAGACTTCAAGGATCAGCCTAGCTCCCGGAAGTTCAAGCTCGGTCTTCAAGCTGTCTTCCCTATCCTTGAATGGGGAAGAGGTTATAATCTCAACAAGTTTAAAGGAGACCTCATTTCTGGTCTCACAATTGCTAGTCTCTGTATCCCTCAGGTATCCAATAAAACTTCTATTTCTGGTCCAAAAAATTACATCCAGGTTTAATTTTGCATGTGTGACTTGGTCATTTTTCTGGTGTAACAGGATATTGGGTATTCAAAGCTTGCAAACTTGGACCCTCAGTATGGTCTATGTAAGCTCTACTATCACTACTACTATAGTTTTTGTTTAGCACAAAGGCAGCCTGTCTGGAAGAGTGATGTCGATTATTTATACCCTGTTGTTGTTTGTCGTAAATTGCAGACTCAAGCTTTATTCCCCCATTAATATATGCTTGCATGGGTAGTTCCAGAGATATCGCCATAGGACCAGTGGCTGTTGTCTCTCTCTTACTAGGGACTCTGATTCAGAACGAGATTGATCCCATCAAAATCCCGTTGAGTACCGAAGGCTTGCATTTACTGCAACATTTTTTGCAGGGATCACTCAAATGACCCTTGGATTCTTCAGGTTTGCTAAACAGTCATCTAAAACTTTTTATTGGCCCCGGTTAAGTTATAGTAGTATGGTATCTCACCGTACTCTCTTGTTAACAGGTTAGGCTTCTTAATTGACTTCCTATCGCATGCGGCTATTGTCGGGTTCATGGGTGGAGCTGCAATCACAATCGCGTTGCAACAACTTAAAGGATTCCTTGGTATCAAGAAGTTTACAAAGAAATCAGATATAATATCTGTACTACACTCAGTATTTGGTTCCATGCATCATGGGGTAATTTCATGTTATATACGAATTCATATTACACATAGTTTGGCTCAACCTCAGTATTCTGATTGTCCGTTTTCATTTTTCACTATTTGAAGTGGAACTGGCAGACTATACTTATTGGAGCAGTCTTTCTGGCGTTTCTTCTTTTCGCTAAGCTTATCGTAAGAGTCGAACTTATAAGGATTTATAAATACAGTCTTGCTAATTTTCATACCTTTTTTTGTTAAAGTTTGAAATTAATATGTCAACAGGGAAAGAGAAACAAGAAATTATTTTGGGTGCCAGCAATTGCTCCATTGTTGTCTGTCATTCTCTCCACCTTTTTTGTGTTTGTAACGCATGCAGAAAAGAAGGGAGTAGCAATAGTAAGTCATTCTGCCTCTCTTATATATTGAAATAAAACAGGATGGACAATTTTCTTACATTCAAATGATTGTTTTCATTATGGTTGTAGGTGAATCACATAGAAAAAGGACTTAATCCGTCATCGGTGCATCAACTATATTTTTCTGGAGACAATCTCCTAAGAGGTTTCAAAATTGGTGCTGTGGCTGGTATGATAGCATTAACTGTAAGTCATCTTCTTCCTGTTCATTTTACTAATATTTATTGTCAACTATCAACTGAACTGTTTTCGGAAAAATCCAACTTACCATAAACAATCTGCAAGCTACTTTTCGAACATCATTTTTGAAAGTAATTCTACTTTTAAGTTGATTTAATTTCACTTAATTGCCGAAGGAGGGTAATAATCATCATCATTTCTCCTTTGATAAAAAAATGGTGCGTAATTAAGGATCAGATTAGATTACTTCTAGCGTGAAGAACATATCTTTTAAGGTTGTTGTGGTTCAAAAGATCTCACCGTTGTCTTAGGTACTTCAAATGAGTACTCTATAATTTTTTTAATAAACATGTATAGTGAAAGGAGATTTTTCTACGAAACTTGTTATCAGGAAGCCACTGCAATAGGAAGAACATTCGCGGCTATGAAAGACTACCAACTAGATGGAAACAAAGAAATGGTAGCTCTAGGGGCGATGAATGTTGTTGGATCAATGACTTCCTGCTATGTGGCCACAGGTAAATATATGAATTCTTACCATGACAGTTACATTGTTTATTATAAACATTTAATTGATCATTTGATACATACAAACATACATATGCTTATGTTGCAGGGTCCTTCTCTCGATCTGCAGTGAATTACATGGCAGGCTGTCAAACTGCAGTCTCCAACATCGTAATGTCATTCATTGTGTTCCTAACCTTGTTATTTATCACTCCTCTTTTTAAGTACACCCCAAATGCCATACTTGCTTCCATCATCATATCTGCCGTCATCAACCTTATTGATTACGAGGCTGCTATTCTAATATGGAAGATTGACAAATTCGACTTTGTCGCATGTATGGGCGCCTTTTTTGGTGTCATTTTCGGGTCTGTTGAGATTGGTCTTTTGATTGCGGTAAGAATTTCTCAAATAACGTTTCTGTTGTAGAAATATGTATCTTTCCCTTGCTAAAATGATTTTGTTATCCGTTCAGGTTGTCATATCCTTTGCAAAAATCCTCCTGCAAGTTACGAGGCCAAGGACTGCACTCCTTGGTAACCTCCCAGGCTCCACAATTTACAGAAATATGCAGCAATATCCTGAAGCAACCAATGTTCCTGGCATATTGATTGTGAGGGTTGATTCAGCCATCTACTTTTCCAACTCAAATTACATCAAGGAGAGGTAATTCCATGAAATATGTTCACTTCTTGATTTCTAAGATATCTTCCTTAGGACTGGTTATCACGGATCCTATGTTACTTGGACTCATCATATTACATCAAGTACTCCTGTTGGAACCTCAACACTCGACACGAGCATAAACTCTAACACTTTATGTCGGGCCAAAATCATGGAAAAGTATCATAAATTACCGAGTCGACACTTGGAAACATACCCGTGTCCAAGATGAGTTCCAGTTTCAACAAGTTCGATCAAAATTAGCAAGGACAGTTTCGGGAGGTCCGAATATACATAAAAAATAATCTAATAATAGAAAGGCAATAGAAAGGCGTTTATACAGTTATACATTGTATTTTTCTATATTACTGTTTATAGTAAATAGACTAAATATCTTAGAACATGCAAGCTGAATAATATCTGATGTAAGATATCCAAATCATAAAGCACATATTCTAGAGCAAGTGCTGAAAACGTTATTGGTTAAGTATAGTAGCTGAAAATTGAGGCTAAGTAGTTTGGTGTCTCAATGAATAATGTGTACTGTTTTTCCTGTGGTACAGAATTTCTTTATTTTCTTTTTCCTGTTTTTCTTGTGTTACAGAATATTGAGATGGTTAGTTGACGAAGAAGCGAAAAGGAAAAAAGCTGTACAGACCCAGGATCCAGTTTCTAATTGTAGAGATGTCACGTAAGTTATTCATTAAGATATGATCAACATAAAGTTAAAACTAATTTGTTGCAAATGGATTATCATTTTTTTCATTATAATTAAAAACAAAGGCTTATGGAATATTGTTTATGGGTCGATGCAGCTGTGACCGACATTGATACGAGTGGCATCCATGCTTTAGAAGAGCTACACAAAAGTCTACAGAAAAGAAGTGTTCAGGTACACAGCTTTTTGCAAGACTTTTTTTATCTGCATTTTTGTGAGGAAAATATGTATGTAGTTACAGAGCTTTGCTCAATTCAGAGCTGATCTATACAATTTTTGGTCAGATCATGAAAAGGTTGTATTTTTAGTACAAAAAGAGTGTATAATTAATTAGTAAAGTAATGTATTCGAACTAAAACATCATTGTGATAATATACTTACCTACCATCAGGTCATATGCTGGTTTTGTGTATACTAGTTTTTATAAATATACTACCTTTTATATACTATATTATTTTTGCTGAATATACCACCAAAAATTATTCTGAACAAAAAAAAGATTCCGAACGGTTTTAATTTAGGTGTTTCTCGTAGCTACAGTGTCAAAAAAACTCTAACCCGTAACAATGACTCAGTGAGGTTTCATTTTTGGACCCTGAAACTTATTAATGGTACTGAATTAGCATTCGATCTGAGTACTAATATGAAATATTAAGTATCAATAAAGGACTTTATAGTGCCTATACAAATTTCATAGTAGTACTATGATAGTTCCAAAAACCTTTTATTGTAATACCAATCTACATGAATAGTGCTACGAAGCGTTTAATTAGTATTACAATAATATAATACTTTGATATTAATACCAAAGTATGTGTAATTAGTACCAATACTATGTTAATGTCTACTTGATTATACTAATTGTTAGTGATTTAGCATTCCTTTAGTGTATTTGCTATATATTTTATGTGTTTCTCTTTTGGTGGTCTTTTTTTATTTAAAATATCCTTCAAGTAATATTGATAATAATTACTTGCACCAAATATTTTAGTTGATATCACTTTTATGTTACATTTGTGAATAGTTGCAAGATACCTTTCTTAGCATATATTTCTTCTCTCTCTTAAGCACATGAGTTTCCTAAAGATATTTCGAGGTACGCGAATTACATGTATCCAAGATTATTTTTCACTGCTTTTGCTCATTTGGAAAAAGTTCCCTAATCGAGCAAATGGGTAGCCAAAATAGTCCTCGGTACATCTAGCTCTACGTATATTGTGGAACATAAAAAAAGCATGCTACCTCTTTTGTTGGAACTGAAAAAACAGAAGTAGTATATTGCTATTCGTTTTTGCAAATGATTGCATAGTTTACCTTCATGTTGTTTGATTATAGTTGCAGAATTTGTTGTTGTAGACTTGTATTAGTCTGACATACTTCTTCTGAATGTTGTTTATGTAGCTTGCTTTGGCAAATCCAGGGCCAGTGGTAATTGAGAAGCTACATGCATCCCATTTCACAACTTCAATAGGGGAAGATAACATATATTTAACGGTCGCCCACGCTGTTTGTTCGTGTTCTCCAAAAGTGGTTGAAGAGGCTTGATTATGAAGTGATCGGAACTTAAATGTATGTATGTATGAGTTGTTTGTATGTTTAAACAGTAAAGAAGAAGTGAGATTAATTATCTTAATAAACTGTGTGAGTGATGCTAAGCTCAAAAACTGGGTAATTGTTGAATCATCCAAGGCCTTTTTTCAATGATAAATAAGTAGCTTTTTGGGGGTGATGTGTGTATAGAAATGTACAAGTTTTCTATCCAAAAAAAAAAAAAAAAATGTACAAGTTTAGGATGTTGTCAATCCATTTTCATGCACTGAGATGGTTAGCATTTTGGCAATTTGGCTTTTCAGGCGATTGTTGTATTGCTTGCAATTTTGGAAAACAATGAATGTGTGCTTTAGCTGATCTAAAGTCTTTTTCGAAGGAAGCTAATCTAAAGTCTTAATTTATATACTTCCTCTCATCTTTTTAATTAGTTGCAGCACTTTGACACACGCTATTTAAAGACACCTTTGATCATTAATGTTTTTAATTATATATTGCTAAAAATTATAAAGGATGATATTTAAGAAATCTAGATTGAAACAAATCCAACAACATTGCAGATAATGGCAATTTCTTGTAGATTAGGTAAAAAAAAGGGGTCAAGGTTAGCATATATTTAGTGCAAAAGTTAGTTTATTTTTGACATCATTGGAATTATATATATTTAAACAAGAACGAAACTAAAAGAATCAAAATGCCATGACAATGACACAAATGACTAAGATATGCGCTTGTCGAACTCGTTGTCTGATGGCGTTTTGAACGACTCCCGCTCTAAATCTAACAATTTATTGAATTTGATTAGAAGTCAAAATGTTACAAAACTGAGGAAAAATATGCTTTCTTTACAAGTCCAAGAGCTATATTTGTGTACTATTGTTGAAAAACAAGATGATGGAAGACTTTTAAGACACAATTGAAATATTTAGTACCCTCTGAATAGTCAGCCCTCAAACCCTTTTAATTGAATTTCTGGAATTAATGCGACTTCCCTAGCTGATTCAAGGAAGAAATTTACAAAAGGTCAGTAAATGAAATCAAAGAACATGCAGTTAAAGGCAACACTATGTGCTTGCTGAACTTGAGGCAGATTTATTTTTGTAAACATTGCACCACTGAAATTGTTGGCCTAACGTGCGGATGTTGATATTCATTTGAGTTTGCTATTCACCATCTTCAGACGTCTGAACTTCATAACTTGACCAAATTCATAGGGTGGGGTCAGGGGTATCACCATTAATAATATCATACTTGACTTGTGGCCCATGTTGTACACCAGCTAACCGCTAAACTATATGAACATATATATATATACTATAAGTTTTAAAATAAAATAACCATAAGAATTTATTACATAATACAGCAATTGAACTGATATTAATGTTATAAAATGGTTGTTATCTATATATCTCTATTATATAAAGCGCAATATGGGCGGACACCAAAATATTGAAATCTTATTTTACCCCCAACAAATTAAACAAATTACATTCCAATAAAATAAGAGAATGAAAAAAAAAGGAAAAACAAAAAAAATCAATAAAGAAACGTAGATCTTCAAATCAATAACTTCTCCAATATCAAAACTGTATTTTTTGAAAAGTACAAACCCCTTATTTAGTGGGAAAATCCCATGATTAACTGCTAATATGCATTATGTAGTTAAACGCTCCATAATCTTCTTCCTCTCTGTTCCATAATTCATTGTAAAACAAAAAAAACCAACAAAACACGATAAAAATAATACTTTCTTCTCCTCTCTATTCCATAATCTTCTTCTTCTTCCACAATTTTGTTGCTCTACTTTCACTTCTGCATATAAGAGAGTCAAGAGACATTGATTAAGAAACTCTTGGTAAAAAATAATCAGGTAATTCCATTGATTTAATTTTTTGGCACAGGTAACTCTTCCCCAACAACTATTCTGACATTGTTTGTTTCGTATGAATTTACCAAGAACAACAAAAACCACATACATCAAGTATTTGTTTGTAATATTAAATTATAATATAGATTTATATATTTTTGATAATGTAACTCAGTCCAAATGATGGATAGTAATTTTTTCTGTTTGTTATAAGATTTGCTATATACTTTACAACAAATAAATCATATGATTGATAGTCATTTTTGTGTATATTCTATACAGGACAAAATCAGAAGAAAGTAAACGACCAAATATACTCAAATATATCGCCACTCAAAAGCACTTGCAGAAACCATTGAAGAGGTATTTATTAATTATACCCCATTTGCAAAGCTTTTTTTTTGAAATTAGGAAACAACTAGAAAAATAAAAGCATTAAAATCAAAACTAAAAAAAATTCGAAAGTAAGATTCTGTAACTATTAAACATTCTGAATTTTGCTAGAAATATTCTGTGATTAAACATTTTATATTCCTATACTACACTTTTATTTCCTTCGTGTACTCAAATTGATTTAAGCTAGAAATCAAAGTTTTGGAAAATTAAATGAAAGAAGTTAAAATTCGTTTTCTTTGTAAATTAAAAAAAAAAAAAGTTAAATTTAGGATCCCCAGATGTATAAAAATCAATGTCATAATTTCATAAGTTAGCATTTTCGACAACAATTGATGTTCCCAAACGCATAAAGATCAAAATTTGAAAGAAAAATTTGAATTTTTTCCTTCAATAATGCTAAAATGATGGGTTTTAATTCCTGAAATGTGCCGAAGTTGAAATTAATTCCCTGCGTACCGTCCACGTAGGACGGCACGCGAGAAAATTATTATTTTTTATTTTCGGCAAAGCAAACCGCTACTCAGAGTAGCGGTTAACTTTAAGATAAGCCGCTACTTGAAGTAGCGGTTTATAAGGTAAAACCGCTACTCAGAGTAGCGGTTTATAACAGATAAATTCCAACCCACCACAAAATAGCCAACGCAACACAGAAGAGCTAGTGCGCGCCAAGCTGGAGCGCTGCGCTCCACGCACGAGGCTTGCGTGGCGCGCAGCAAGCGTGCGCCCGGCCGCGAGCTGGCTGCGCGCCACGCAAGCTTCGTGCGTGGAGCGCAGCGCTCCAGCGTGGCACGCACTAGCTCTTTTGTGTTGCGTTGGAATTTATCTGTTATAAACCGCTACTCTGAGTAGCGGTTTATATGCGTGCCTTGTAACTTGTCTTTGGGACACAATATAACCGCTATTTGAAGTAGCGGTTAACTTCAATGAAACATTATTGCTATTAACCGCTACTTGGAGTAGCGGTTTTATTAAAAAACCAAAATTTTGACAGTTGTCCTACATGGACGGTACACAGGGAATTAATTTCAACTTCGGCATATTTCAGGAATTAAAACCCATTTTAGCATTATTGAAGGAAAAAATTCAGAAAAATTTGGTATTTTCACATGCAAAATAAAAAAAGAACTGTTCAAACTCACCTACAAGGAAGGAATAGAAATTTTAATTGTTGAGTTCCTATCAAGAGCGACCTCGATCTTCAGATCTTTCTTCATCTCCCATCAATTTTCCGGTCGAATGTGAGGAAAATGACGACGATAGTCGGGCTATGGCGCCGACGAAGTAGCCAGACGAAAGTAATATATGTACGGCCCGTTTGGTAGTCGTTAATAAATGATAGTAATGGGAATGGATTTTAAGTGTAATATTACAAGGGGAGCACACTTAAAATCTCCATGGGGAGGCAATTCCTACCCCCAAGTTTGTGCTTTTTCTCCATGGGGAAGCAATCTCACCCCTAAGCTTGTGTTTTTTTCTCCAAAGGGAAGCAATTTTCATTACCACTCATTACCACCTACAAGGTGGTATCGGATGGGAATGAAAATTTAAGAAGAAAAATAGACACTTTAGGATAAATTAGTATTACCATGGGAATGAACAATGATTTTCCTCACAAATTTACATACAAATTCATTCCCATTACCACCATTTATAACCAACAACCAAACGGGCCGGTAGAGTATTGATATTGGGGATAGGACTATAGGAGGACTAAAGTTCAGAGATGTTTTTTTTTTTTTTTGGGTTAAAGAGAGGGGCTAGCCCCTAAGTTCAGAGAGAGAGAGATAGGAATAGAAGGAGTAGGAGAGAAAGAAGTTTAGAGTAGTAGAGAAGAAACGTTAACATTTTATTCTAATAGGAATCTTTGTCTTATAATGGTAATTACTTTATAAAGAATCATATTAGTCATATTCATACACTATCCTTTCCTTTGAAACTTTTTGAGAACTAATAAACTTCAATGATAAATTATACTTCATATTTTAAAGGGTTTGATGTTGTTTTCATAGATCTCTATAATAGAGATTTACACCTTGATTATCTTTATACATTATGATAGATCTGTTTGTGGGAATATTATGTTTTTATGATTTGAATTGTTCTTCTTTTTCATTTTTTTTAAAATAAGCAATTCTTCTTTATTCACAACTTCTTTAAATTTGAAATGAGACTATTATACATGGCAAGGGGTAGGGGACACCAAAAAATAGAAAAAGAAACATAATATAATTATGATGAGGACGATTAGTCGTCAATCAATATAGACGTCTTTTTAATCAGTCAACCCAAAAAAAGCATACAAATTCCTTTCCCCATTTTAGTAGATAAACTACAACAATAATAATAGAGATTAGTCTTAAATTATCCGAATAAAAGATAAAATGGAGATATTTTTCTTCAACAAACTTTGAAAATAATATTTATTGCAAATTATTCATAAATATAATTATGCAATTAATTTAACTTAGAAAACGATTTCGCACGCATAGCGTGCTTATAAGACTAGTTTATATAAAGCTAAGTCCATTTGTCCTACGTGTCAAGCAACTACACATCCTGCCAAATGTCATCTCCAAATTGCATCTCGCATGTTCACCGCCACGTGTAGTCTCATGGGTTATGCAATTAATTAATGGATTGATATTAGATATATATAATTGTGGAAATGATTTTCACAAATCTCGGCCAATGATTTATGTCGTTAATAAGTTTTATTATGCAATCACACATGATCTGCTCAATCACGCATGATTTTCTCAATCAAACAAATTGGCAGCAATAATGGGTCAAATGAAAATTCAAACAAATGCTTATATAATAGGTTTAATTTTTGGTGAAGATTCATTCCTCCAAATGCCAATATAGCAGCAATTTCACGCTATCAAACAAATTAGTCCATTCTATATTTTTTTTCTTTTTCTTTTGGGCCATTTTTACGTCGGCAGTTCTTAGGTGCAAAGGTGAGATCAATATTATTCAAACATAATGAATTTAAAGCCAATCTACGATGAAGAAGATAATGGAATAGATATAATTTTGTTTGCATCGTCAAATGAAGATTTATGATGTTTGCATAATGTATTATATTGAATTTGTATTTAACACTATAAATGCAAGAGTATATAGTGACGATCATGGTGAACAATGTAATTGTAGTTCAATTCTTCATTTAAGTACGTTTATAATCATATTCATAAATAAATAATGTAACAGAATTTCAAATAAGCAATGTATGCGATATATCATTTCATCTCAATAAAATGATTACTTTTTTATTAGTCATAGACTCATAGTTATTGCCTTTTTCTTTTTATAAATTTTAGTTTGATTATATTCCTTTTGATATATTAATAGTATCACGGTGCACATTATAAATATATTTAATAATTACCGAGAGTATTATACATATAAGCAAAATATGTCAAGTTTGTAATATGGCCATCTTAGTTTGAATGCACAGTTAATAATATATATCAATCTACAACAATGAGTTCGAATTTTTTACTTTATATTTTCGTTGATTTTTTTTATTAGTTAGATGTTGATGCATTGTTCCTGTTATATCTTTTCCAAATTATTGCCATAAAATTTATATTTTCCAAATTATTTGACAAATCACTTGGATTTTTGTACTTGACAACTAATATATAAACGGGTTAGTGGGTCAATCTTTGAAAAATAAAGGATTAAGATAGAGAGGGAGATGAAAGTGTAAGTTTTTTTAATGTATTTTGGTAATCTTTGAAAACTCGCCAATTTATTCAAAATACTAACACAAACAGATTTACACATTCCTAAAGCCAAGTTTATATTTAAAATATATATTCTTAGATCAAAAGAATTATTTTGTTCAACTTATTATCAGTTTAAAAAAATTTAAGTTTAAATAAGGAATTTTTTTCAGATAAGTTCAATAATGTAAAAATAAGCTAATATAGTGTTTGACATATAATCTACAAAAAAATGTCTACCAAGTTATGCTAAGTTCAGATACGGTCTAATAATGACTACCAAGGTGTAATAACTAATAAATGCAGAAGATCAAAAAAACCAAGAAATAATATAATATCATTCATATACTTCCTCCATTCAAAAATAAGTGAAACACTACTCTCTTTTGTTTGAACTTTTTGAGAGAAGTGTTTCATTTATTTCCAAAATGGAGGAATTATATAATAAAAAGTTCAAAAAATTATATTGATTTTATCCACCATTCTAATTGGCCCAAGAATATGTGTTGGGTAAGATCGTGGTTCACATCTAGATATAATTAATATTATTCTACTTAATTGATTTTAACATAACATGGATCTGTTTAAATTTAACTTTCTTAACTTGGATTACACCATAATAAATAAGACATAAACGCATACACACTTTTATTGGATGGTACTGAAAGTAAAAATCATGAACTATTTATTTAATTATTTTAGATGATGTAATCAATGTTAATAATGGGTTGGGTTACTGTTGAGATTTTCAACCCGAAACTGGCACGACTTTTCACATTTAACTTTAACATATAGGAAAATCTAACATTTTAGCACCATTTAGAGTATAAGTTGGCAAAACGTCAATGAATTATTTAAAGCTTTCTAATATAATAGCATGTTATTACCTAAATATTAAAGGATATTTAATATTGGACATAAAAAGTCAATTCATTGTTAACTTTTTTAGGGATTTTGAATAGATAGGTTAAATGATTTGACACCGGACACAGGTAATCGTTTAATTAAACCTTAAAAAGGTTAGTGGTTGCATGATTGAGTGCAAGTAGTGGTGCGAATTGTGATTTTATATGAATCTCTTAATGAAGCACTGGGTAGAGCGAAAGCTTCTTCAGTCAATTTCTTCTTCTTCTTTTTAAAGTTGGTCACATGTTCCACCATGACATTAGCTACATCAGTCACTTAAAACACGGGTCATAAGCCGGTTTTAAAATATATTCTTAATACATAATATGAATACAAAAAGTTTAAATCACGAACTAATATTCAAACCATGAATTTAGGAGAAACAACATACAACATGAAATCCTAAATATATAAAACAAAAATTTCCAGTGCATTTTGATGTGTTTTTTGTTTGATTTATGTATCTATGAATTTATATATCTCGATCATAAGATTTTTAAAATTTAAAATGTTTTAACAAATGATTTTTTTATATCTTTAAATATAATATTACATTTTATATTCTTTCATCTTTAAATGCATGAAATTTAATAATTATGCATTCAATAAATTTGGAATAAAAGCAACTACTTAATAAACAAACCATTTATGTGCATTATTCACGGGTCTAAATCATATCTACATAAACATCCCGTGTATTTTTGCACGGGTTAAAAGCTAGTTTACTATAAGAAGTGATTTCAACTATTTTTCATATTGTTGAAAGATTCTTATTTATTATGATTACATGTATAATTATGTAATGATTATATATGGTTTTTTTTTACGTAAAAAGGATTTTATTCATAAGGGATAGTCAAACTACACTTACAATCAATTTCTGAAAAATCGAAAATTCCAACACAAGTATATAACACTTTAGAACTAGATACGTCGCAGATTAGATTAAAAATAGCCTTAATAAAAAAACTTCATCCGAAGAAATACAATCTTTGAGTTCGCTCTGATCCGGCTTAACTTCCGCTGATGCATAGTCGTTTGGGTGAAAATACTTCCGTGGTCTTCTAGATTCTTACAGAGAATAGAGATTATTAGATATTCCTCCTTCATCAGACGAACAAAAAAGAAATTGAATACCCTAAAATAAATGTCATCTTAAGGATAGGATATACTTATTGGAAGCAATTAAAGGAGTTTTTGGAGCATACCACCGGTACTAACACCAGTGGAAGCCCCTACAAAGATTCACAACTGAGGCCAAGAAGAAAAGAGATGAAAGATAAAGAGAATGAAGGGTAAAGAATGAATGAAAGACTTTAGGAAAAAAAACCCTCCTAAGGAGAAATCCTAGAGAGAAAAAACCCTCCCAAGGAGAAACCCTAGATGGAACTAAGGCTGACAGGCAGTGTGATTATATATGGTTAATACTGTTAAATATTCTGTATGTATTATATATTTCATTTCCTTGAGTATATAGTGGCTAGGAATTTGATAGCAGAGGAGCCAAATGTCGGATCCTGAACTAATCTATTCAGCTTTCTATATATACTAGTCTTGGAACCTCTGTTATAGACGGGTTGAGATTTGTTAAATTATTATTGTATAATTTGTTGAAAAATTTATAAAAACTTTAAATAAATTAATTGAAAAAGTCATTAAATAAAATAATACTACAATGGATCAAAATTCAAATTAATATCATAAAAAGAGTGTATGTAATTAGTAATTAATTTCAACTACTTTCCATACTCTCTAAATATTCTTATATACAATAATTCCTTATAAATTATAGAGATATTATACAATTCATGGTTAGAGGTATCACATAGTTTTCATATATGCTATATATAGTATCTTAAAGAAAATTATGGACACTTGAGATGCGAAAGAGACGCCAAATGTCGAGCTCGAGCTAGCTCAAACACTGTATATGCTATATAATTAGATTAGATAACAAGAATTTTTGAAAGCTCATCCCGAGCTCGAGCTAGCTTGAACACTAATATTTTTAAACAAGCTTTTCTCGAACGGGCTAAAACTCGACTCGGCTCGGCTTAGCTTGTTTACAACCTTTATTATTGACCCAAATTTAGCTCGACATATATTATAATAGAAGTAAATATTGTCATATACAACCTCATATAAGCAACTTTTTGTTAGAAACAACCTTTTAATTTTTTTTTTGTCAAGAGAAACCTTAAACCTAGAAAACTTTGTGAAAAGAAACCTGATGACATTATTCTGGCTTTGATTAATATTTTCCGGCGTTGACTCAGTTAATGAACTGGGAAATTTTCGAGATGAAACCTTTTACAATGGCTTTTTTTATAAGAAACAATATTTTATAGTTTTTTTTTCAAATTACTACCTCCATCCGTCAATATTCCCATTTCTCCTTTTCACGTTTGCCAATGCGCATTTTGTATCAGTAATATCTTTAATTACATATAAGTAAAAATTATAAAAGTTTGATTTTTCGTAATATACTCAAATAAAAATTATAAAAAGTTCGATTTTTCGTAATTTACTCAATGAGACGAATCAAACAAGACCTTACATGACTATGTTTTTTCTTATGTATTGGAAAGTTTTTTGAAAGATTTTCTTTACTCATGAATAAAATTAGAAATAATGGGAAGTTTATTGTGGGATGGAGAGAGTAAAACCTTTAACTAAAATTTTTTGTGAGACAAATCTTATATACTTTTCCGACGCTGACCAAGCTATTTCCGACGTTGACCAAAAAGAGTGGCACTTGAATCTCCCCTCGTTTTTCCACACTTTTCTTCACTCCCTATACAGTCTATCCTGTATAGGGACTGAAGAAAATTTTCCGACGTTGACCGAAAAGAGTGGCATTTGAATCCGCCCTCCTTTTTCCACACTTTTCTTCAGTCCCTATACAGACTATCTTGCTTCGCTCTCTGTTTCCCATTTGTGATATCCCTTTTTTAGCTTCTCTCATCCAAATCCTCCAAAAATTGTTTGTATAACAATTTAAGTATTGCCCATATCAATTGAACCCAATTCAACCACGGTAATGTATGTTTCCCTCTATAATTTCTCCTAATTTATTACAATTTATGCATTAATGAAAATTAGGGGTTTTTCCCTAAGTTTTCTAATTGAATCATGTCTACTATGTTTCCCTCTATGTTTTGACTATTATGCAGCAAATGATCAATAATCGTGATGAAAAAACATTCCAGCAAATGATGGTAGTAGAAAATGGAAGGTTTTGAAGGGGTTATGAAGAGGAGCATGAAAGGAAGGAGGAGGGGAGGGGGTCAGTAGAGTTTTATTTATTTTTATTGTTCTCAGTTATATTGTGGAGGAAAAGGAGAGATATAAAAAAAGAGGTTATGTGATATACACGCGGAGGTTAACATCAGAAATGGCTTAGTCAACACCGGAAAATTAGGTAAGGTCTCATCTCGTAAATTTTTTTAGTACTTCCTCCGTTTCATAATATTTGCAACACTTTTCATTTAGGGGTGTTTCAAAATAAATGCAACACTTTTTTTTTCTTCCCTTATTTAGTAAGTTTTGGGGGGTGAAAAAACAATATTACCCTTATTTAAAAAAGAAAAACTGATTTGTGAAACCTAATTAAATCCCTAAACACAATAGCTCAATTTAATGATTCCCACCAGAATTCATTAAACCCAACCACTTTTCAGATTCAACCCCCCCAAATTAAAAACACCCCCAAAATTAAATCAACCCAACACGGCAACACCCCCCCCACATTTCTCGAACTTTCAACTCTCTCTCCTCTTTCTCTCCTCTTCTCTCCTCCCTATTCTTGAACCCTAACACAGAAACCCTAGAATTTGCGACCCAAACCCATATCTCCTTCTCTCATCTTGATCCTCAAACACCAAATTGAAATTATGGCTCATAATTTCATCCCCAATTTGAGTCTTTTGACTGATGCGTTGTTCGATACTGATGACGATGGTGAAACACTGTTAATCAAGGACATATGTGACTCCTTCAAGCTTAGATCTCCTTGGCCCCTTCGTTTTTATGAAACTGGGGGTGCGGAACATCATATGGGTCCCAGCGCAAAGAAGGCGCTTGAATCTGCGTTGGATGAGCAGTTGGGGGATATGAAGGCGTTTCAATTGGGGGAGGCGAGACCCAAATTACCACCCAAATTGGTTGCGGAAAATGTTAAAGAGGATAGTGACTGTCAGATCTTGGAGGATTTTACTTTTTTCGATGACTCGTCGTTTGAGGGTGAGAGGGAGATTATTGATATCGATAGTGAGGAGGAGGAACAAGAAAAATTAGGGTTTTTAGAGAGGATGATGAAGTTAGAAAAAATTGAGGAGGATTCTGTGATGCATGATGTGGTGGAGGAGAAGAAACAGGGAAGTTCTTCTGTTCGTAGGCCCTATATGCTGAGGTCTTGCAGTGAGATCTGCAAGTCACTAAAAAAGGGGGATGATAATGAGGGTAAAGGGAAGGAGGTTGTTGTGGATAAAGGGAAGGGGCTGCCTGTAGATGGTGGGAGAAGGGTAGTGGTGTGTACGTTGTCAGCAGTCCAACCAGTGATCAAAAGAGGTAGAGGAAAGAGGAAGCTGACTTTAGCTTCTTTTCCAGAAGAAGAAATGGAGTGGAGCGCCACTCCACTTCCTCATGTGAAACACAGTGAGGCCAGGAAGAATAGGGTTGGGCCATAGACGTAAATTGATGAGGATGAATGGGATCTTCAATTGTTGAAGTTCATGAAGGGACATGTCCCTACATTTAGGAATCAGTACATGTGATTGAGTCCCACATCTGGCCACAACATTATTTGGTTATTTCTGACTCCTTTAACTTTTTTGATCATTTTAGTTGTTGCTTGCAATCCAAATTTCCGTGGCTTAATTGTGATGAGTCCCTGGATTTTATGCCTCGCTGTGTTGATTGACCCATGTTAGTATGCTGAGGTTGTTGGCTAATGATGTTAATGGTCGATTATTGATTGTCCCTAAAATCTGTGGCTTAATTGTGATGAGCCCCTGGATTGTATGCGGAGGTTGATTGACCCATGTTAGTATGATGAGGTTGTTGGCAGTTGATGTTAATGGTTGATTATTGACTGTTCCTAATTTTTGTGGCTTAATTGTGATGAGTCCCTGAATTGTGTGTTGAGGTTGATTGACCCATGTTAGTATGTTGAGGTTGTTGGCTAATGATGTTAATGGTTTATTATTGACTGTCCCTAATGCATGCACTAGTTTAGAGTCCCTGATAGCCACTTAATCCATATGATGAAGGGACTCAAAACTCTGAAACAAGGTTTGATTTGCTCCAGAGTTCACTCTGTTGAGGTACCAAACCTTGTATTCCATGAGTTAAATTAAGATACCCCTGATGGATTATTAGAGGTCAAATGATGAGCTATGTTAGCTAATTTTTCATTGGCTAAGTTTATATGGTTGTGTGAAGTGCATTCAATGATCCATGATGTGAATTTGGTTAGCCCCCTGCCTTGTTGGATGTTTAAAGTTGTAGTTTTGAGTCTCTGTTCACCACTAAATCCAAATGATGAAGGGACTCATTTACTCTCAAAACAAGGTTTGAATTGCTCCAGAGTTAACTCTGTTGAGGTACCAAACCTTGTTTTTAATGAGTAAAATCACCATATCCCTGATGGATTAATGTAGGACCAAACTTGAGCAAACTTTTTCATACAACACAAACTGAGAATAAAATTCACTGCATAAACTTGACTGCATAAACTTCACTGCATAAACTTCACTGCATCTACAAACCAAAGTTGATATGCATACCTGTAATCTATACAAAAGTTTTTTTTCCTTACCTAAGTTTAGATGCATACCAATCAACAACACAAAAGTTGGTATGCATCTACCTAAACCATTTCAAAATACAAAAAGTTGATGTCCATCCTATTTCAGTTTACAAAAAAAAAGAGTGCATATCAATTGTCACGATAAGAATAAGGTTTGTGCAGCAGTCAACCTTGTATTGTAGCAGTGAAAACAAAAACTGACATCTACCTTCTTCTTCTTTCATGCATTAGAACCTCTCACACACACCCACTAGTCTGCATCCACTTCAAAAAACTCCATTGAATCATCTTCAACCAACTTCAACTTGTCATCCAAATAGTCCACTGCATCATCTTGTGTTGCATGTTGTTGCATATCTGATGCCACATCATATGAATCAGAGGTCTCATCAAGCAAAGCATGCCACCCCTCCTGTAACAACTGATCAACACTGAAGAACTCATCATCTTGCTGATTCTGCATTTTACCACTAGCAGATCTGGAAATGAAGAAGATGATTTTATGCTATTTTTTTTTGCTGATTTGGGGATGGTAATGAATAAACTAAGTGTTGTGTGTGCTGTGTAATTATGGAGGTTAATTTTTTGGTCTACAAACTCATCTTAATTGTTGCTGATTTTTGTGGTTGGTGAACATTAAGCTGCCTCCGTTGGGTTGGTGCTTATATAGTGGTGTTAACTTAATGAGCAAGTGTATGTTTTGGTGGCTAAAACTTAATTTTTGGAGGTAAAATTTCCCTCCATAATTTTTTGGGAGATTAATGCATTTTCAGTTGTTTTAGGTGGGTCAGTTTTGGAGGGAAGTTGCCCTCTCTTTTTCCCCAGGCAGGTTTCCAGATTTTTAGGGGACAATTGAACTTTTGGGTTGGTGTTTTGGAGAAAAATCATCCCTCCTACTATACCATCAGTACTGTCCCACCAAAAGAAATTGGGGCCACGTGGGTCATTTTTTTTGTTTCCCCTCAAAAGTTTGGTGGTCCCAATATTCTCCCTCCAACTATCACCATTACTTTGTCCCCCACCACTTAATTAATTCTCTCTCCAACACTTTACTCACCCCTTAAGAAAAATTGCGCTCGAGTCGCTGATTTAAAAAGTGTTGCAAATATTATGAAACGGAGGAAGTATAAGGTTTTATCTTGTAAAAAGAATTATAAAAATGTTGTTTATGACAAAAAAAGGCGTTATAAAAGATTCTTTCTCGCAAATTTTTATCTGAGTCAATGCCTAAAAATATTGATCAACGCCGAAATGACATTATCAGGTTTCTTCTGACAAAGTTTTTTAGATTTAAGGTTTCTCTAGACAAAAATTTATTAAAAGGTTGTTTTCGACAAAAAGTTCTTTATAAACGTTCGTTTCTAACAAACTTTTCCTAGAAGTAAATGTATATTTTAAGGAATAATTCTCAATGTTTTAATCTAAAATCTTTATAATAATTTCAAAATCTTAACAAAAATAATTTATAGTATAATATAAATTGAGAATATTATATAGAATTTCCTATCAAAAGAAGATAGTTCTTTCAAAAATAATATTCTAATTCCTAGAATATCTCACAAATGATTTAGGTTTTTAATAAAAGAGTGACATGTGTCAGTTTTGAATTTTGTTTTATTATAATGTAATAAATAGATTAAATTATCAGATTTGAAGGTTTATGATATACCTAATCTGATTTATTAATCTCTTTGAAAATATTAGAGCTCAAAAAATATACGGTTTTTTCACCATATACCCCCGACAAATTGGAAAATTCACCATATACCCTCAATGTTTCAAATATGCACCATATACCCCTGAGTTTTCTAAAACGTTCACCATATACCCTTTTTCTAACTTCCGTTAACTCACCGTTAGCTTTATTTACCATTTTGCCATTATTAACCCTAAACCCTAATTATAATCTAACCCTAACCCTAATCTAACTCTAACCTTAATCCTAATCTAACCCTAATCTAACCCCTAACCCACTCTCCTCTCCCCTCCACACCACCCCAGCCCCCCACCCTCCCCCCCCACCTCAAGCCAGCCCTGACCCCCCCTCTACTCCACCGCGCCGCCCCCCCCCCCCCCCCCCCCTTCCCCGTTTGCTTCCCTCCCCTCCCCTCCGCCGCACTCTCCCCGACACCTCCAAAAGGCACAAAAATGGTTCGAAAATTTCGAGCCTCCAAACCTCATAAAACCGCACAAAAGTGTGCAAAAGCACACAAAATTTGCAACCAAGTGTAAATAAAGACTCCCCTAACCCGGATCCGAAAGAATTTTCATGTTTCAAGCCAAAATCGGAGCTCAAAATATTCAAAAATGGAGGTTTGAGGTTAGAGAGAAAGAATTCGAGTCGGGGAGAGAGAAATTGCGGGGAGGGGGGGGGGAGAGAGAGATTCGCGAGGAGGGGGTGGGGGGGTGAAAATCGCGGGGAGGGGCAGGTGGGGAAAACGCGGGGAGGGTGGGGAAATCGCGAGGGAGGGTGGGGGTGGGGCTGCGGCGGAGAGGGGGTGGGGAAATCGCGGTGTCGAGGGGAGGGGGTGGGAGTGGGGGGTGGGGCCGGGGGTGGGGGGCTGCGGCGGTGGAGGGCTGGTGGAGGGGGTGGGGGGCGGGTGGGGGGGAGGGGGAGGGGGTGGGTTAGTGTCGGGGTTTAGATTTTAGGGTTAGGGTTAGGGTTTAGATTAGATGTTAGGGTTTAGATTAAGGTTTACATTTTAGGGTTAGGCCTTAATGATGGCAAAATCGTAAATAAAGCTAACGGTGAGTTAACGACAGTTAGAAAAATGGCATATGGTGAACGTTTTCGAAAATTCGGGGGTATATGGTGCATATCCGAAACATTGAGGGTATATGGTGAATTTTCCAATTTGTCGGGGGTATATGGTGAAAAAAGCGAAAAATATAATGTATCATGCTTTGAGCCTTTGATCAATGAATTTAAAATATATCTAAATAATCTTCATGCTTTTAAAATACAATTTTGATTGAGACTATTAATAATTTTACGGTTATTTCACCATATACCCCTCGACAAATCGCGAATTCACCATATACCCTCAATGTTTCAAATACGCACCATATACCCCGACTTTTCAAAATCGTTCACCAAATGCCCTTTTTGGTAACGGATGTTAACTCACCGTTAGAGTTATTTACAATTTTGCCACCCTAACCCTCTAAACCCTAACTTTACCTAAACCCTAACACTAATCCAATCCCTTAACCCTTAACCCTAACCCCTAAACCCTAACCCTAAACCCTAACCTTCCCACCACCCCCCCCCACCCTCCCACCACCCCGAGCCCTCCCCCCCACCCCGTTGCCTTCCCCCCACCTCCCGCAGCCCCCTCCCTCCCCCCCACCCCATGCCCCTCCCCCCATCCCCCGCGAGCCCCTCCCTCCCCCGCCCCACCCCCCTCCCCCACCCCCCGTCACGAGCCCGAACCCCCCCCTCCACCCACCCCGTCACGGAGCCCGGAACCCCACCCTCCCCCCCCGCCCCGTCACGAGCCCATAACCTCACCCCCTCTCCCACCCCGTCACGGGGCCACCCCACCCCTCCCCCCCCGCCGTCGCGAGCCCGGAGCCCCCCCCTCCCTCCACCCCGTTGTGAGCCCGGAACCTACCCTCCCCCCCACCCCCCTTCAAATTCCTCCTCGTCTAACATTTCCCGGTTTATATCAAACAAGTCAAACTCGAAAATTAAGAAACAAAACAAGGAAAAGATAAGTGAAAAGAGAAGAAATTTATGAAGTGGGTTGAAATTTTTTACGATTTCGAACCCGGATTTTAGAGCGAAAGAGAAGAACAATGAAAAGATGAAGAACTACGATTTCGACGGGGTGGGGGAGGGGTGGGGGGTTCTAGACGTCGAGTCGATGGGGTGGGGGAGGGGCTGGGGGGGGGGGGGGAGGGGGCCTCTTTGGGATAGGGAGGAGGGGGGCTGCGGGATGTGGGGAAGGGGCGGCCAGGTGGGGGGGAGGGGGGGCTGCGGGGGGGGGGGAAAGCGGGCGGGGTGGGGGGGCTGGGGGGTGGTGGGAGGGTGGGGGGAGTTGGTGGTGGGAAGGTTAGGGTTTAGGGTTAGGGTTTAGGGGTTAGGTTTTAATTAGGGTTAGGGTTATAGTTAGGGTTTAGGATTTTAGGGTTAGAGGTTAATGGTGGCAAAATCGTAAATACATCTAACGGTGAGTTAACGGCAGTTAGGAAAAGGGTATTTGGTGAACAGTTTTGAAAAGTCAGGGGTATATGGTGCATATTTGAAACATTGAGGGTATATGGTGAATTTCGCGATTTGTCAGGGGTATATGGTGAAATAACCGATAATTTTAAGATAATTTTGAGAGAATACTACAAATCAATTTTTGTTTTTGAATTAAAACAGCACAAGTTGGAGAAACTTATACACGTTTAATAACCGTACAAGTATACCTTCATTTAATCACAAGTATACACGTTTAAACTCGTGCAATGCACAAGTTAATAGATTAAAAATAAGGATGCTATAATCATTGTAATTAATTAGTTTTCAGTACTAATTACCAAACACATAATATTACTCATGTAAGAATATACTACCGCCATTTTATTTAATTGTTATGCTTTTCTTTTTTGGCCGTTCTAATTTAATTGTTACATTTTCACTTTTTCATTATATGGTAAACTATCACTAGAGTCTAGAGGTGGCAAATGCGTCATACGAGTCGGGTACGATTCAGGTCAACTTTGTGTTCAAGTTACTTTCGATTCTGATCGGGTCCATTTGGGTTCGAGTCCGCCACGAATCCATGATTCTTCGAGTCAGGTGCGGGTTTGATGGCTTGAGTCAATATCGGGTCGGGTTTAATCGGGGCTGTTTCAATCGTTTCGGGTTGTTTGGGTCGAAACAATTCGGGTAAGGTCTCCCTTGAAAGTATTGTTTTACTTCGTATAAGAATCATCTTCGAGTCTAAAAGGGTAGGTTATTTCTTAAAAAATATACGCTTTCTTACAGTAGCAAATAAATAACAACAGGTTAATTAACTTTCTAGTTCACAAAAGAGGGTTCCCACTAACCATTCAGTTTTGAATATCAATCTGAACAGTCATTTTCCATATTTCTAGTCTACCACTTGCTTATCAAATTAATTTTCGTTATTTAAGGATAATAACATTTGGAACCAAAAATATGAGGACACCAACACTTCGACAATAATAGTGCACAGATGAATTAACTTTTTAGTTCACAAAAGAGGTCGGGTTTCCACTAACAATTCAGTTCAAATATCAATCTGAACAATCATTTTTCCATATTTCTAGTCTACATTTGCTTACCACATTAGTTCTCGTCATTTAAGGATACTAACACTTGGACACAAAAACATTAGGATACCAACACTTCGACAATAATAGTGCACTAACTTATATTATAATACATTAAGACACCAACACTTAGACACGAGCAGACATAATTGGACTTTTTTTAAGTATCATGGGGGTTGATGAGGGGGCAACAAACGGAGTTAGGTTCGGGTTGGGTCGAATTCAGGTCGTAATTTTTAGGTCACTTCGGGTCATGTAGGTTCAGGTCGGGTTTATCTTCGAGTACGGTCATTGTCGGGTCTGGCTGGATTCGGGTCAGGTTCGAGGCAGGTCGGGTTATTTCGGGTTTCGATTCTATTTCGGATGATTATTTTTGGGTGGAATGCGGGTCTCGGGTCTAGTATTTCGGGTCAGTTAAACGGGTACAAGTATGTTTTGCCAGCTCTACTTATCACATCAACTTTTTACACTTTTCTACCTTATATACTCCACCACCCATTTTGATAATCTACCCAAAACCTTCCCATCTACCCTATTCTTCTTTTTCCTACAATATCTTAATGCTTTTTTTAGATTTTCCAAAACCAAATATTCTTTGGTTATACTTCTTTATTGCTTTTTGCAAAATTTCTTTAGTTCTCCCCCAAAGTAAAGTGTAGTAATTAAAAAACGGAGGGAGTATATACAGGAATAAAATGAAGAATTATGATAAAGTATGTGAGCACGTGACATTATAGTATTCCTTGCCAACTTGAAAAAAATATTACCCTTATTTGTGAAGTGTAGACATATGGATATTATCAGTATATAACAAACTCTTCCACTTTATTAATATTCAACGATTGAACCTGATACACAAATTCTTCCACTTTATTTGAGCACAAGCTTTCTTCTGCTTTATATTTTCCGTTTCTCAATACTATATTTGAATAATGATGAACAAATAACTAAAAAACAAACAAAACATTGATTTAAGAAAAACTTATTAAAAATAATAATAAATGACCGTTCGAATCAAATTTTTTATAACACTAATGAAAAACTAATTGAGAAAAAAAATGTTAATATGACACGCACGCTTAGCGTGCAAAAAATGCTAGCTGTTTATTGAGGGGAGAGAATGTGGGGAAGTGAGATATAATAAAAATGAAAGCTAAATAACATTTTAATTGGTGAACCCATACCAAATAAAAAAAATAGAAAATCTATTTAGGAAAGTACTAAGGAGAAATATACCTGTTTTTTTAAGCAGTGGGTATTTTATATGTATGAGATTGTAACTTTTTTTTAGCTTTTGTTACAATCTTTATTTTTTTTTTCTCTGTAATCATCACAAGTTACATGGATCTCTCAAATCCTGTTCCAATGCAACCGCCAAAGAGAATCCTATTATTCATCATACTCACATTCAATTAGTCAATCTATCACCCTTCAAAAAAAAAATTAGTCAATTTATCATTCATTCTCCCTCCATTTTTTAAAAAATTGTTTTAAAAAATTGTTACACTTTTCCTTTTTAGCCGTTTTTATTTAATTGTTCCTTAAATGGTAAATTATCACATAACTTTTACCTCATATATTCCACCGCCTATTTTATTTAATCCACCTAAAACCTTCCCACTATCTTATTTTTCTCTCTCCTATATTATTTTAATGCTTCTTTTTACATTTCCCAAAATCAAACATTCTTTTTTTTTTTTTTTGTATTTTTCCTTGTGTTTTGCACAAATTCCTTGATTCTCCCTCAAAGTGAACTACAACAATTAAATAAAAATGGAGGGAGTATATCACAATTTACATGGATCTCTCAACCTATCATCATCATACTCACATTCAATTTGCCAAGGCCTACTTGCTAACTTCACCCACATTCAGGGGCGAGACTAAGTAGAGGCCTAAGAGGACCATGACCCCCTATCCAATTGTACTGATTATAAAAGGCTAAGAAAGTTAGAAAGTGGGAATAAAAATTATTTTATTGGTAAACTGACACCCTCCACAACCATGTTAATTTTTTTTTGTTAAACTAATCCCCCCTCTATAACCAAGACTCGCTTCGCTCCTATCCACATTACCTTTTTAGCAAAAACACTTTCTAATTTCATAGTTTTAGTCTATGATACCATTCTGGCATTCTCGAATCTTCAACTATTTTTACACTTTTTTGCAAAATGAGTATGGTTTACTCCCTCCGATCTTTATTAGTTTACCCGTTTCTTTTGCACAGAGTTTTAGGAGAAACAATGTTGTGGGACATAGAAAGAAAGAGAAACTATTATTTTATGTTAAAGTTGAATGTATGTGTAATGAAAAGTTAGTGGTCCCAATCCAAAAATAGAAACAAGAGAAATAGGTAAACTAATAAGGGACATCCCAACAAGGAATACGAGTAAACTAATAAAGACCGGAGGGAGTATAAGACAGCAACAAACAGTACTAAACCAAAAACAAGGCTCGGTCTAAAATAATTGCTGCAGACTATTCATCACAGTTGAAAATTTGCTCCCTGTCAAATCCCATAGATCTTTACAATTGAATTTATGAACATGAAAGATTAATGGGACTTCATTTGTATATTCAGATCTGCCAGTCAACAACAATAGGAGTTCATTTTCATACTCAGATTTGTCAGATAAAGAAAATACGTCCTCCATTATTTTTCATCCGTTTCATTATCTTGACTTTTTCATTATTTATGTACTAGCTTTGATATATATCAAAACACATTTTAGTAATTCCTCAAAAAAGAACAAATATTAGTAATTAAAATATTAGATTCATCTCAATGTATATTTTCAAAATATCAATTTTTAACTTTTTTACATCAATAATTACAGATATTAGTAGTTAAAATTGCACATATCAAACATGGAATCTCATATGATGCTTTAGAAAAATAAACAGGAATAAGCTAATGATAGACGTATCAAGAATGACATGTTACTCCCTCATAAAATAACTATCATAGAGTCATGTCATAACTAACCCATTATAATTATAACTAGAACTCCATCCCAATTTATAGTGCTTGTATTGAAAAGATATTCATAGCACTTGCATTGAAAAGATAAGTATTTGCATTGGAAATATATTCATGGCACTTGCACTGGAATTAAGGAACTTATAATTTGTTTTAAATATTCATAGCACTTGCATTGAAAAGATAAGTATTTGCATTGGAAAGATAGATATTTGGATTGAATAATACAAATATTAAATGTGGCTACAACTTTCCATGTAAAAATGATGACAGATATTAAATGTGGACAATGTAGCTACAACTTTCCACGTAAAAATGAGCATAAAACAAGAATAAAGTACCATTTCAAAAATAGAAAGATGAGAAACAATAAGTCAATAAGAACATTTTGGGACACCCAAAAAGGAATACAAGCACTACAAATTGGGACGGAGGGAAATATATCTAAGCATGCTTTATATCTATGATCTCCATCTCCTCAAAAGTCATGGGGTGCTAATCGAGCGTAGGACTTATGAGCAATTCAAATTCGACTAGGTCAAAATTTCAACTCAAGCTCGGCAGAACCTAATTCACACGACTAGCTCGATTAGCACCCCTATTTAGAAGCCGTCAGCTAATCTTCAGTTATCTCAACGGAGGAAGGAGTATCGCAAACCAAGATGTGAAGATACTGCTTTTCTAACTATGAAAATATATACTGGATTATATGACTGAAGCAAACCAATAGAGTTCTAAGAAAGAATTAAGGACTCTGGTCTTAAAATGTATACCGCAGAAAGAAACTCATTAAAATGGAAATATTATTAGATGTTATTTACCAATGCAAAACTTGGTGAAGATAGTGGATAAAACTTCTTCAGAGATGTCATCTCCAGAAATCTGGCCAAGAGCCAAAGCAGCTTCTCTCAAATCAATGGTCCAGAAATCCAACGGCAAGTCTTCCTCCATTGAAGATTTTAACCTCAATAGAGCCTCCTTCGTACGTACCAACTGTTCACATTGTCTCTGTTGAAAACACAAAAATCGCAGTAAAGATCATCAAACCAAATGCCAGCCGATTTAACAAGTAGCCAACAGATTGATTTAACGCCAAAAAGGGTCAATTACAGACTAGCAGCCAAACTTAATTGCTAGAGCTAGCAAATAGGTGTATCGTGTCAAATTCATGTTCATAGATACATCATCTTGAACACCTTTGACACTAACTCGACTCATTTGAATTAAACAGGTTAGAATGCTCGACATTAACCCGATTTGTTTAATAAAATGGTTAGACGTGTCTCACATCCTTCTTACAAATTTATGTGCATCACAAGCTACTTTTCTTTTCTCTTGAAATTCTTGAGGCAGCAAAAAGGCTAATTCATGCAGAGAGGATACGACCAGGTCTCATGCACAACCTCCCAAGATTCCCAAGCTTCCAAAACATTGCTCTGGACGATTTCCTTATAACAAAGAAATAAAAGGGAGGGGAAAAGGATGTTTATACTGAAGAGTTAATAGCAAACAGGCATTAGGATAATTACTAATACGCACATTATCCAGATTACAATTTGACGGTATCTAATCATTTGCTTTGAACTTATTCAAAATAAAGGACGAAAAAGAAAACAACAAAGAACAAAAGGGAAAGGGAAACGAGGGAATAAAGAGGGAAACAAAGAAAACTTTCTGACAGAAATCCTTGCTTTGAAGAGATTGAAAATTGGAATGTACACGTTAAAATAAACCAATTTTTTTCTATATTCTCTCTCCTTGTCCTCTTTCCATATTGGCTACCTTCTAGGAGATTGGAGGTGGTAATCCAAAGGTATAGAACAATGCAGTATTAAAATTAGAGATGATAAACCAAGTTGAAGGTAGCTAACCTGGTTGATGGTCCATCTTCGCCCCTCAGTGGACATACTGTTGAGACCCACAACCTCTGATACTGCCATCTCAAGATCTTCCAGTCCTTCACCAGTGACAGCACATGTAAATATATACCTATCAAAAGGATTGTCACCAACATTGAAGTTTTCAGTACTTGCAGATGGGACACAATCTATCTTGTTGATGACAAGGATCATTGGTGTAAATGATCTCATATCCTGTGTATTTGCACAAAGACGGAAAAGTAACATCAAGTCACAAGTCACAACCAACAAAAAACTAGAGCTTAATATAATTTGCAAAAGAAAATAAGTGCATGTTTGGTTCAAGTTGTGAAATTGATAGGGAATAAATCATATAAAGCGGGGGAATGATAATTAATATTTGGTTTGCACTATGAAAAGGAAACACTTGTGTGGGATTGAGGAGAGGAGAAAGATAAATGAGTGGAGATAGTTACCCTCAATAAAAGGAACCATTACCCCACTCATACAAAACATCCAACGAAAATGTTTCTTTGATTCCCTATCCACTTAAACATCTCATACCAAATATACTCTAAGAGGACATCATTTATATCTTAGAATTGCAAATCCAGCTGGAGGAAGTTCCTCAATTTAGCACATGGAAGATTCAAATGCCAAGATAGGGAAAATTAGAGATCAACCCAAACCTTAGCAGATCGAATTCTATTCAGAAGCCTCTTATCATCCATTGTCCAACCATCAACAGCACTAACTGTCATTATGATGACATCAGCACCCAAGGCAACAACTTCAGATCTCTCCACCCCTGCAACCAAAATTGTCAAAACAAGTTCAAGGCACAGCTGAAAATTTGCCACATCATTCAAATGGCATAGTTACATTTCAAGTTCTAGACACTAGTTGAGTAAAAGCCTAGAAGGTAAAAGCTAAAAAAGATGTCAAAGAAAAATAGAAAACGTCTGAGTCACAGAAACAGCATAGAGTTACAACTTACAAGTACTACTTCCGGTCTAGGCAGCTGAATGTTTTATCATCCTTGCAAATGGCTGCCAGGCATATTTGGCAAGAAATGTCTAACAGAAGTGAGCTTAAGCAGTCAGCGTACTGTAAAACTATACTGCTCACCCCACAAATACTCCCTCTATATTCACGTTATGTTCAGGTGTACTTTTTGGGCTGTACACAAATCTTTCTGGTATCTTAGATTAAAAACATAGCCCATCCAAACCCATGTGATATTAGAGCCCTATTCCTTCTCTTTAAATGTTGGCCCACTTGGACCCCACCTAATTTTCAATTCAACTGCATAAATACTCTTAATATGCATGCTCAAGCCTAGCAAAAAGATAATTTGATGTCTGAAGGAATATGATCAAAGAAACACAGCCCACATCTCGTGCCAAAGCAGTTACTGACACAGCAATTTGAAAGAAACCACCTTTAAATTTTTTTTACTTCAAATCAGTCGGATTCAGGCACGAGATAGTGTCGACTTCAGTGAATAATTTAAGGTAGTTTTGGACAACAAAAAAACTAAAAAGTGGTTGTCTTCAAAATGTAAATTAAGTAAAAAGGTTGATTTTCACAGTATCCTTATTGCAACCACACTAATTAGTGTTCGTTTGTTATGGTTATTGTTATCACTTGTGAATCATAATTATGAGTTTAAAACCCCCACAGAAAAATAAATGCAGATCGGTAAAACTATCATACTCATTACCAAGATGAAGACACCTAACATGAAGAAACTTGCCGCACACATACAAACAATCATGTAACTATGATTAGTATCAAACGAAATATCAAGACACTCTTGTCTCGAAAGCAAGAATGAAAGACAAGTTTCAACCGACAAAAGACCAGATCAAGCTACAACAATCACATACTCATATAAACCCCCTAAAATAATAATTAACGAACATAAGTTCAAACTTAAGACGTTATAGATGAACACCAAAATGATGAATGAATATTTAGTAGTGATTATGACTGGTATGAATGAGGTATGTATGCACTGGAACTACATTTCAGAAAGTAACAAGAGAATACAACAATGAATAAAGGAAATTTTGATAAGATAAATCCCAAAGTTAGAGGTTTTTACCTTATAAAAATCCCAAGTTTAATTTATAACTTAAAAAAAATCGAGGATTGTCGTACCAAATTGGTCCAATGTTGAAATGCTTAAAGAAAATGACATGGCACTATTTTCCTCCTTTCTCTCACTTTCTTTTCTCTTTCCATGTTCACCTTTGAGTCCTAATTCACCCATCACCCCCCTCTAGTACCCATTTCCACTCCTTGCACATCAATCCTCACCACCTCCTAACCCCCTCCCCACCCCTTTGCCATGTTCACCACCCAATTTCCATCATAACCACCCATTTCAAATTCCACATCTGAACCACTGCTACATATCTCTTCCAAGCTTAGCCTCCACCATTGCTCGTGCCTACAAAGCCACACCTACCCCACATCTTCTCGTTCCTCCTTCAAAGCATAAATGTAATTGCCTTTTTAACGCAAACAAAGCTCACCAAAGTTAAACTTGAAAAAATGTTTGTGTAGAAATTTTGCTTTAATTAAATCATTAAAAAAGCCTTAAATGTACAATAACTTATGCGAATTGTTTTCTTTTTCACGCATTAAACTTTTCCTCTCGTGAAGAGAAAGAAGGTAGTGAACAAAAGAACCACTAGCTAATTTTGCTTTTTGGTGGAATAAAAATGCGACATCTAGCAGAGGCTTTAATCCCTTGGTCGCTTCTTCAATCAAACTGCTCTCGAGGGACTGGCAACTCTTTAGAGGTAATGGGAATTAGTTAAGCTCAATGTCATGCCAAACAAATGCTATGAATTAACATAGCTTGGACACCATTAATAGCATAGATTAAGGAAGAAATAAAATATTTGAATACTTAAATGAAATTACAGCAATAAAAAGGATAATTGCAAGCTTTCGAGAGGCTTGTTCTCTCTCATTGAACTCTTAAAAGCTCACCCAATTTCTTATCAACATCCAACATAATTTTCTCTCTCTAATCATCCCTATATATAAAGTAATTTCCTTAGCACAACTACCTAGCTTATTCCCCAAGCTAACTAATAAAGAGACTCTCTAAAATACCTTTACCCCCTAAATCGATTCATAGCATTAACGGCCCCTCAAACTTCCACCTTGTCCTCAAGGTGGGTAATAGTTGGCACTCAATTCCTTGCCTCGGTAATGGTGATTAGTGCCATCCTTGATGCCTGGCTTCCATTGCCTTCGAAGTTCCTTAGTGGTGATTCTTTGTATCTCCTCTGAAAGAACAACTAGAAATGGACCTTGAAAATGTCATGAGGTTGAGGTAAGGATTGTATGTAATTGGATTGGCCTCATTTGAGATGGTGAGGCTCTGAGTTAAAAAAATTAAAAATGAATTTTGGGCCGAAGTTTTGGTTGTAGTGATGAAAAGATGTGTTGGGTGGTCTGATTTTGCAGAGTGAAAGATGAATTTGGGAGGTAAAATAATGGGCGGAATGAGTAGGAGAAAGGCTGGGTGGAATATTGAGGTGTGGTTAAGGATGGAATTGGGTGGGTTTTTCCTTCCCCCCTTTTTCCGGTTTTTAAATTTACAAAAGAGTTAAATGGAGAATCGGGTGGTGGGTAAGGCATTTTCCCACCTCCATCCTTAACTCCAACCCATCACCCATTTATTAAGTTTTATTAAACTTTAACTTTTTATATTTTTATAAAATATTTTATATATATCATATCACAAATTTCATTAGAAAATATTTTACATGCCCCCCCCCCCCCCTTCCTGGGGGGTGGGGGCCCCCCCCCCTTTTTCGTTTTTAAAAAAAAAGGAAGTTCAGGTTGGTTTAATGAGAATTGGGTTAGGGTGATAAGTAAGAAGAGGGTTAGACGAGTTTGGGTTGAAAGTTTTGGGTGTAAAAGAAAATAGGTCTGTAAGCTGAGGAGATGAGAAATTAGGATCTAAAAGTGATGGGCGTTTGGGCCTAGAATGAATAAGACCATTAAAATTTATGACCTTATGAATTGAAGAGCATGTAGGTTTAGAAAACAGGGGCCCAATTGCATGACTTACATCATTACATAGAGTGAACGAGGGTTCAGGCACGTGACTAACTTTCTGATGATAATTGATAAGCACCTCTTTTGTTATATCATCATCCAAGTCCAGCTTATTTACGAATCTGCCCTCATTAATATCTTCTAGATTTTTCCGCATTGTGAAGCTTCTCCAATACTCCACCGGTTCAAAAAACTTGTGCCGCTTGCTAGCTCTGGTCCAATTGCTCGCATTCACCACCGGAACATCCTGGAAGCAGCTTCGAATCTGCCACTTTACCCCACTTGAGCCACCACCAGACCCGCATGCTTCCGACCCGCCCTTCGCAAATCTTTCTCGTTCCCTGTTCAAGCCACCACAAGTGGCGGTTCCAACACCTAGCTTACAATTTCCGGCCATTAAACCCGGACCACCACCAGATCCAGAACCTCCTGCACCGCCTCTCTCGAATACACCACCAATTAAACCACCCGTGAAAACATTTTTTTCACCATCTGACCGTCCCTTGGTGACACCCATTTGTGATAGCTTCCAATCGCCATCACTTGAACCAACACGTGAGTGACCACCTCCACAATGGCCTGGAAAGAAAATTACTCCAATTGCCCCCACCCTCTTTGCGACAGTGACGAAGGTTGGATAGCCACCATCATTGTTTTTCTTCCGATTTCCTATTGGTTCCACCTCTTTCTTTTCACCCACCAGATCATCTTTGTTTTCTTCTAGCACCACCATGCTTCCACTGCGCACACTGTCTAGTTCGCTGCCCTTGTCATCCCAGCACGTCAGGGGTGGTGTGAAGAATTGTTTCTTTAATTACTGCCACTCATTGAACGGCCATTGCCGATGTTCTTCAAACCACCGCTGAGCATCGCCGTCAAGTGCTATGATGGCAGCCTTTAACATTGTCTCTCCATCTAACTGGAAAAAATTGAAGGAGTCCTCCATCAACAATATCCAATCATCCACATTTCTTCCATCAAACTCATGAAGTTAAGCTCTCGCCGGATACCTTGTTCTTCCTTGAGATCTGAAGTTCCTCGATCTCGTTGGCGTTTGACGTATGCGAAATCCTCTCTAATCCACCTTACCATTTGATTCGTTGCACTTTCTCCGGCGAACTCCATTGCAGTTTTTATCAACACTCTACTCTCACAGAATTGTTCTGCTCCGATACCATTTGCTATGAATTAACATAGCTTGGACACCATTAATAGCATAGATTAAGGAAGAAATAGAAGATTTGATTACTTAACTGAAATTACAGCAATAAAAAGGATAATTACAAGCTTTCGAGAGGCTTGTTCTCTCCCATTGAACTCTTAAAAGCTCACCCAATTTCTTATCAATATTCAACATAACTTTCTCTCTCTAATCATCCCTATATATGGAGTAATTTCCTTAGTACAACTACCTAACTTATTCCCCAAGCTAACTAATAAAGACACTCTCAAAAGTACCCTTACCCCCTAAATCGATTCATAGCAACAAAGTGGTGACTACCTTGCCAATGAGGCAGTAATGATGAAAATGAAAAAGGGTGCAGCATTATCTTTTGCCATGGTAGGAGGAGAGAGAGGGCGGTGAGGAGGAATTAAGAAAAACCAAATAAACATTCAGAAAGCCAATTAGATATTATGACATGCATTATATTTACTTGTTTGGTAAGTTAACTTGGACCAAGGAATAATTTGGGAAAAATAGCACCACACTTGGGATTTAAACAAAATAGTAAATCTTGAGTTAGCACAAGCAGAGCCCTCAAACTTAAAAATTAGCTAGTCCATTTTTCCAAAAATCAGATTATGGATAAAATTAGAATTTCTCATATTTAATATCATATCCTCCAACAAGAAAGCCAGAGCATCTTTGCCATTACTAAAGATACAACATTAAGTACTGAATGAAGTACTCGGACCAAAAAGTATATATATAAAGAAAAGGTACTTAAAAACAAGCAAGACATGTAGTATTGATATAGAAAGAGTCAAAGAGAACATGTTAAAGTGTTATTACAGCATAAGAAAAAAGTAGAGTTAGTGTCTACGTTTTGCCTTGAAAAGTATGAGAATAAAAAAGAAATGCATCAATGATTTGAGTTTGCATTTTAACAGTAAGAAATATAGAAGCAGTTGTAAATATGTAATAGTCGTAGTTGTTTAACAACACAATAATAACAACAGTAAGAACATTAGTATTCTTGATATTGATATTCCCTCCCGAAATTTCTAAAAAGTACGTATTGTTATTATTGGTCAACTTCAGAACTTATTATTATCACTATTACAAATTTACAATGAATATACACACACCAATATTGATTAGCAAACATCATTTCAAAAATAACTGAAAATAATAGGACATCGGTATTACTTTAGTCATAATAATAATCAGAAACTATTGTTAATCTTACTTTTTCTTAAATTGCTCTTGATGAACTGAACTAAATTAATTTCTCCTAAAGGAAATTTTTTATTACAATAATAATGCAAGTTTCTTTTCCAAAAAGCCTAAAGCAAATATTGTACATGCAGAGCTGTGGGGGAGGTAAAACAATGTGGCTTCAGGAAAATCTTTGCTAATATAATCACCTTATTGCAACATGTTGGAAAGAAGAAAAATGGTGAGCATTGACATGCCAAAAAAAAAGTTAATATTGTATTAGTTTCTTACAATAGTACCCAGAAAGTATATTAATAAGACAGCTTTTTAAAATAAGAATGAACTGTGTGTTAGATATATCTCAGTAGACAAACAAAAGGGAAAAATTTCTTCAATAACCATGTATCTGACAAGAAAGTTAAGTTAATGGATCAAAAAACCTGCATATCAGCTTCAAGTAGTCCAGAATTAACATAGATCAATTCAGGAATTTGCACAATAAAGTATCCTGATTAGTTCCATAGAACACCAGTAAAAGCAGAAAGGAAACCATGTCAAATTGCTGTATTATCCTCTATTCATAGTAAAGACCAAACTGGATTGACATCATCTATCCAGCTACATTTCTAGGCTAGGAATTTATTGCCTTAAGTGTAGCAGCACTTACCAATCTTTTCCACAATATCTTCAGTATCCCGAATTCCAGCAGTATCAAGCAAAGTGACAGGGATACCTTGAACTGTGATACTGGCTTCAACAACATCCCGAGTTGTCCCAGCAATTTCGGTGACTATAGCTCTCTCACTCTGTAAGCTAACAAAGAATTAAGCCACATAATTCCAATCAGCTTAGCATGGAACATACCAGATTAACCACATCCAGAGAGAAGATAGCATTAAAGAACTATGAAACAGTAACTGTATTGATGCTAATATTATCCCACCAATTCAACCCCTTCCCCGCCCCCCTTCCCTCCCCAAATTATGAAATTGAGCAGTATACATACGTACATATCCCTCAGCTAACACTTAAAAGCTACAACAATGTCATCTCATCCAACTTAAAAACCACAAACTCTCAAGCCAGAATGCATATTTGCATCTCCAAACTCCACTTTGGTAGGAAATTAATTGGGGGGTTCCATTCTGAATTCTGGAACAAAGATGATTCGAAGATTATACTGAACTTGATACAAATCAAACTATCAGAAACATGTCTAATGATCCATGATAAAAACGACACCTGACACTGCACACATTGAACAGATCCCACACCAGAGCCGAGATTCATGCAATTTAACATCTAACATCTTAAAAGAATAAGGCATGATACAAATTCTTTTCTGTGCTACTACTACAATTATAATAAAGAATCAACTATAGATGATGAAAGAAGTAATACCATCATCCTAAACAATAATCCGGATATTAATATTAGTACATCCAAAATAACAAGCCACTTTCTAGATTTATTATATTTAATTCTGATCTTTCCCATGCTACCCTTTAATGATACCCTTAAAAGAAATCAAAGGAAAAAGTACATTGGTAAGGTGGAAATTTGAACTTTCAAAAACTGAAGGATAATTATGGCTTTGTAGCTCAATTTATTATGACTCCAAATTAAGGACAGAAGGAGGGTAAACTACTAATTTCATCTTCAGCCACCCCTTTCCCAGAACTGGAAGTATACACAAACTGGTGGATTCATGGAATAGCTTGCGCTCAGCTCAGTCAAAGCTGCGGGATTTCTTTGATTTAAGAAATAAGCTAACTTTGACAATATCCCAAATCTCACTTGATGAATGAATATGAACATGGAGAAGCTCTTATATGTGATATCATGTTCTCTAGGAGCTTATTTGAAATTCATATAGAGCTTCTTTATAACTAGTTTGATAATTTTAGTATGAATTATCAGATATATCAAACAAATACATAAGATACTTACGATTGGTAAAACAGTTTGTAGATGCAAACAAGGATTCAGAATTTTCATATCTGAAACAACTACACCGCGTATGAAGGTTGAGAACTTGAGATCATGTCATCCATTACTCACTATCACTTTTGGAAAAAGTGCATGACAAAGGTGCATGCGCAATGATTAGGAGTGTTCATATACAATAAAAACTGCATTCATCAGCTAAGTTCATCACTTTTAACACCAAATGCAGTAAGAATATTTGTCATGAATATGGAAACATAGCGCATTAAATGGGGAAAGATCTTGTCTCATATACCTTGCTCCAAGCATTAAGAAGGCTTGACTTTCCAACATTAGGTCGACCAACAATTGCAATCTGCAAACAGCTTGCAAAAAAAATATACATGAACTTAGCGTAGAAAAGAGGGAGAAGATGTTAGAACTAATGCTGTAACTATAATCAGAACACAAAGCCACTTTTTTGTACCTACATTGAGGGAAATAACTTTTTTTTAAGGACATGGAGCGAAAGCACATTTTTTTAAGGACATTGAGGGAAAGAACAATGCCACTGAGCTATTTGGCCAAAACAAAACTCATCGTTGTGAAGGTATTAACCATTACCAATCGGGCACTGGGTAAACAATATTAGATGCTCAAAAAGGGTGAGGCAATAAACAAAGTATACGACAGAGGAAATAGGGAATAGTATGATGATGAGCAAAGACCATCTTCCAATAGAAGCTTTAACAAAAAAAAAAGAATAAAAAAAAACAGAGAAAGCAAAGCTGTTGGAATCATCAGGGAACCGTTAAGCGAATAGGTTTTGTTATTTATCCATTAGAAAAGACGAAAAATTATACTTCCTCCGTTCTTTTTCTATTGCAACAATGAGAAATTTACACTATTCACTCACCACCCTTTAACCGTGACCGTGACCGTTACCGCGATCGTGACCGAAACCGCATTTTCGAGCTTTTAAGAGTTCAATGCGAGAGAACAAGCCTCTCGAGAGCTTGTAATTATCATTTTATTTTGCTGTAATTTTAGTTTATTATTCCAATCTTCTTCTGCCTATATTTCTGTCATTAATGGTGTCAAAGCTATGTTAATTCATAGCAACCACATATAACTCTGATACACTTGATTCTTAGGTTTAACAGATAGATGATAAAAGACACTTACTAAACGTCATTTATTTCCAAAGATAGACATAAAAGATAACTTTCATTTACTAGTCTCTTCAAGAAAGAAATAACCAAGACATGAAGCATGACTTTGCACAAATCATGAAGGATTAAATGCCAATCCATATCTTTTGCTGAAATTGCAGATTATCACCTGCAGTCCTGATTGTAGAAGCTTGTCATAGTTGGCAGTTTCCAGTGCCTTCTGTACATCCTCTATCATAGCATGTATTTTATTTCTAATAGAGATCAAGTCCAAAGGTGCCATTTCATCCTCAAAATCAAGGCGCGCCTCGATCTCACTAAGCAGTTCAATGCAATGTTTTCGTAATGATTTGACAAGATGTGAGAAGCCACCCTGTAAAATTACCTTAGGTTGGAAAATATATAGAAACTAAAAAGTATTCACAAAAAAAGAAAAATTCTAATACTGTTAAAAACGTGCCTGGATCCCAGCCAGTGCTGAGTCAGCAGCGCCCACGGAATTTGCTGTTATAAGCCTCCCCACATTTTCTGCTTGTGAGAGATCCAAGCGACCATTTAAAAAAAGCACGAAGGGTAAACTCACCTAATAAAGAGCAGAAAAAAATAGTTAGAGAATACATATTGAAGACAGGTGTTCCTTGAAGTGCAAAAAGTCTGCTCACAAGAGTAAGCAAACATTACATAAATGCATCGGTGGAGCTTTTGGTAGTATATCCATAAGCCAAATATGCAAGATCTTTAAAGCTCCATAAATCATAACTTATCACCCTTTAAGAGAAAATCATGTATCGGGATATAAGAACAAACATGTCCTGGTGTAGGCAAGCCTTGCTTGGAGAGATCTTACTGATCCTTGAGCTGTTTCGTGCAGAATTAAACTTGAGACTATTACAGATTAGGCCACATGTGGACTGGATTGTTATACATTAACCAAGCAGAATTCTAATGATTCAATACAAGGGCACAGACATATTCAAAGAACGGAAAAGACAAGACTAACGAATCACTCCTGCGATCTTATAGGTAAGAAAATATATACTTCCTCCGTTTTCTATTACTTGCAGCAATGGAATATGGAACAATAATTTAGGAGAGGAGGGAGATAGAGAGAGATAAAATAGGGATCCCATGTGCTAGGAGAGAGAAAGAGAGAATATATTGCGAAAAAACAATGTTGCAAGTAATATGCAACTTTCTGGAATGGAAAATGTTGCAAGTAAAAAATAACAGAAGTATATAATTTTGTTCCATGTAGATTACTCTTTAAGGTCTTGATTTGACAGGAGGTTTACTGTGCAACTATTAATGATTCCCTCAAGTTAGAACAAATAAAACTCCTATTACTTAAAATCAATTATGGATCTAAATATAGAAAATAATTTCTCAAGATATCCTTCTGCAAAACCATGATGGAATTAGCACATTGTGCAGGGAGGAAGGACTAGACCTCAAACAACCGATAATCACATATGATTAGCATTGTAAAGATCAAATAAAAATGCATTCAACATTGTGCCAGAGATATAAAGAAAAGGACAGAGTGTAAAACCTTATCAAACAAAATGTGGATTAACAAGGGAGCACTGGAAGACCTTACATCTCCACAGAATCATGCATCTCTCGTTCAACTTGAGAAAACATACTCGTATTCACGTCCACAACCAGATCTCCTTCAGCTTATAAGTTCCAGCTTAGTTAATTTCACATCACTACTAATGAATTCTAAGCTCACAATGGACAATTGGCCAAGCAATTAAACATAAATCCTACTCACAGAGGAAATTTTTTGGTCCTTCCTGCCTTCTTTCCTCTCTCATGATCATGCTCTGATATTCTAATCAGAAAACATTTTAAATATCAGAAAAAAACATCGTAACAGAATATTCCATCTTCTTTTTTGTTTCTCCTCCGGCTAAGATTCTTCAAACATTTCATTTTGAGGAAAGTTTCCTGCCTTAAATTCAACAGAACTTGTGCAAGTCATAAATGGTCATGGGAAAAGAAATCTCTCACCACCTGCCTCTTATGGTCCATATCACCCAAGCCTCCCTAGAGCTCCAACTTCTCTTCCAGCAGCTCAAACATAGCTTTAAATAGCTCTAACTAATATGCATTAACACGCTAAAGAAGAAAGAAGACCATAGCATGGCCTTCAAATAAGGGAAACATTCCATTGTGGTACTCTGACATATGGAGCAAACATTTTAAGGTCGTAATAATTTAGAGGTTCATTGTGGTTTCAATAATTTCATGGAGGTACCATGACCTTTACACATACTTTTCACTAAGGTAACATCAGGCTAAGTTTCGGTAAGTGTTTAGTAAAGTGTTGATTATACCTACGTGAAACTAATTTCCAAAGTTTATGGTACTATGGTGAAAAAATTAAAAATACTAGTACCTCTAACTTATTGCACCACATGTCATGTACCTCAATGGAACTTCTCCGTCATATTAAAACGGAGATTGCGCATTCTTGGTTCTTTTTTTCAATTTTTTCTTTCGCAAAAATCCCCGCGTTTGCCGCTATACGTTCCATTATATTACGCCGCTTCCACAACACGGCTACTACACCTAAACACCTCTAGAAAAGTGAAATGAGGTCTTGTGATCCAGTATCTCACCATAACTTCACAAATTAACAAGTGAAACATAATGAACAAGGAATTTGGCAATACTTTTTGCTGAACACTATTCCGACTCCTTCACACAAGTTGATCTTATCTCATATATCATCCGGAATCTCCCCCTCAAGCCCACTCCTCTCATCACCTAAGAATGCTGCCATGCTGGATATGCAGTCTGCGTCACCAAGGAAGATCTGGGAACTCCATCTACAATGTATAGATTATATGCCGTAATACCTCTAAGTTTTGACTAATCATTAAAGGCTTAAAGCATATCTAACTTCTGGAGTTTAAGCATAATTTCGTTGCACTTGAATGTGACTTTGTGATGTTCAACAACTGAACAAAATGGCTTCCAAAGGAGTCATTATTGACCTAAGAAGTAAGAACTGAAGTAACTAATAATTAGATAACAGCAAGCCACTAAGAAAAGCAATATATTGCCACAGTGATAGAAACTACTTTCATGCTGACAATCAAAGTTCCCACCTGGTTCAGCAAGTCTTGCCCCCTGCATCTAAACAAGCTCTCAGGACACGATGAAGACATACTTCACTACCATGGCACTGTAGCTCAATCACATCCTCACGAGTGTAAGATCTTGGGGCCAGCATGGGAACCATTAAAACCTAGCAACAAACCAATTCTATGTTACGATGCATGCTTCCTCAGATATTGCAGATACTAACATGCTTAAGGAACTCAATATGAAGTTGCATAGGTTCAAAACAGATAAAACAATATTGGAGACACGACAAGCTTTTAACACAATAACAAAGCATGAGGAGAAGGAAATGAAAGAAAGAAAAATGAAGGATCAAATACTCACATGTAAAACTTAGGAGCCATCGATTGCCAGTTATGATATAGCCAAAATTATCACTCCTATACGGAATTAGTTGTCACATTGTTCGAACCCCTCATAGTTTTAAAGATAACATTTGAGTCAAGTCTATTCTATCCCCTTCTCCTAACTTTAATAGTAGCATATCGCGAAATCCAATCATAATAAATGACATCTTTGACTGATAATTCACAACTGAAGGAGCGAAATTTCCTATGAATACATTTCCAATTTGGCATACATGTAAACATATTAAGCATAAATTATTCACATCAAATATTCAAAACCAAAAGTGATCACAAAAAACTACATGTACTAGTGGTTTAGAGCAAGAAAACTGTAGACAGCCTTAGTATTGCAAAAGAGAAGAGGCTATCCCCAAGATAACCCCGAAAAGGATAAATGAAACTCAATGTCTAAGCCGACGCCACAATACTTTTCCATCAAATAGTTCCAGAATTCATAGTACATATATACTCCCTCCGTACCCAATATACTACTCATTTCTAATTTTAGCACTATTCATAAGCAAAGAAAATCTTCCAACTTTTTTTCCCAATTTATAAGAAAAAACATAGTCATGTAGGGTCTTGTTTGATTAGTCGCATTGAGTACATTACAAAAATCAAACTTTTATAATTTTAGCTAATATGTAATTAAAGATATTTATGATACAAAACGTGCATTTGAAAACGTGAAAATGAGAAATGGGAATTCTGTTGGGGGATGGAGGGAGTATATGCTAACATGGGTAAGCCTACAAAAGCTAAATCTCCTAACTAGGAGCTTTAAGGGTTCGTTCCATCAATTACTCCTGATTTCACCTTATGTGTACCCCTAATTGAACATGATCGACCCTGATCAGCCACAAAACTTACTAGATCAGTCTCCTAACTATGTTGGATAAATATATTTTCCTAAATAAAATATATAAATAAAACCTTCCAATAGTTAGGATATAGTATATTCAAGGGTCATGATAATTAAGCCTAAATCAAACCCCCAATAACTAAAACAATCACATAACAAAAGAAAATCCTCCAGAATAATAAAAAACCACTTTATTACCTCATCAATAACATTGCCCAACAAATCAAGAACCACACCATACTCAACAACATGACTTTTGGGCTGCCATAAACAACCATCTTCTGTCCTTCTCTTCACCTCTTCACCCTTCGTCTTCTTCTTCCTCTCTCTCATTGACTGAAATAATTTCCTGGTAATATCCACCGACGACGGTCCCGATAACCTAACAATACCCACCGCAGCTGCAGGACCACCCAAAGAAGTAACAATGGCAGCAATTGTGCTTGAAACTGCCATCTGGGTTTTCTCAACTGACCCAGAAATTCGTTCATCTTGCTTTAAAACCAACAAATTTCCTGCAAAAAATTCCAAAAAAATTGAGCTCAGAATGAACAATGGAAGAAAAAGCAAGTAAGAAAAGAGAAAAAGATTGGACCTTTTGAAGAGGGAAGAGCATAAGGGTTTAGAGAGGGTTTAGTGCATATGGGTTTGCAGAAAAGTGGAAGTGTGGAAGGTGAGAATTTAGAGAAATGATGAGGAAGAAGGGAAATTATGGAGAAAATTGGTGAATGTCTTGGAAACCGAGTATGGTGGATGATGTTGATTAGGGAGTGAAGGGGTGAGGGAAGAAGTGCCATTTATTTTTCTTGCTTTCTTTGGGGGTAGCGGGAAACCAAGTCTACATACTTATGTGACTTAAGTATGTCTTTGCCTAGTTCCTCTTGTGATGAAGAGCAACTAGTCTTATATGCACTTATGCACGCTATACGTGCAGAATAATATTGCAAGTTAAATTATTCTAACTTAGTTTCGATATTTGTTGTTGTACATATAATTTTGTTTCTATCCTTTTAAATGCAATTTCTAAATTTTTTGATATATTTTTTAACTATTTAGTGTTTTATATGCATTTTAAATCAATACAAGTAACTATCTTTCGTAATTTCTTATGTAGATAACGACTTTTATAAAAATTATGTTTTCACATACTTATAATTCATTTATGATAATTTTTTAATAAGTGTTTACTTGTATGCTAAACAATCCTAAACATAATTTTTTAATTTAAAATTTTAAAAATCATGAATAATAACGAACAATCCGACTCATGAAAAACATGGTATTCCAAAAATCATGTCCATCATAATATACAAAGACAATCAAAGTGTAAATGATATTGATAATAAGCTAAGTATTAGCTACCTAAGAAGACGATATTAAATTTATTAAAAACACAATCCTTCCCTATTTGGAATGTGTATAATTTATAAATATCAATTTAATTCTCAAATGGTTTCACAATAAGATTAGAAGAAAGATAGGTAAGAAAAGTGTGCCAATTGCGTATCTGATGAGTGAAAAAAAAAACTATAAATAGCCAACTATAAAAGTCTTAGTTACTTTATTTTAAACAATGATTATAAGTGTTGATACTTATCCATTCAAGGTTATTTATTTTAGCATATGAGAATCATAAAATAAGTAGGTAATGTAAATATATCATTATATCTCAATTCTAAAAGTAAGTATAAAACAAATAAAGGACAAAATGTTAGTAATATTCCTTGTTAATTGTAGTCCTCACACAAATAATGGATATGAATATGACTAATATCATTACTCCAAAAAATGATATGACTAACTTCATTACTCTGACAAATCATATGACTAACAAATAAAGCTCTGTGTAAGCTGTGTAGTCATATGAATTCTTTGTTAATTACTTGTGGTCCTCTGAATTCACTCTATTGTTTCACTTTCCCCCTCTTCCTCATCTATCTCTCTTTCTCTCTAGAATTCTTTGATGAGAGAAGTAATAGCGGTGAACAAAAACACCTTCCTTTTATATGTAAGTTTATGCCTCAACTTCCAATTTTTTCTTCATTCACCTTCTTCCACTTTTTAATGAAGATATTAGTCACAAACTTGTTCTTTTACTCTATTAATAAAAAGTTATATGGCAGTTAATCCTACTATTTTATTGTTCTAATTTCACAAACAAATTGTTCACAATTGAATATTACTTACAAAAACTTGATGACTGTGCTTTTTGTTGCTCAAAAGGATATGTGACATATTACAATGTTTGTTAATGGTGCCTTCTTTCTGTTTCCTAAACAAAATCATACAAAAAATAATGTGAAAGGAGTCATTCGGTCAGTGTTTCCTGTAGCAAAAAATAAAATCATGGCCGGAGTTACCTGATTATGTTTGCTTTATTCAATGTTTCAAATTCTACTAATTATCTCAATCAATCTCTATTCTATGCAAAGATAGAGGAAGAGCAAGAAAGTTATGAAGAGGAAGAGCAAGAAAGTTATGAAGAGGAAGAAGATTATGCGAACGAGAAGGAAATAAGCTGTTTGTATCGTGTGTTTTGTGGTTTTGTTTTTTTTTTCCCAAATGAAAACTGTAAAATTTGTTTAACAGTTAATCACCATTAAATAAGGGAATTTTTTCAATTAAAAAATTATAGGTGATAATGTGGAATTATTAGATTACTAGCTTCACGGTTTTTTTTAAATAATGTTTTTTAAAGCATTTAGTTTGTTGTTTTGTTTTTAAATTTTTTTGAATTTAAAACTAAAAAAATGTCGGTTTTTAGTTTCCTATGAAATTAGTGATTTTTATTTCAAAAAATAAATCTATATATATATATAAACCTAGAAAAATTAGTCTAGGTGTCAGCCAAAGAAAGACTAACGCCATGTGGCAGCAAATATGCCCAGCTCAAGTAATTGGTTTGCCATGTGTATCTTGATAGATGTTTGAGCATACGTGTCGTGCAATTACGCAAGTTTGGAGTGTGCCGTGCATTATGCCTTTGATAGATGATTCATTCATAATTGCAAATTGCAATCTTCTAAAACAGGTAATAATTTAAAACCATCCCTAATATATGCTCATTTATTTATGCTCAAAAACAATGAATTTCGGATTCAGCCATAAATCTCGCATTCCTTGCCATATGCCCATATATGATATATCAATTATTAACTATCAGCAATAGATTTCGGAGTCATTGCAATTATTAACTATCAGCAATCTCCACTGCTCACAATCAAGCTTTCAAAAACCACAACAATTTGGGGGAATAGAAATGAAGTAAGAAACCAAACCCAGTTCTAACATCAATTTATTTTTTCACTTCTCTTATTTTCTACCAGTCTACCATTCAGTAAGGGGTTTCCTAAAATTGGTGGGTGTAGATTTAAATTGGCCGAGACGCGTTTGTCTTCTTGAATTATATCCAGATCCGCAAATGATACAGTGAAAGAAAGAAGGAAGGAGGTGAGATAAAGAAATCATAAATTGCAGTGAAAGAAAGAAGAAAGAAGGAATAAGGAAATTATATAAAGTAATGATACAGTGAAAGAAAGAAGAAAGAAGAAAGAAGAAAGAAGAAGGAAGGGGAATCATAAATTGCATGCGAGTACCGTACATAAGTTATCGGACTTATGTTGAATTTGATTTTTTAAAGGGCATTACTATTTACCGCCCGTATTTACTAAAAATCGCCCATATTTTTTCTAGGATATCCCTAAACTACCCCTACATATACATCCTCTCTCACTCTCTTCCACTCACTCTCACTCTCTTCCACTCACTCTCACCCTCTTCCACTCACTCACACACCTCTCTCTCCTACTCTCACTCACTTTCTCTCACCTCACCCCATCCACCACCCTAACCACCACCACCGGATCCACCACCAAGAAGTGGCGACCACCATCAACACCGCATCAACGACGACGCCACCACCGACGCCACCACCACTAGCGTGATAACACCATCGACGCCACCACCACCGACTCCACCACCACCGCCGGCACCACCACACAACCGCCGGAAAAAGCATGGGGCCACGGAAGAAGGCGAAAGAAGCCGGCGAATCATCATCTCAGGTCAGTTTTAGTTATTAATTTGCCTGAAAATACCACCACCACGTCGAGAAATTTTTTTTTTTTGGTTTCCTCCAGCAAGGAAACGATGTGAATTTTCGTTTCCTCCGCTGAGGAAACCGAATACTTTTTCGTTTCCTCCACCGAGGAAACAAAGATCTATTTCCTTTCCTCGGTGGAGGAAACGAAGATCTGTTTCGTTTCCTCCGCCGAGGAAACGAAAAAGTACATCGTTTCCATTTTTTTTTGAATTTCGAATATTTTGTTGCAATTTTTTATTTTAATAATATTATGTTTTGCATGTTTTTTTGGAATAATATTATGTTTTGATTATGTTAGTAGGGATATTATCATGTTAATAAGTAATAATAATATTATTTAGTGATATTAACATGTTATAATATTCGCTAATGTTGATATTATTCATAAAATTAGCTAATGTTAATATTTAGTAAAATTAGCATGTTAATTAGTTATAATAATAATGTAGCATGTTATGCGATAAATTTAGTTATATTAATGTTAATATAATATAATAACGACAAAGGTGCTAGATATTGAATTAAAATGATTAAATAGTGATTAATAAAAAATATTGATAATTAGGCTCAGTCGAGGGACGTAGGCCGCGAGAGTGTGGGTGTTGAGGGATCTGGGCCACGACACACTCGATCTCGTGGTATCAATGCATCGAGTAGGAGGGCGAGGGCAGAAGAGCAGGTTAGGGCGGATCCTATTCCTGAGGATGCGCCTCATAGTCCGGGTTGGGATACCAGGGATGAGGAAGAGTTGGAAAATGCTTTGAGTGGTGATCCACAGGAGGCCACTTCCCGCGTCACTGAGAGGAAGGGTAGAGGAGGGAGATTTGTGTCGGAGTCGTCAGGTTCCGCATGTAGTCGGACTTCGAGCAGGACCAGAGCTGCTAGTGATACTTCATGGAGAGTTACGGAGTCTATGCCTGGGGGCCCTATTGACGGTAGCGTGATTCCTAGCTACCCGGCTCACATCAGCGCACGTATCTACCATGATCCGCGAACTTATACGGTGATGTTGTGTCATAATCGTGCTAGTGTGTTTAGTAGTTTGAAGAGTTGGGAGTTCGATCCGCAGTCGCAGCTGCGTGTAGATGTGTCTTGTATCAGCCATCTTCCGTTTATTATGTATTCGAACCTTGACTACCCACTGATTTCAGCGTTTATAGAACGTTGGCAGCCGGACATGAACACGTTTCACTTGCCTTTCGTGGAGATGACGATCATGTTGCATGACGTTTGGCAGATCATACGTGTTCCTATTGATGGTCACACAGTGAGGGGTGCTTTGTCATATGATGATTTGTATGTTCGGTTTGAGGAGCTACTCCATGTTACTCGGGATGAGCTATTTCAGGACCCAGCACCTATCTGGAAGAACGGGGGGTGTCAGTGTTGGCGAGATCTTTAGCAGATGCGGGAGTGGTGATCGTCCCATTGATGTGAAGATCCGCGCTTTTCTGCTCATCACACTTGGATGTACGTTGTTCACTGATAAAAGTGGTACCCGGCTCTCTCCCCGTAACATTATTGAGTTGGATGACCTTGACTCAGTACATAGGTATTCATGGGGATCAGCGACTTTGGCTTTTCTATATCGTCAGCTAGGGGTGGCGACTAGGCAGTCGGCCAAACAGATTGTTGGGTGTCTCACGCTTTTACAGGCTTGGATATACGAGTACTTCCCATGTTTCCGGCCTCAGAGAGATAGTTTATCGGTGTCTGATCACGATCCCCGGGCTTGAAAGTGGGATGTTCACATCGTCGCGAAGGATCCCGTTCGACTTCGCCGATACGTAGACGGTTGGACAACCTTCGCTTTCGAGGTACGCCATTTATTTTGCTTATTAATGTAGTCGTATATTAGTAGTACATTAAACTAATCAAATTATTTATGTTTCCTATTTTCAGGTCATTTGGATGCCATACGGGGATGATCCGGCTAGGACGGTTCCGAGGACGTTGTATGTCGGTTGCATACGCTACCGAGATATTGTTGAGTGTAACACCCAAATCACGACCAGTTATGAGTGTAACAAGGACACAATTCACCCCGATAAGCAACCTAAACTTATCCAACACCCAATTGTAACTATCAGCTGTTTCGTTGGCCATCAGAGCATAACCAACAATAAAGTTCTTGTTGCAAGGTGTCATCCCAATGAGCTCTAGAAAAGGCATGTTATACTTGTTGGTTTTGTACGTAGCATCCATACCAACAACATGCGGATAAGTACGGAGGATATCTGCCGACCGAGGGTGCACCATAAACGCCTGTGTCATTACATTTGTCTCATCGTCTTGTCTTATCCAATGAAGGTAGTTATGCTCTCGAGCAAGGTGGAGGAATTGTTGCATCACGTCTCTACCATCCATTGCTTCCCTTCTATCCTTTTCCTTCAGGTTGTAGAAGTGTCTCATATTTGGATGATCATCGGGAAATTTCTCATTAACGGCTTTCATGATGCTGGCAGGCCTAACGTGCGACTTAATCATATCGCGAGCGAAAACCTTAGCCGCCGGACTTAGGCCGCTCATGGGTCGGTGGCCCTCACGGTAATGAATAAACTCGTGATTGTGCATGCCACTTATCCCTGGTTCTGCTTTGATCACCCATCCTGTTTGATTAGGGTAATCCAAAAACATTATCTTAACTCCCGCTCTACATCCACATGCTTTTGTTTTCGTAGCTACACGTTCTGCTACGCTAAGATCCCTACCTTCACCCCGATATCTTTCACCCCGATTACATTTCATATAAACATACTCTCGACCACTAGCCTCAGTTCTATGATTTGACAAAATTATCATCACAAATCCAATTTCACGTGCCCTTGTTTTAACCCAAGCTTGTAATTCCTTTTTATCAGCCCAAAGCGTTTCATTATAGAACATGTGATTATAATCTATATAATCACCCCCAAAATCCGGCAAATAAACCTAAAACATTCTAACATTAGACTATTAATCTATATAATCACAACTATTAATATTAACTAAATATCCATATTAACAACCTAAACGACTATTATTTGCTAACAACTAATTATCATAATAATTCCAATAATACGCAAACATATTCATTTAAAGCTTATAATTACACAACCTAATAACAAATCAACACTAACAGATTTTCAAAACAATGCTAATCAGAAAATTAATATTAATGTGCGAATTAACAAAAAAAAATTTTTTGGTTTCCTCCAAGGAAACGAAGTGCTTTATCGTTTCCTCCATGGAGGAAACGAAGATCTGTTTAGTTTCCTCCAAACGAAGATCTGCTTCGTTTCCTCCATGGAGGAAACGAGAAAGTACATTGTTACCGTGAGTTGGTGGCGGATTTTTTTTTTTGAAAACTAACCACATTTCGTTGCGGTGCTGCGGGAGGCGTTGACGGTTCTTCGTCGGACATTGTGGTGCTCCGGTGTTGCTGTGACAGTGGTGATCCGCAACGATGAGGTGGTGCTCCGGTAGTGGTGGTTGTCCGCGGTGGTTGTCCGCGGTGGTGGTGGTACCTCCGGTGGTGGTGGTGCGCAAGTGTGGTTACAGTGATAACTATTAACTATACTACATTCCTTTCAAAAAAAATTTAACTATAATACACAAACAGGTAAATAAGTTAATTTTTTCGCCAGTATTATAAACCAAACCTCCCGTGCATTTAAGGTTTGTGGAAGAGGATGAAACATCATGGCATTCCGTTTCTTTATATTGTAAAAGTTAAACTTACAAGTGTATTTCGTATATATCTAATTTTATCATTTAACGAATTAACTAGAACATGAATTTTTTTTTGGCTTAAACCGAGTATGAAAATGGATTTACATAGTCCATGTAAAAATACGCAATCTGTATGCAAAAATATATAGATTTGTTTGGATAACCAACGAAACAGTATAATGTGAACCTAAATATTGAGAAGATTCCGAATATATGAACAATGAATTAACTTTAATAAAAAACATTTAGGCGATGCAATTATGCTAGAATCATAATCTTTTATATAAACATAAGAAATTATATCTAAACTTCTAAAGAAATAGGTAACAAGAATGAGGACTTGAATACTTATCTAAAATAGTTTTCAAATTTGAAAATGTGAATATATAAGTTGTGTTTTGAAGGTGAGATGGAGGTTTGAGGGAGAAATGGTGGATTATGGTGAATGGTTTAGAGGAAGAAATAAAATCGAATATGAAGAGTTTTATTTCGAACGAGATATTTAAGAACCTATTTAAAAGGTCTTCTTTTTTTTACGAGATTGGCTTATATTAGCTTTGTTTGATTATTTTTTATGAAAAGATAAAGGAATCTTACTTGAAACATGACATAGTAGTATAGGAGTACTGTTTAAGTAGCGGTCTATATAGTTCATCTTATTTTAACTATTTTAAGTAAAAAATAACTTCATATGATATAAATTTAAAGTGAGTTCTATTTAGATATATAAGTCTAACAGATAGAACAAGTTAAATTAAGATGAGATAAAATAATTCAAATAATACAAAATTGTTAAGGTTTAATAAATTCATATTAGATGGGATAATTTCAAGAAAACTAAAATAATTTAAGATAAGATAAGTTAATATTTAGATAACGTAAGTTCGATAAGATAAATTATTTTGGTTAAAAAATATGCCTGAGTGCAATTAAACATACACTGAGTTCAAAAAATTTACTTTAACAAGTTTTTTATTTACCCAATTTTGTACATCTGACCTGTTTCCTATGTATAATTACTATTTACTAAATGAAATAAATATATAGAGTATGTTTTTCGATCTTTTATGGAATTTAATAAATATATATTTAGTCTGTGCTTTTTAACGTGTCATCATCTTATTAAAACAAAAAAGAATTGCATTGTATATATTAAATTGTAAGATAATTATTTCATTTGAAAATGCTTTTAATTATACCATTGTACTGATGTGGCTGGAAACATTGTGTGTACGAAAATGTGCAAACCACAAGAATTTAACTCGATGCTCTCAGGTAATAGAAGGACCTTAATGGATGTATTTAGCAGTAAGTCGATCCTTTCGCTTATTATTATAATTAGTAATCTACACATTTTAAAATTAATCAAAATAGCAATTTATTACATGAAATAGGGTTGTTAAGTGTTCTAAATTTTCGTAAACAAGCTGCACATATTGCTAGACAGAAAAATTGACTTTATACTAGAAGATAAGCACTGAAGTCATGTTTCTACTATAGAGAATAACAAGAAACATAAAGGATGTGTGACCTCATATTTTAAAACAATTAAGTTTTGTTTTTAATGGTACTAAAATAGAAACACCATATTGTAGGCGTAGGATTTTTGAATTTCTTTAATGCCTACACGTGGTGTGAGCGCGTTTATTTGACTACCCCATTGTGAAGGTTTTATTAAAAATACGTTTTGAAGTCGCCAACAATTCTTTAGAGGAAGAATCATAAACCTAATTGGATTGAAACGGAAGGAACATCTTAGGGACTTATCCAATGTAGATTTCCCCGTCATGACTCCATAGATGGTCAGGAACCAAAAAAGTGAGTTCGGGGGTGAGGGTACAAATATGGTCATAATAAACCACATTTGCCCATTGCTGGCCTCTACTAAATACCAATTCACAATAGATTTTATGCAAAAGAATAATCATATAACGTTTTAAGCACCCTAAAAATATTTAGTCTAGGTAGGTTCAAGAAACACATAAAAGACTAATTTTTAGTAGTATGTTATTAGACAATCAATATTAATGGGTTCCTAGCAGGTTGTCCAAATTATCTGAATTAGTTAGAACATTTATTTAAGTCTTGAATTAACAATAAATACAAGGTGATAAATATTGCAATCAGGCATGAAAATTAATATGTTCATAAAAATAAATAAAAATATGAAAATAAAATAGAGTTAGTATAATATATACAATACTTACAGTCGCAGAGACGAGTTAACAATCTACATTATGAATAGAATGTTAGTAACTTCAAGAAAATAATAAAAATAAAGAAAGCAAAATAAAGAAATAAAATAAAGTTAGTTAATTTAGTTGACCCTCAGAAATTATACCACCGTCCGGGGTCGTTGATTTGTACGGATCTTAGATCGAAAGGTGTACGAGTCTTAGAAAAACAGTTTCTTTTGTAAATTAGTTTCGTAATATGTAATGAGGTGCGAGATTAGTGTAGATGTGGTTGATTTTTGTAAGATTTGGTATTTTGTGCTGATGATGATGCGGTATATGATGATGAATAATGATTAAGGATGATTGATATAGGTGATGTAGTTATGGTGAGGTGGCGATGGGTATTAGTGCTGTTGGATGGATTTTAGGATGCAACAGTAGTAGATTTATGTGGGGAGAATTAGTGAGGGGTTATATGGAGTGCCGAGGGATGAAGGGTGAATGATGATGAATTGTGAGATAATGATTAGGTGAAGGATGGATCGAATGAGAGAGCTGTGAAGGATGAAGACGAGTGTCGTGTATTGTTTGAGTGTAAATTGTTTGTGCCGAGAGATTTTTGTATATTTTTAGGGGAGGTTGAGATTGGGAGAATTATATAGTGGAGGTAGTTAAGTTGTAATAGGTTTTCGAAAATAATTAGGTTTCTAAAAAGATTTTTATAAAATAGTTAGATAAAGATTCTAGAAAAGAGTGATAAAAGAATTTGGAAAAAGTTTATTTTTGTAAAAGATATATTTTATTAATAAAACTAATCAATATAATTAATTAATTCTATTAATTAAATTGGGCTAGAAAAAGGGGTTTCATAAAATTGGGCTTTCATAAAACTCTATTTTAAAAGGTTTTCAAAGATGGACCTTTAAAAGGTTAATTTAAAACGTTTTAGGAAATGGGCTTATTAAAATTGGTTATAAAAAGGTTTTCAGAAATGAGTTAATAAAAAGGGTTAGAAAATGGATTTGGGCTTAAAACATTTTATTTAAGACTCGTTCTTTATTCTTTCCTTGATCCGGACCAATTGGAACAGGGTATTGGTCGTCATAGGGTACTAAATGGGGAGACACGATTATGTGTCTACAGAAGCCCCCACTTTGACTGAGGTTTGTAAAACCGAAAGTCAAAGTATACGTGTCGGGACGGAGAATGATTCTAGATGCTCTGCAATCCAAAATCATTCTTTTGCGCCTGCATTCGCAAAACCAACGAAAGCTTCAGGAAGGCATGGGTGAAACATATTTGCAAAGTAATTGTAAATTTGCAAAAATGAAATGATATATGGGAAAAAGAATCATGAGCTATTGTCCCGCTCCAAGGCGATTGTAATGAGCTATTGTCCCGCTCCAAGGCGATTGTAATGAGCTATTGTCCCGCTCCAAGGCTGTTGTAATGAGCTATTGTCCCGCTCCAAGGCTTGTCCCGCTCCAAAGCTGTTGTAATGAGCTATTGTGTAACACCCCAAAATTTCAAAGCGGAAAAGAAAGAAATAATAATAGTATTAATAGGACGATGGCGAAAACATCGTCTTCTGGGAATGTCACTACTACAAGAAATGCGTTTAAATAACTAAGTGATAAACCAACATAAGTAAATAGTATAAATAAATTAAATTAAATTAATTAGAGTAATATCCAAAAGATAAAACTAACTCTTCAACTAACTAAAAGTCTAGGCCTAAAACATCTAACATTTTAATGCTCACATCTCAACCCGAGCCCAAAACCAAAGAAGATTCCCATCAACATCACCTGCAAAATATATCAACAAACATCCACAATCAGTGGGGAGTAACTAGCAGTTCTCCCAGAACAAAAGAAATCAAAGCATGATTCAGACATAGATTAATAAGAAAGGAAAGTATACGACTATGATAACAATAATATGCATCCAAAACCATAAAGCTTACAAGTGATACAAGTGATAGTCAGCATCAAGTAAACAAGATATAGTGAGTAAATCAACTCTAGAATACTTAAATAATAATAAAACAAAAGTACAACAAGTTATTGAGTCAGAAACCGAACACCAGTGAATCGCAATTCACTTCCGAAGGTTTGTCAGATCGCAATCTCCAGGTCAGTCTATGGGCTTACGTTCCCCACTGCCTGTGTCTAAGAATGGCCAAACTCCCGATGCAGGGTAGAACACGCAGAACTCCCTGACCTCTCGGACGACAACAATTAACCCAGGTGTACCCCTAGTTCGCAAACCAGGTGGTTGGCATGTTCTTCACCGGGGACTACATCTATCCCACCGGATGTTCTTATCTCAAAATAAAATCATACATATCATCAAAATATCATTCATCTCAAAAATATTCGTCAAAAGGGATGCCACCCGGCCTTATACCCATAATTCATAAAAAACAACTATTCATAATTCCTCAAAAATAATAACCTACAAACTTACAACAAATGTCTCCAACAATAAACACCTTGAACATCTCTAAGCATCAACAATGATATTAAATTAGTTTTTACAGCACTAACAGTTCAATAAAAAATGCATCACCAATTAACTCCAAGGCTTATTCAATAAATGAATAGTACACAATTAATCATTTTTACATAAATCAAACATAAACATAATGATACCAAATAATACTTAAAGCAACCTACTAAACACCAGCATCCATGAACATAAAAGATCACAAATAATTTCTGATTAACAAGCTCTTAAATAATTTAAAAGAATATCCTCAAATTCACAACAAAAACCCAATAATAATTATTAAACTAATAAGTACGATCAGTAAAATAACACAAAAATTAACATATGACCCTAATGGCTCTAATGACATGGTACAATTTTTATTTATAATTTTCGGACTCTAAAAGTATTTTTAAACATTAATTTAGATAATACCCAATAAAGCCAATATAATAATTAAAAATAAAAATAAACGCCCAAAAATTACAAAAAATTTACATAACATGAATAAACTCACGGTAATACATAATATACAAAGAAATTAATTTTTAGGCCTCCCAAAATAATTTTCACGATTTATATACTGATAGAAATGAAAATGAAAAAACAGATAAATCAATTAAATAAACCTATAAAAAGTAGGTAAAAATTATTATAAGGCATGAAATACATACTACACATATAACATGATTCACGAAAAATTGTTCCAGAAATTTTAACATTTGTTTAATAATTATTATGCGAATAAGCCAAAAACGCACAAAATACCAATTAAATCAAATAAATACCAAAAATCAGACGAAAATTATTTTTCTATATACAATATTCATACATCTTGCATCAAGTATATTCATGTCAAATTTCGTCAATAATTTCATTCAAAAAGTATTTTAAACAATTCCTAGCGTAATAATCTAATACCGAAAAAAATACTCTAATCTCTATCGTTCTAAGATAACTACTAGTTACCTGGAACGTCGGGAGGAGAGATGAGTCTAAAGAGATAGTTAAGAGTTACGCATACAATCCAATTCCTCTTCTAACCCCAAAGCACAACGAACGATAATTGTAACATCAAGTCACTAGGCGTTTTCTTCTTGAACATTGAAAAATCTCATTTTATACTGCTCTATTCCGACCATAATTACCGGCGAACTAAAGCTCTGATTCACAATCGCTCCGGTAAAAGTGAAGATAAAGATGTTATAAACATGCTGTCCAAATTTGAAGACGATCCAACGGTTAGATCTCCGTCTACGATTATTTTCGTGAAGGTGTGACAGGGAACAAAAACCGGATGATCCGTCTGATTGAAACGAAAACTGCAGTCGTATCTTTCCCTTTATTCAAAAACAAATTATACCACGAGCAAGATCTTTCCGAGTAGATGGATTTTGACTACTCACACGTTCAATTCGGATAAGAAACAAAGGAGATATGATGCAAACAAAATAGGTGTGCAAAAATGGACGAAAATCCGAGAAGAGAGAAGAACTCTTTCTCTTCCTCTCTAAGGGTTGGGCGAAAAAGGGGGGTTAGAATGCAGCTAAAACCTGATTAATAACCTCATTAAGCAATGGTTTAAAGGGTGATTATAAAGGTGGGTTAATGGAGAATTAAATGAGCGGTTACAAGATATTCAAAGGTTAGCTTAATAAGCACCAAAACTCTTCATCCACCACTCCATAATTGCTGATTTTCGACCAGCATGACACGCCACATGTGATGCAATATTTCATCACCCAAGTCGGTCCATCAACGTTACAAAAACGCTACGCGACAACACTGCATCCTAAACGCCTAAATAAATAACGAAACTAATATAACCTTTAAAATAATTAACTAACAGCTTAAAATAAATATATATAAATATATCACAATATATAAATATATATACACATTTTCACAACACATTCCAAAATAATTTAAATAATAAATTATTTATTTTTACGAATTAAATATCATTTTAAAATAAACTAACACCAAAAATAAAGGGTGAAAATTACGGGGTGTTACATATTGTCCCGCTCCAAGACTGTTGTAATGAGCTATTGTCCCGCTCCAAGACTGATTGTAATGAGCTATTGTCCCGCTCCAAGGCTGTTGTTGTAGTTGATTGAAAGTGGTCCGCAGACCTAACGGTTTGTGTGCCATTATTGACGGTTTGATACCTGTTAAATGCAATGAACACAAGCATGCAAACAGAAAGGAGTAACTTCCGAAAAGTTCATTCGCTTAAAAGCGAGAAAAAAAATGTATAACTTACGAAAAAGTTCATTCGCTTAAAGCGAGGAAAAAATGTATAACTTACGAAAAGTTCATTCTCTTAAAAGCGAGGAAGAAAAGAACAATTTACAAAAAGTTTATTCGCATGAAAGGGATTATTCGAGGTAGATTGATTTGGGTTAAAAGCAATTGGAATAGGAATAACTTGCGAAAAGTTCATTCGCTCAAAGCGAGAAGGAATAACTTGCGAAAAGTTCATTCGCTCAACAATGAAAAAAAATAACTTACGAAAAGTTCATTCGCTAAAAAGCGAGAAATATAACTTACGAAAAGTTCATTCGCTAAAAAGCGAGAGATATAACTTACGAAAAGTTCATTCGCTAAAAAGCGAGAGATATAACTTACGAAAAGTTCATTCGCTAAAAAGTGAGAAATAACTTACGAAAAGTTCATTCGCTAAAAAGCGAGAAATATAACTTACGAAAAGTTCATTCGCTGAAAAGCGAGAAGGGATAGGACATACTGATGACCTAAACTATGAGGATATAGTGTAAGTGTGCAACTGTGTGACACTAGACTGTAGAATGTGTATAATATGTGTGTGTATGTGTGACTCGATGATTGATGCTAGGATCCTATGGCTAAGGATGAAGGAAGCATGCAATGATTGACATAGTGTTTGGACGATGCAAATATGTAATGCAAATGCAGATGATATGACACTAATGCAGAGATATGACACTAATGCATATGATATGATTTTTTTTTTCCTCTAAGCTCAATTTTTTTTTTTAGAAAAATAATTTTTGAAAGAGGAGAAATGGGAAGCCCCCAAGGATGATCCACATAGGTTATGTTTGATTATAAATGTGTTGTAGTTGTTATGGGCCTATGTGAGCCCATAAAACAGTTAGGATCTCGTATGGGTCTGGAGCCCATAATATTTTGTATGGACTCGTAATGAAGTCCTTATCAAGGTACACATGGAGCCTATGAAGGATGATTTGTTGGATTTGAATACATTGTAGTCCTCGTAATGCTTGAATTGTATGCGCTTCGAGTTTCGTATGTCAAGGCCTAAGTGAGCCCATACAGTCAGTTCAATCTTGCATCAATGTGGGTTTTAAAACCGCCGATATTTCATGTATGGACTCGTAACGAAATCCTTATAGGCCTATACTCGGAGCCAATGATTTTCTGTGTGGAGCCGTGCTGAACCCCTAGTAAGATGGAGTTTATGAAGGACTCAACTTGATTGTTTGATTTTTGAAGATATCTCGTCACGTTTAGCGGAAGTTTCGACGGAAGATTCCATATAGGGTTCCTAAGGTGAGAAGACAAGAAAGGCCAAAGAAAAGAACACTCAAAAGATAAGGCGCGGTCATAGCGCTGAGTGTTGAAAGGTTATGCTAAGGTTGGCTTAGAAGCGATAATATGGCTTAGAAAAAGGAAGGGATAAGAATTAGAAGAAGGCGGATTCATAATGACTTGACTCACGCAATAAGGTAGGCTTATGATGCAGGTTCAAATCCCAGTCTAGTTCTAAGGGTAGGGGATGAACATTGAAAATTCATGATTTGGGAGATCGCGCTTTTCTCATGGGCCTAGGCGAGCCTTTAAAATATATGTTTTGAATTAAAATGGCCGGGCCTCAAAAGAGGTTGCCTACGTATCCTTGATGGAATCAGGCCAGTCGTAGCTCTTAGCATTTTAATCGGTGTCCTAGCATTTTGCTTTAGAGCCATTTGCAATGAATTAAGCATTGATTTGGAAGAGGTCTTTGACAGGGGTGGATAGTGATGTTGGTTTGGTTTGATTTAAAGCGGTCGGACCTCAAGGTGAGGTTTCCTACGTATCTTTAGCAGAATCAGACCATTCGTAGTTCAGGCTAGTGAATGAGAAGATGCCCTGACTTTTGCCTAAGTCGCCCTTATGGGTTTTCGACCTAGCGGGCTTTGGTTTGTCTTTTGTGGCTTATTGGGATGCAATGTGCATGGTTATGAGAAGGTTTATTACAGAGATTTGATTTGACTTGTAATGGTTTAGAATCGAAGGTTGAAGGTTTTGAAGGAAATACCTTTGACAAAGCTATTGATGGGCTTATTTGCAACACTTCTCTTTTTTTTTTTTTTTTTCATATTTTGCTTCTTTTTTTTTTGCTTTGATTTTTGTTTTATTGCTCTTTTTTTTTTCACTTGCCCTTTACATTGAATTGTTGTCAAGTGTACTTCCTATGAGGTAGGTTAAAGGTAGGGGGTGTTATGCATTTAGGTTGAGATGGAGGAATATTTGTAGTGAAGGGAGGAATGCCTCTTTTATGCCAATTGTTCATTGCCTTTATTAGAATAGTCGTGAGAATTAGAAATTCATTTCCTTTAAGGCGACAATCGTGATTTCCATTGATGCTCATTAGTGCAAGGTTAGAAAAGAAATACTCATTTATTGATTGAAAATTATGGGTACATGCAATAAGAGGAAAAATCCTATATTAGACTGGGAAACATGAGAGAGATGAAACAGAAAATGAAATCATAGGTCTAGACTCCTACGTCACGTGACGAGACAACTTCATTGCTTCGATCTTCATGAGGTCTCTTTCTAAATGAAAAGAGAAGAGGTGTATTTTCTTTTCGTGCTGATTGGACCTACGCGAGTCCAATGTCTTAATGAGCGATTGAGCTCGGAGATGTGTCTACTTCTATGACATTGAGGTCATTGTCTTAGGCATTTTTGCAGCAGTAGGGGGTGTAAGCCTCCCCTCTTTTAACTTTTTGCAGTAATCAGTTTTATGTCCATCGTGTCTGCGGTATTTGCAATAGGCATCCTATTGTATATTTGCATTACGATTCTCTTGAATAACAGGGTAGTGTGCCTCTAATCTGAGGACACGTGCTATAAGATCTACCGGTATTCCCTTCAACTCATCAATTTGTTCTTGAAGTGTGTTTGACATATTGTATATTACCGGTAATGGATCATCCAACAGTGATTAGAGATGGAGTGATGATGGAGAAACAGAAATGGAATGAAAGGATGCATGTTTGTTTTAAAAGAGTTGAGCTTCTAGGAACGAATCTCAATATCCTAAATACATGATGTTTTTTTTTTGGATGCACCTAGACCTAATGCATGTATGCATGACTCAATCTATGCGTTCGAACCTGTAAAGGCTGCCTACATATATATCCCAAAAGAGGGAATCAGATCGCTTGTAGTTCAGGACTACTAAATGCGGAATGCATGAGATGAAATGGAGAGTATGAATGCAATGAGACTCCTAAATGCTTATGAACTCTAATTATGCATGAGGTGTATGAATGATGGACTATACAATGCAGAGGGACTCTAGTATGAATGCTGTCTTAATTGACATGAAACTCTAGTGAACCTAGACTCCTAAAGTGAATGAAACTCTAGTGGATTTAGACTCCTAAAATGGATGAAACTCTACTGGACCTAGACTCCTAAAATGGACGGAGTTCTAATGGATTTAGACTCCTAAGATGGATGGAATTCTGATGGATTTAGACCCTTATATGAGCGGAACTCTAATGGATTCGAAACTCCAAAGATGAATGAATTCTAATGGATTTAGACTCCTAAGATGGACAAAATGCTAATGGCTTTAGACTCCTATTATGCATGGACTTTCTATGGATTATAGACTTCTAAGATGGGCGAGTTCTAATGGACTTAGACTCCTAAGATAGACAGAATTCTAACGACCCTAGACTTATTAGATGGGTGAACCTAGACAGGATTAAGACTCCTAGCACGGATAGTGTTAGACGGGGTTAAGAACTCTAAATGGAATGAAACTGGATGAATCTAAACATTTCGGTTAGACGGACTTCTAGTGCAATTAGAATTCATAAGCGGATGAGACTTTTACAACAAGATGGACGCTAAAAGGAATCCTAAATGATATACACATGAAAAGATGGATGATATACATGAAAAGATAGGACAGAGATCAAGGATGAATTTTCGAAAAAAGATATGTGATAGGAAAAAAGATGGATATTTTTTTTTTTTTTTGAAAAAAAGGTGGAGATAGGATTTTTGAAGTAGATAGGAGATCGAAGATAGGATGAAATTTTGAAAAAGATAAGAGAATGATTTTTGAAAAAAATGATGGGGATGAATTTTCAAAAAAAAGATGGGAGATAGAATTTGGTAAAAGATGGGATAGATTTTCGAAATAGATAAGAGATTAGAGATTGAAAATATTTTTGAGGTGGAATTTGTTTAATAAAAGAAAAAAAGATGGAGATTTTTTTGTTTGTGAAAAAGGGATTAGAGGAAAAAGAAAGGATGCAGGTAAATCAAACGTAAATCAGGCGCGGCATGCAAGTAAGAAGCAAAGCAAGCAACAAAACTGAATGCGTCGAACGCGGGATAAAGCGAGGGTCGCGGGGACACTGTGTCAGGCGCGACGCTCAGCGCTAGGCTCGAGGTAGAAGCGCTGCACGCGGACTACGCGTTGCGCGGGACTTGGGAAGACTGCGTTAGACGCGCAAAGTTGCGCGGAGCGCATTTCATTTAAAGGGTCGAGATTTACTGTTTTACTCGTTGCGTATATTCGTTCGATTTTTTTTTTTTTGACTCGACATGTCGCACAATGCAAAATAATTGAAGGCACGCACACACAAATATGCACAAATAGTATAATATGCAAAGTTCTCAACCTAAAAGTCCAGTTCTACGTTTCAACTATTGGTTAGGTACTTAGGTTTAGGTTAAGGCTAAAAAGGGTCCATGACTAAGAGATTGATCCCACGCTTCGTACCCCTACTTAAAGAGGTGGCCACGTGTAAGACGCACTCCAGTCTCAAGTCAGGTTCAAGAGAACAATGTTATGGTTGGGTAGGTTTGCTTATGACTAAGATCCAACACTATCGCTCAGGAAGCTTTTTGGAAGGACAAAGCGCAAACCCCCCGGGGGTGACCTCACACATAGAACATGTGTTAATGAGGCAAGGTAGATTGTCCTTATGATGGCTAATAGCCATGCACATGCAAAACAATATATCATTCTAAGGCATAAAAATAAGCGTGAATTGTATTTTTCAAATTTCACCCACTCATTTAAAAAAAATTAATTTTTTTTTAAAATCCTCCCCAATGAAGTCGCCAAATTGTAGGCGTAGGATTTTTGAATTCCTTTAATGCCTACACGCGGTGTGAGCACGTTTATTTGACTACCCCATTGTTAAGGTTTTATTAAAAATACGTTTTGAAGTCGCCAACAATTCTTTAGAAGAAGAATCATAAACCTAATTGGATTGAAACGGAAGGGACATCTTAGGGACTTATCCAATGTAGATTTCCCCGTCATGACTCCATAGATGGTCAGGAACCAAAAAAGTGAGTTCGGGGGTGAGGGTACAAATATGGTCATAATGAACCACATTTGCCTATTGCTGGCCTCTACTAAATACCAATTCACAGCAGATTTTATGCAAAAGAATAATCATATAACGTTTTAAGCACCCTAAAAATATTTAGTCTAGGTAGGTTCAAGAAATACATAAAAGACTAATTTTTAGTGGTATGTTATTAGACAATTAATATTAATGGGTTCCTAGCAGGTTGTCCAAATTATCTGAATTAGTTATAACATTTATTTAGGTCTTGATTAACAATAAATACAAGATGATAAATATTGCAATCAGACATGAAAATTAATATGTTCATAAAAATAAATAAAAATATGAAAATAAAATACTACAGGGAGTTAGTATAATATATACAATACTTACAGTCGCAGAGACGAGTTAACAATCTACATTATGAATAGAATGTTAGTAACTTCAAGAAAATAATAAAAATAAAGAAATAAAATAAAGTTAGTTAATTTAGTTGACCCTCAGAAATTATACCACCGTCCGGGGTCGTTGATTTGTACGGATCTTGGATCGAAAGGTGTACGAGTCTTAGAAAAACAGTTTCTTTTGTAAATTAGTTTCGTAATATGTAATGAGGTGCGTGAGATTAGTGTAGATGTGGTTGATTTTTGTAAGATTTGGTATTTTGTGCTGGTGATGATGCGGTATATGATGATGAATAATGATTAAGGATGATTGATATAGGTGATGTAGTTATGGTGAGGTGGCGATGGGTATTAGTGCTGTTGGATGGATTTTAGGATGCAACAGTAGTAGATTTATGTGGGGAGAATTAGTGAGGGGTTATATGGAGTGCCGAGGGATGAAGGGTGATTGATGATGAATTGTGAGATAATGATTAGGTGAAGGATGGATCGAATGAGAGAGCTGTGAAGGATGAACACGAGTGTCGTGTATTGTTTGAGTGTAAATTGTTTGTGCCCAGAGATTTTTGTATATTTTTTAGGGGAGGTTGAGATTGGGAGAATTATATAGTGTCACAAAAAAGGGTCATGTTCCTTAGATTTGGAGGACATTAAAAACTTTAATGAGTGGATATTGGATGTTGGAGATGGCAAATTGGGGGAACCAAATGATGGGGAGGCCGATGTAGAAATACCTAATGAAATATTAGTAGATATTTGCAATGACCCTATAGTTGATAGCACAAAGTAACAAAAATAAATGAGGCAATTAACATAATTTTAAATATTATATATGGCATGTTGTTTGTAGGGGAAATTATTTGCTAAGGATATTGTTTCTCCTAATTCGAGATAAAGAATATGTTTTTCTTGCTATAATTAATCAATTTTAATAAAGGTAAAAATTAGAATAATTTAAGGATATATTTTGAAATGAAAGCTACAGTTTACGACATTTGAAAAAATTGACTCTATTTTAAAGAAATATTACATAAATCGAGGAGACAAGTGAAATGGTTATTATATAACAAAAATCATATTTCTGTATTTCTAAATTATGCTAATTGACCAAGTTGCGGGTGATATGGTTATTATATTAATTTCACAAGTCATGGAAGCATATCAAGTGATATGGATATCCGCAATTGATTTCGTTTGAAAAATAAAGTATAATGAAGGATGCATGTTATTGATGAGTATATATGTTAATGTTAAATATGTATAGGCAAAGTGAAATCAATTATTGATTGATAATTTATTGCCATTATTTTGAACAATGGTAAAATTGTATGCTACGGGGTTCCAAACAATATATTAGCATACTCTTCATCAATCAAATTAGAAACCTCCTACACCAAAAACTTTTTTTTTTTTTTTTTTTTTTTTTTTTTTTTTTTTTTTTTTTTTTTTTTTTTTTTTTTTTTTTTTTTTTTTTTTTTTTTTTTTTTTTTTTTTTTTTTTTTTTTTTTTTTTTTTTTTTTTTTTTTTTTTTTTTTTTTTTTTTTTTTTTTTTTTTTTTTTTTTTTTTTTTTTTTTTTTATGTTTTTTTTTTTTTTTTTTTTTTTATTTTTAATTAATTTCAATAAAGAGTAAGGTAGATTTGGGTAAGGGGGGTTTATTTTTTTTTTTTTTTTTTATTTTTTTTTTTTTTTTTTTTTTTTTTTTAAATCCCCCATTCCTTTGGGAGAAAAGAGGGGGGGGGGTTGGTGTTTTTTTTTTTTTTTTTTTTTTTTTTTTTTTTTTTTTTTTTATTTTTTTTTTTTTTTTTTTTTTTTTTTTTTTTTTTTCTTTTTTTTTTTTTTTAGTTTTGTTTGGTCTTTTTTTAATTTTATTTTTCTTTCAAAAAAAAAAAAAATTAGAAACCTCCTTATTATCAAGAATATCAACCATAAAATTGCTAAACATAATTTTTTATTTATTAGGTCGATTTTTTTTCTCTCTTTTGTTGCCTATAAATATTTCGTTTAAAAATATATACATAATTGCGTGAAAGGTGAAGTATAATATAAAGAACATAAAAAGTCGTATACTATAACGAGCATTAGCAATTTAATGGATGAAATTTACCCCTTGATATAGTACGTTTATTATACTATAAAGAACATAAAAGTTCCTTTAATCTTGAAGGAATTGTACAATATAATAACAAAAAAGATAAAACAACTTTTATTTATCTAATCCACGATCTAAGCATAAAACAGTAACCTCTTCGATTTTCCATCCAGTTTTGCTCACAAATACACATTATGTTAGTGACAATACATTGCTCAATTTCAAAACCATTAAAATAGTATTTACTTTTTACTTTCAACCTAAATCATTGAATTTTCATTTTTGTGCAATCATTCTCTTAAATTGTTCAATATGCCAAATTATATTATAGATAACACATGTCATAATTCCCGGTAAAAATAGTGGTGGCCTGGTGGATGATCTGGTGCAGTGTAGCGGTAATGCAGACAACAAAAGAGATGGGTTGAGTGGGACTGCAGAAAGGGGAGAAAAGTGGTTCATGATTGAGTGACAGTAGTGGTACGAATTGTGATTTTATATGAGTGTAAATGAAGTAATGGGCAGAGTGAAATCTTCTTTAGTTTACTTTTTTTTTAAAAGTTGGTCACATGTTTTACCATGAAATTAGCTACATGATTCACGAGCACACGGTCATAAGCCAGTTTTAAGATACATTCTTAATACACGATATGATTATAAAACATTTAAATCACGAGCTAATGTTCGAAGCATGATTTTAGGAGAAACATCCTAAAATCTTAAAGTTATATAACAAAAAATTCCCATGCATTTTGAAGTGTTTTTTTTTGTTTTAAATACATATTTATAGATTTATATATCACGATTATAAGTTTTTTAAACTTTAAAATGTTGTAACAAAGGATTTTTATATATAATGAAAATATAATTTTACATTTTATATTCTCTGAACTTTAAACGCATGGATTAATAATTATGGAATCAATAAAGTTGAAATAAAAACAACTACTTAATAAACAATCAATTCCCGTGCATTATGCACGAGTCCAAATCATATTTACATAAAACCTCCCGTGCATTTTTGCACGGGTTAAAAACTAGTTAGCTAATAATGTGGAAACTGGCTTCCACGGTTTCGCAGTGGTTTTTTTGCCTCTTTTTTTTTTGTTTAAATATAGTTGTTAGTTTCCCTTTTTTTGTTTAAATTCAGTAGTTATTGGCACACACCCTTTTTTTATATTTGTGGTGACCCCTATCCCTTCCATATAAAATAGAGATAAAAATGGTATAGGAATTGATGCGGTATTTTTGTGTGAAAAAGATAGGTTCTCAATGATCGCAACTATTCTTGGTGTAACATTGAAAACCAAATTCTACTCTCTCTAGACCTTCGTCCAAACCCTAATTAACCTAAAAACTCAAAACCTCCCTCGCACCGCACAGGCTCGTCGGAGGCCGTCTGAGCGCTGCGCCGCTCACCGGTCGCCGGCGAGCCCCTCGCTGTTAGTTTAGGTCATTGTCAGCGTCAGTTCCCCTCCCCGCCCCCTGCTTCCGTTGCGTCAGTTCCTCCACCGTAGTTCGCTCCGCCTCCCTCGCGTCTCTACCACCCCCTCCCCTCCCCTGCGTCTCCCTCTTCGTTTCTCCTTCTCCCGTTTCGCGTCGATCCCTCTGTGGTTCGTGTTTCCCCCCTCCCCTGTTTCAGTTCTTAGATTAGCTTTGCGTCAGTCGGTACCTGTGTCGTGGCTCGTCGCCGAGCAAGTTTTGTTTCTTCCCCTCAGTTTTTCTCGGGCTTCCCTTTCCCACCCCCTATTTCGTTGCATCGTCGGGCTCCCCCTTCCCCCTCCCCCCTCCCCGTTTGGCTAAGTCTTCAAGTTTAGGGTTCGTTGTTAAGAAACTAGTGATGTTTGGTTTTGTTATTTTCATGTTTGTTATCTTCAGATCCGTTAGCCTTGGCCATTTTATGACAGGTAGTGCTGGGGTGTTTGTTAGTGGTGATCGGTGGGTAGTTCAAGACTCTTGGTTTCCTATGACAAAGGAAGATCTAGGCAACCTGGTAGGTAGAGCCAATAATCCTGGAGTTAAGCATGAGGTTTTCGCCACTCTAGGAGTTCAGTTGTTGGTTAAGATGAGAGGAGGTTCTCTTTTCAGATCTGTTGTGCGTCGGTCTTTTGGGTTCAGGATTGTCAGTTTAGATTTTAGGATCCGCCAGTGGGGTGATGTTCTTCAATCTATCTCGCTCGAAATTCTCGTGATGACTTCAGATGTCATCACACCTAAAAAACGCATCTTGTGGGAGGCACCCCAACTTGATTTGGGGCACGTCAAGACCTCCACGTCTTTCGAGTTTCAGTCTAGTGTGATTGAACTCCGGATACCCTCGCAGCAGGGTCAGAAGTCACTAAAGAACGTGGCTTCCTTGTTAGTTGAATCAGGAGAATCCCAGGAGGATCATCAAGGACCTTGGGATTTCGCGTCTAGTAGACATTGGGATCTACTAGCTGATGTACGGCAATCTCTCTATGAAGATCGTCAGGGTTTCGTAGCTCAACATATATCTTCTCATATCCAACCTCACCCGCCATCGCTCAAGACAAACTTCGTACGGACTGGACACATAGTAGTTAGTGTTTTCTTTAAAAAGTATGTTCGACTTCATGTAGGTCTTGTTAGTGATAGTTGTTTCTGTTTGGTTGTATTAGCATTAGGTTGTACTTCAGTTTTCAATTAATGCAAAATTTCTCGATGTCAAAAAATAAAATAAAAACTATTCTTGGTGTATGCTAATTGTACTTAACTACTTAGGCTCTGTTCTTTTGGACTGAATAAGTCTGAACTGAACTGAACTGAAATGAATAAGTCTGAACGAACTGAACTGGTCTGAAATGAATAAGTCTGATCTGATCTGAACTGAACTGAATTGAGTATTATTAATAATTACAAGTAGAATAATATTTTTATCATCATTGATAATGATTATAATTAATAATATTAATGATAATGATAATGATAATAATAATATTAATACTAATACTAATAATATGCATAATAATAATATTCTTATGAATTGAGTAATTTTAATAATAATATTAATACTAATACTAATAATATGCATAATAATAATAATATTCTTATGAATTGAGTAATATTATTAATAATATTATTAATACTGATAATATGCTACATTGTTTAAACTTATTTATTTGGAGTTCTTCCCCCACCAAAAAGTAATACTCCATCCGTTTCCAAAAGTTCTTCCTACTTTAACCAATTTCCTCTCACAAAACTATTCAAAATAGGAACAACAAAGTAAATCGGAGGGAGTATTACTTTTCTATCTTTCGCTTCTTTCACCAAAAATTACTCTTTTTATCACTTGTCTCCCTTATTTTATATTCAATGGGTCAAAAAGTACCCTCCAAAAAGCTTAAAAGTGACATTACCAAAAATCTTAACAATAATAATAATAATAATAATAATAATAATAATAATAATAATAATAATAATAATAATAATAATAATAATAATATAATAATAATAATAATAATAGTAATAATAATAATAGTAATAATAATAATAATAGTAATAATAACAACAACAATGATAATAATAATAATAATAATAATAATAATATTAATAATAATAATAATAAGAATATAATAATAATAATAATAATAAGAATATAATAATAATAATAATAATAATAGTAATAATAATAATAGTAATAATAATAATAATAATAATAATAATAACAACAACAATAACAACAACAATAATAACAATAATAATAATAATAATAATAATAATAATAATAATAATAATAATAATAATAATAATAATAATAATAATAATAATAAGAAGAAGAAGAAGAAGAAGAAGAAGAAGAAGAAGAAGAAGAAGAAGAAGAATAAGAATAAGAATAAGAATAAGAATAAGAATAAGAATAAGAATAAGAATATAATAATAATAATAATAATAATAATAATAATAATAATAATAATAATAATAATAATAATAATAATAATAATAATAATAATAATAATAATAGTAGTAGTAGTAGTAGTAATAATAATAATAATAATAATAATAATAATAATAATAATAATAATAATAATAATAATAATAATAATATAAATAAAAATAATAAGTTGTAGTCTGAACTTAACTGAACTGAAATGAATAAGTCTGAACCGAACGATCCGACGAACCGAACCGAAATGGTCGAATCGAATCGAACCGATTCGATTCGAACAGAACCGAAATGAATGTCCATTTATTCACCCAAAAAAACGAGCGCTTACTCACTTTAACACCAAATATTGATTAATTTTTTCTAAGTAGTATGTCGGGTGACTTGAGTTACAATCCAAGGGAATATTCTGACCCGATTTATTGTTTTAATATTTTATTCATTTAAGGGTATTAAATTATTGTTAGAAAATGATGATATTAAATACTCCTCTAATGAACAAATTAATTACTCTCTCCTACCTTAAAGTAATCTCCTTTTCAATCTCATCCCTTATATTTTCTTCCCAACTAGAACCCATTGCTGGACACCCCTTTCATTTTTGTCAAACTAAAGTGGGAAGCATACGCATGGCCATATTGTACTCCCTAATAGTAAACTAGTAGTATTATAGTTTGGTTGGATAGAGTGATTTGGAAGGAAAATAAGAGAAAGGAAAGGGACTCCCTTGTTTGGATACAACATGAAAGAAGGGAAGGGAATTGGATGGAAGGAATTTCCTTCCCCTCTTATTGAACTATATCCTTCCAATGTTGGACAGATTTGGAAGGAAAATGCAGCTTACCTCTTATTTTCCCTTCTTTTCCTTTTCCTCTTCTCTCCCTTCCTTTCCCTCCATCATTATTGCTATCCAAACAATAATGTTTAGTCCTCTGATATTTATCTTGCACCTCAACTCATAAATAAATTAATTTCAAACCCGTAAATATACGACTAACAATTCAGTTTCTATAGAAATTGACCCATCTGGTGTTTTTTTTGTGAAGAACCTTCACATGCGGGGAAAATCATAACGAGATGTGAGAATGAGCTCCATGGACACCACAACTAATCTGGATTCAACTTGCTTTGCTACGTACCACTCTTGCTGCTGTCTTTAGATCCATCGGGCACAACATACAAGACCATTTTGGCGCATCTTCTATCAATTTTCTTGGACACAATATAGAAAATACTCTTTATATTTATGAATATAGTGCTGATGTATTTAGTAACCCTATGTAAAATTCTAGGTAGGTAGTTTTGGCTTTTCAGTTAGTTGTAAATATCAGTTGTGTTTTAGGTGTTTTTTATCTTCTTGTGTGATGCTGTGAATATATAAACAACAGATCAAATTCTTTTAAGGTTGTGAATGAAAGAATATGTCCTTAGACATATCGGCAATTACTAAATATAAATAGGAATAATATTATGAAGATAATAAAGTTAATTATTTTAGTAATCGTATTTTCTTGCTAGAGAATAAATATGATTAATAGGACAATATTAATTGGGCCCATAACTAAAATAGATTAATCCTATGAGACACACATTAGAAGACAAGTTGGACGAAGCAATCCAAATTCATTTAGGATTAGGATTGGGCCGGTCCAAAGGGGAATAGGAGGAGAATTAGTTCTCCTAACTAGCCTATGACTCTTCTATTATATATAGGATATAATATTAGGGTTTAGGTAATCAATTCATTAATCTATTTCTTTTCACAAGAGAGATAAAGTGAAACCCTAAATTATTCCCTCTAAACCGGCGCCTATACCATCAAAAGTAAGAGAATTTATTCTCTTCCGTTCTAGCAAACGTTGGTGTTCAACTGGTGCTCGTGGACTGATTAGAGGAGCAACATTTGGGGCTCTCGGATCTTCAAGCTTGCATACAACAGGAAAATCACGCTACAAAGGTTTGATATTTAATCCCTATTGAATGATTCATATGTTTGATTATGTTTGCGATCCTATGATAGATGTTAGGAAATTGTTTCCTGAAATTCCGCTATTTGCATCAATATATTCCTACAGTGGTATCAGTTTTGCCTAATTCATAATATTCATATGATCATGTAATTGTATGCAAAGTGATTTTTTTTATTCATTTAAGGGAGGATTTATTTATGGCTTGAATTTGCATAATTAATATTTGATATTAATTGATTGGAAATTGTAAATAATTGATTTATTTGTGATTTATGCTCAAATAATTTTATAAAGGTCCAAATTTTTTATATTATGGACGAAATAAAATTTTTTAATTCACCCCAAAATTTTCGGAATTTTATAAATATATTTGTTAGATTTAAAATATTTCATGTTTAATTTGATTAATCATTCAAATAATTTGCTAACAATTAAAAGATTTGATTGTTTACTTGTTAAATAAATCTAAGATTCATCACCCATATAGATCTAGAATAATATGATGGCTGAAAATAAATTTGATTATTTTTCTCACTAATTTTCATATTTTATCATATTATTTATGAATTTTGATTAAATTTTATGTTAAATTTGATTATTCATAAAATTTAAGGATAAAAATTAAAATAATTAATTTTATTTGTTATGATAATTCAGTAGATCACAATCAAAATTATTTTAAAAATTTTCGGAATTTAATTGTTAATTTTCTGAATTTTTGGATATAATTTGATTTTTGCCCTAATTTTGAATTTTTTGTTAGATTTAAGGTTTAATATAGATTTAGCATTGAAATCTAATATCAACAAACCTAAAATTTTGTTTAAGATTTGTTGATTGATTCAAAATTTTCTGCCCTAATTTTCGGATTATAAAACCTAATTAAATCCTTAATCTTTAATCAATTGTTGAATAAAAATTAGTTTAATTTAATGTAAATTGTTACATAAATTTAAAAAGGGAAAGCCAACCATGGCTGGGTGGCCCACCGATGCGGTGGTGCCACGGTGGCCGACGCCGGCGGGAGGTACCGAATGAAGATGAGGCTGGGTCGCCGGCGAGGAGTGGTGGGCGTGCGACACGCGCAGGTCTGCGCTCCTCGCGTGCTGCTAGGCTAGTCTCGCTGGCGGTTGTGTGCTGCCGGCGAGTGACTCGACTGTTCTCGCCGGCGAAGCTGCGTGGAGATGCTTCTGGCCGGCGATTGTCTTTGCTGGTCGGTGGTTTTGCTGCTGGTCTAAGTGGCGTGTGTGTGCGGTGAAGGCAGCCTTGCTGCTGTGTTGGTGTTTTGCGGGAAGGGTGTTGACTGGCAGCCTTGTGCTGCTGGTCAACGACCCTATAATTAATTTTAAAATTCTTTTAGGAAAATTTAATTTTCCAAAGTTGAGCATAAATCCAAAAGTTTCCTATTTTGTAAATTTGTGAATAATAATGATTATTGCCATGTTTAAATAAGTAATTGAATTAAAATAATAAAGTTTCCTAAATAATTTCTAGCTTAAAGTGGTTAAGTTTTATAATTATTTTGGAAAGTTTTATTTGCTTATTAATTGCTAATAAGTAAATAGTTTGTGTTTATTTTTTTTGTTGATATTATAAATGCGTGGATGTTTAATATAATATGTATGGTATTATATTTTGCATGTTATGACTAGTATGGCCCAAATTAGGATAGTAAATACGATATGCGAATCGTTATATTTGAATGTAAATTAAATACGATATGCATATCGTTTGTATTTTTGTAACTTTAAATTTTAGTTATTTATTTAATTCAAATTATGTAATCAAGCATGAGGATCCAAGGAGTTTCAAGGATGGTGATCCATGGAGATTCAAGGGAAGATTCATGAAGATTAGTTATTTTCCTAAGTTTAGGGGCCATACTAGATCATTTTAATTATTGCTTTTATTAATTTCTTGCATTTATTGCGTTTAAATGCTTGCTTCTAAGTTTATTTGTGGTTAATTGACCATATTAGTAAACTTAGGTTCCCAAAAGTAATATTGAGTTTTAATTACTTTTCCAAACAACACTAGTGGAAAAAACATCAATTGCTCCGGTTAAAAAGCCCACAAATGCTCCGTATTTGACCCGTAGCAGACGCCATACGAGCATTTGAACATTTTACAAATGATCCGGTTTCAACCGGAGCATTTGGTGTCTCAAATGCTCCGGTTGTTTAAAAAACCGGAGCATTTGATTGTTAAATGCTCCGGTTGTTAAGGAAAAAACGGAGCATTTGTAGTATAAATGCTCCGGTTTTTTCTTAACAACCGGAGCATTTGCTAGTTTTTTTATTTAAAAAATATTATACAGCTTGCTGAAGCTGTACATGCACCAACAAGGAGTAAACCTTTAATTACTAGTACCTTTTAGTGGCAGCCCCTATCATGCAAAGATACATACAACTCATACCCCACTTGTCCCCACATAATTTAAAGACTACTTATACTCTTATAAGAATCAAAAGAACATATATAAGAAGGATATAAACTGAAATTTTATTAATCAAATAAAAAATTAATATGTCATTACATAAGTATAAACAACAAGATAATAATTGCAAAAAAATCTCATTATGCCTCTAGGACACCATAATTAGTATTCTAAAAAAAGTTCCGTGAAAAAAAGGCAAGAATTCTAAATCTAAACCAAGGAAAGTTGTCACCTTTTTGCGTGATGGTGATTCCTCAATCATTGCAATAGATTCTTCATCATCATTCTCACAAGCTAAAACATCATCACAATCAGATTGATTCAAAACCTGCTCCTCGGGACACCACAACCACAACAACCTCTCGCACCTAATGAGACAAACCAAATAATATAACAATGATCATTATGTACCCTTCATTACTTACAAGAAGAAAACCTTTAATTTCAAAAAATAAAAAGTAATCATGAATCGATCTCGTATAGATTGCAAAACATCCATCCAAATAAAAAGAGAAGGTAGTACTGCTACAAAATTCATTAACAAAGTACACAGAACAATTAATTTAAAAGGAGAACCACCAAGTGCACATATGCCGAGCAGGGGAGTTTACACCCGCTTGGACTCCCAAAAATATGTGTATATACCATCCAGATATTTCATTAAAAATATATCTAAAGATGCCTAGGGCTCCACTTGGAACACCTCTCTCAATCCACCATTGTTTGCATAATGATGATATCCAAAGTGTCCAACAACAATGACAGATGCTATTAGTATAGGTTTAATACTCTAGGGGATATACTAATTAGACCAATTTCCTATCCGGTCGGAAGTAAGGAATAATAAAACAATTACCAAAAACATTGCCATATCCTATATTTTCCTCGTAGACATTAGGACGTAAGTCTCACCTTGTTGTTGATCAAGTTGTGGAGAGCGATCACACTTTGGATAAGAGAAGACAGATATATTACCAGCATCATGTCATTCGTTTTGACTGCAAAAGAGACTGCAAAAAAAAGAAAACAATCATAAACAATGGACGAAATCATACAAGATCCAGGAAAGAGATAGAAGATTATTTTCCTCCATACCAAAGAAAAGCCTTGACCAACTCAAGCACACTAAGGTTTGGAAGAAGGTTGAACACATCCTAGACAAAAAATAACAATAAGTTCTCGTTAGCAAGAGATCTTATAGCATCAAACTTAGTAATGAAGGACTAGACATTAAATTAAGGAGAAGGTAGGAGACAACCTACGTAAAAACTAATAACATTTGCTAGCAAGAAAAGCTTATTACTAAGATATGAAATACAAACCGAACAAGGTAAACAACATGAGAGTGAAAACGTGACTTGGAGGACAAGAAATTTGAAATAAAATCATAGTAGGCAAATGTCCCTCATACAATGTAGAATCACGACGAGAATACATGCAACCCTACATTTGGCACGACACTTTCATTGTTCATTGACTCTTCTTGTGAAGCTTGCCATGGGAGAGGAATAGAGAATGTTCCTCAATCTTTGTTTACGAGTATCCAATTGGCTCCCTATTGAGCAAAAAGGGATTCATTTTAAAGAATCTTTTTCAAGTAAAATTATTCAAGGTGGGCACATATTCACTTAACCTCATAGTTACTTCTCATGCCTCAACATGTTAGCAACCCCACCCCCACCTTCGATCTGTGATTATGTCTCTAATATTCTAAAACTTTAGCTATCGACAAAGCCACACACCCGCAACCTTCATATAAGTAATGGCAGAAAGAACCATAGTTGTCATGGACAAAATAAAATACCACCAGGAAACAAGAATGCTGATATGATAAAAAAACTATAGATGAACAAACCCGCAAATGGTACAAGATTTCATGGTTAAGTGGGAGTTTCCCATCTATAACAAGATCAAGATAACTGCGGATCTCTCGCAGACGGGCATCAAGCCCTTTGAGAGCCGCAAGTTTACCAGCCACTCGGACATAAAAAAAATAAGGGTTACTTTTTATCCATCAAAAATTAAAAAGACATATTATTGGAACACTTATAAGTCCCTTTCATTTATCCAAACCGAGGAAAATTGCAAGCCAAAAATAGCCAAGTGCTGAAGTATTACCTCTGTCGCTAGAGTACTGATTGTAGTGTCCTTCACATCTCTAAGCAAGTGCTCCACTCCTGGAAGAACATATAAATTACATGAAGACAAGGTCTATGCCACACAATAGAGCACGTAAAATTAGTCAGACACTCCTAATTCTTGCTGTAAATGACAAGCAACGTTCTTCTCCAGCACAAGAATGTTGCAATAGAAAACAACCATACATGTCTAGTGAGAGAAGATACCTATTTCTTCTACTTCATGGGCAGCAATTTCAGAGGGAACATGTATAAATACCTTCTGGCTCTTCTGTGTTGCATTCTGCAAATGTTAACTCTAAATTAGATATTGGAGGATTATTCAGATTTTCAACATTCATCTATGAAAACGTAAGAATCCACTATATAGGTACCATTTTAAGTTCATATGTAACATGCTAATTAAACTTTTAAGAAGTAAGAACTATTTCCTATTTGAAATACCATCTGAGAAAATTTATCTACTTTGACATTAGATACCTACCAATTTTTTCCTAAGAATGATATGACACTAATTTATGTCTAATTCTAGGCTCAGTTACGAATCAGGTTCAAATGCCAACCAGACAGCAGAGGCAAGCAAAATTTAAATCTTACCTCTTTTACCTCCTCAACAGCATAATAAGCCTCGGTTGGTATTCCCAGCTCTTCTGGTTGTACATCAATGATAACCAAAACGGGATTTGGAACATAGCTATAACACCCCAAACATAAGTAGTGCTAGGGTTAGGTCAGGAGAAGCAGAAATAAAGCTTGCTTAATTAAATTGTACAAAGACCCATGCAGGATATTGCAGTCCATTTACAGAACATGAAGACACCACAGAAGCAAGGAGACCTAATTGCAAAAGTAGATCACTTTCTCAGGATGAACACCGAATGACTCAGTGAAACGGGTACAATAATACAAACAGAAGCTAATTCATTGAACATGTTGCTTAACCATACAAAATCCCTATCCCTGCTTTCATGTCACTGTCACAGCCAACTAACAAGAGAATTAATGCTTACCAATAGTTGCATGAAGAGATTTTTCTTCGTACCCAAGTATAGTGTAATACTCATCTATTATGGCCACGTTGACCATAAGATATTTCAGTCATGGTCGGGAATAATTCAACTATGCATCACCCATAAGATCCTTAGCTAAGAAGGTGCTTCCACAAATGAGCGTGCCCCGTACAAAAAATTATAGAGCATATATACAAATAGTTGTTTTCTACGTAACCAATTAATATGGAACATCAATTTGAGCTCCACGAACGAAATACTCCCTCATTTATCAGATACTTTTCCCATCATCCAACTTGGATGGTTTGGAATTAATCATTTCCTATACTCATCCTAAGATATTTTGAGTGAATATGCATCTCGTTGCTTTTGGGTAAATCATATAGGCTTACTTTTCATCAATACACCCTTAACTTAATACTCTTGAATGTGCATTCGAAAGCAACTACAACAACTATAAGAGAGCGAGGGAGTAACATCTTACTCGGTAAATAATCTATGAACGTCCGTATCATTCTCCCGTAGCTTAGGACCAAAGCTATACCAACCCACAACATGCTCCTTTGCTGAACATTAAGACAAGATTAAACCAAGTTAAATATGAACAGTCTTAGAAGATGAGATGCAAGTTATGCTTCCTGAGAGAACATTACCGTTGATCCTCCTGAACATGGAAAACATAGATTCGTGATAGTTGTGGTCAAGAAACCAAATGCTAGGGTCCTTCTCCTCCTCCTCAAAGGGAACTGCATTTTTTCATTCAAATGTGAAAGCAAGACAAATAGAAAAAGGAGAGGGATGAGAAGCGGATTGAGGGTAAATGTATCTGATGTGCACTATATATGTAATACAATAGGATAGCAAAAGGTTTTGGTATGACTTTCTCATATGAAAGCATGTAAAACTGAAACGCTCTTAATGAGTTAGAGAATATTCTGACCACAAGGAGCATAAAATTCTTAATATAAGAAGTGTGCAACATTTTTAACCAAACGCACATCTTTTTCATCAACCTAAAAGTTTTGGCTTGAAAACAACAAGATGCACACACATACACACACATCTATATACACTCATGACTCATCCCAGCATCCTGACATGTGGCAAGTAAATCTACCCAGAGCCAACAACAACCAACGACACTAAAAGGATGACTGTGCACTCAGAATGTCAACAGGTCATTAAACATTCCTATTGACAAGTAAAGAGGCTGTATCATAAAGACCTTGAGAAAATCATTCTTCACTAAACAAATAAAACCTTTTGGGACTTGAATACTTATGTATTATAAGAGAGAGATCTAGAGGAGCAACCGAGCAATCATTTCAAAATCTTCATTCTTCACTCTTTTAACTCTGTTTCAGTATTTTGAAGTTTGAAATACATAGGCGATGATTATCATGCACATAGCACTATTATCAACTTAATCAAATGTACCTTGATATTGAAAAGAATAGGATCAAGATGGAAATGAAAACAAAGATACAACGAAGATTCCATCGGATCTCCAAGAAATTCAATGTAATAATCCAAATGAAAACCAAGTGTAAAAGGTGCAAGACACCCACCAACACCCAATCAAACTATTCACAAGTAAATATATGAAAATTGCAAATTCCAATAATACTCAAAAAGAGGTTTAAACCTCCTAATTTTAATCATTTACATATGAAAATCGCAAACCAAATCAATCCAAATACTTCGAAATTGCAAATTTGAATACATTACATCAACAAAAAGCTAAAACTTCTCACGCTCTTCCGTAATTACACCAAGAAATCAACTAAATTCTACGTCTAACTAAATCAAGCATATTACGTATAAATTCGATTAAACGGATAACAAAGCCACACTAGAAGTCCAAAACAACCACATTACGTATAAGAGATCATGAAATCGGCTAATTTGGCACTAATTTTTCAACATCGAATCATAATAACCGAAAATCAAAACCCTAAATCGAATTTAACTCACCAATCAAGCTAATATGGTCAAATCTAACAGCGGTTGCAGCTCCAACAACACGATTGCGCTTAACTTTCGGGCGAATGTCGTCAGAATCTTCTTTGTCAAGATCAGTAGGGGTTTTGCTCACTAGGTTAGGATTCAACTTCGCACCTCTATTTCTTTTCTACGCACACAAATCCAACATTATCGACATGATTGAAGCAGAAAAGAGAGAGAAAGTGAGGAGAGAGAGAAGAAGTGTTGAAACTTACCGATCGAACGGCGAACTGAGGCTTCTGAAATCGCAGCGTCTTCCATAAAAAAATGCTGGTTGTTGTTCACGAAAAGCTGCTAATATATGACGCTCAATTTGAAGAAACTGATAACTTGCTTTACAACGAAGAGGAAGAAACAGAGAGAAGGCGAGAAAACCCTAAGTCGATGAAGAGAAAATGAAAATAGGAGGCAGAGAGGAAAAGAGGAGAGAGAGAGGGGGTATGGGGTTTCTAATTCTAATGAGCAAATAGGGGGAAAAAGAGAATAAATAAATAAAAAGTTTTAAAATAGTCAAATGCTTCGATTGTTTTGAAAAACCCAAGCATTAGTGATTTTTTTAAAAAAAAAATCTAGAAAGGCTGTCAAATGCTCGGGTTGTTTAAATAACCCAAGCATTTGTAAAGTAGCAAAAGAAGTTTTTTCCACTAGTGCAACACCTATAAAGCATTAGATCATGAGTAATAGGTTTTGCCAAAGCAGGGTGTTGCTCATAGTTCCGGGGATAGTAGGGTAGGTTTTTGAAACTTACATGTTAGTGTTTGGTTTAACTCAACAAAATCATCAAAAGACAAAGTTTTGGGTTTTGAAGCTAAGAGATAGGAGTAAACAAGGAGTTGTTAACCTGTCTACCAAGAATTATAATTAGTAAAGTGTTTACTTACCTCAACAACTATAAATTGAAGGCAGGGCCAAAGTCCGTTTGATTGTAGTGGGAGAAGATCTTGGTTATTTCTTTATTCAATGGGGACTTTCATTTTGAATAAAGGGTAGTAGTTAATTAAAATTTGTTTAATTGCTGCTTTCTTGATAAACATTGATTGAATCTTGCTTTATAATTTGTTGTAGTAATCATGTCTAGTAACAATAACAACAACAACAACACCAACAATTCTACTTGTAATTTGCGCTCCGTCCTTTCAAAGGACAAATTGAATGCTGAACGTTTCATTGCAAGTGAAACGAACATGGGAATCGTTCTCAGAACTCAAAAGTTCAACAACTTTCACATACAAGGGGAGGAAGCAACGATGCAAGAGATGCATGAAAGGCTAACTCAGACTGAGCGAAACATCCCTAACCAGTCTAGAAAAGAATATGAGGATGTTCTTATGGTTAGTAAAGGGCAATCGCTCAATAGGATTGGGATTGCTATTAAGAAGGACGAAAGCAAACAAGTTGCCAAGTCTGAAACTTCTGAAAAGCAAAAGACTACACCAAAACCAAAAGTTGATGATGAGCACTATTGTTACACCTGTAACAAGGTTGGTCATTGGAAAAGTAGTTGCCCCAAGTATCTGAAGGATCAAAAGAAAGGAGTTTCTAGTTCAGATATGTATGTTATAGAAGTTAACTTAGCAACTTCTGCTTCTTGGGTATTTGATACCGCTTGTGGTTCGCACATTATTTGTAATATGCAAGACCTCAAAAGAAGTAGAACATTGGGAAAGGGAGAAGTAGATCTTCGCGTTGGCAATGGAGCACGAGTTGCTACATTGGCGAAGTGGGAGTATATAGTCTACTTTTACCTTCGGGATTAGTTTTAGAACTTAATAATTGTTATTATGTTCCTGCTATCACAAAGAACATTATTTCGATTCCTGTTTTGGATTCCAAAGGTTATTCATTTACAATAAAGAACAATTGTTGTTCCGCGTATTTGAATGATATGTTCTATGTCTCCGCTAAGTTATCAAATGGTTTATATGTGCTAGACTTAGAAACCCACATCTATAACATAGACAACAAGAAACATAAAGCAAATGATTCAAACCCTACATACCTATGTCATTGTCGATTAGGCCACATAAGCTCAAAGCGCATTGAGAAACTTCATAAAGATGGAATTCTCAAATCATTTGATTTCGAATCATTTGATTTCGAATCATTTGATACTTGTGAGTTTTACTTGATAGGGAAAATGACAAAGTCTCCTTTCACAGGTTCAAGTGAAAGGGCCAATGACCTTTTAGCCCTCATACATACGGATGTGTGTGGACCTATGAGTACGTTGGCTAGGGGAGGGTACAGCTTACTTCATTACTTTTACCGATGATGTGAGCAGATTTGGATATGTTTACCTCATGCGGCATAAGTCTAATCCTTTGAAAAATTTAAGAAATTCCAAAATGAAGTGCAAAACCAACTTGGGAAGAAAATTAAGGCATTACGATCCGATCGTGGTGGTGAATATTTATCTCAAGAATTTGGTGATCATTTGAAGGATTGTGGAATACTTTCACAATGGACTCCACCAGGAACACCACAGTTAAATGGCGTTTCTGAAAGAAGGAATCGAACTCTACTTGATATGGTTCGATCCGTGATGAGTCTTGCTGATCTTCCTATTTCATTCTGGGGATTTGCGCTTGAAATAGCGGCATTCACACTTAACAGAGCACCATCCAAAGTAGTGGAAAAGACACCATATGAAATGTGGACTGAAAACGTTCCAAAATTGTCTTTTCTAAGGATATGAGGTTGTGAAGCTTATGTAAAACGTTTACTTTCTGATAAGCTTTCTCCCAAATCCGATAAATGTCTTTTTATGGGTTACCCAAAAGAGACTAAGGGATACTACTTCTACAACCAAAGCGAAAACAAACTGTTTGTTGCTCGTAATGGTGTCTTTCTGGAAAAGGAATTTATTTCCAGATAACAAGTGGGAGAAATGTATATCTCGGAGAAGTTCAAGATGAGCAATAAATGGATGAGGTTAACACCTCATCAGAGGCGGCCCGGCATGAAAATGCTCAGGATGTGGTGCATTCAATTCACGTACCTCCAACCGTCCCACTTGGAGATACTCCATGCGAAGTCACTCAACCTAGTGAGGTAGAAACTTCTTCTGTTGTTCCCCAATGTAGGTCTAGTAGGACCATCATTCCGTCAAAGAGATATATTGATTTTCTTTTGACTGAAAGTTTTGAAATAACGATTTTAGAATCAGAAGAACCTACTAGCTACAAAGATGCTTTGGATAGTCAAGACTCCGAAAGATGGCTTGAGGCCATGAAATCTGAAATGGATTCCATGTCTGAAAATCAAGTATGGGACTTGGTTGATTTGCCTGATGGGGTAAAACCCATTGGATGCAAATGGATTTTCAAGTTGAAAACAAACAAGGATGGAAAAATTAGTGTTTTCAAAGCAAGGTTGGTGGCGATGTAATCCCCCGTAATTTTATGAATTTTATAAATATATTTTAATATATAGTTATTTATATTTTGATATATTTTAGCATTTTAATGATTTATGTCTTCAAAGGTTGACTATTTGAAAGTCAATGGAATTATTTTAATAATTTATTCAAGTCAAATATTTATTAAAGTCATGCTTTGAAAGTACTTAAAATGTTTGAAATACCTATTTAGATTGGAAAAAAAAGAGTTTAAATGGGCTTGAGGAACCCAAATACTAATTCTAGTGATGTTAGGAGTTCAATCATCAATCCTATTCATCATTAAACTCTATTTGAAGCCCAATTGTCTTTTCCTAAGCCCACAAAGGGAAACTATAAATACCCCATAAACCCCAAATATTTCTCCACAACATTATTTTCTCTCTCCTCCTTCCTCCCACATATTTTCGGCTTTCCCTCTCCGTTGTTTTTCTTTTTTTTCGTTCGGCTGCCTCTGTCCACCGTCGGACATCGCCGGTGTTGCTTCCGACCACCAGTGCTGCCGCCGCCGATTGCCTTGGCTGGCGCTTCCTTCCTCCTTTGCTTTCTTGCTTTGGTTTGATACTTTTCTTCCTCCTCAAGTTTTAATTAAAGGTTATGTTTTTATGATTCGTTTTAGTACTAATTAGGATTCGAAGCTTTAATTTACTGTTTTAATGATGGATCTATGATTATATAAATTATGTATTGAAAGAATAAAATTTCAGATTTGATTATTATATTTAGATTGAGTTTTCATTATCTAAAGCATGAATTTTTAGGGTTTTGAAAGTTAGAAAAACCTAGTAATTTATTATAAGTTATGAAAGTTATTGCCTTTATGTTTCTAAGCATGTTTAAGTATGTTTAAAGGGAGTTTTATAATTTATAAGTTGCTGGAATTTTAGAAAGGTTGTTATTAATGGAGTTTTAAGGGTTTTAAATGACTAGTATAGTAGTACTATGCTAGGAAGTATTAGTAATTAGTGTTTTAATGATGGAAACAACTTTTAAATATTTTTAAAGGAGGTTTAAAGTATTTTAAAGTTGCTGGAAATTATTTGAGTATTGATTATAAATTTATATTGGTTATTTTAGGCGGAGAATATTCTTTAGGCGACTTTTAAGCTTGTTAAAGTAGCCTCGAATTTTGTCTACACAAGGTACATACATACCTATGTGTTGATCGAAGTAGTATCATGATTTCATGAAGGAAAATTATGTAGTATCATGTATAGGAACTATGTTGAGTTCATATATGATATTGATTATGTTGGATTTTGCATGTTTTATGCTGTGGTGTAAACATGTTGATTATGAGATTATATTATGAGATTTATATCATGTTTGTATGGAAAATTGATGCAAGCATGTTGGTTGGGAACTTTAATTTATTAATTCACATGGGGGAATTAATATACATATTAGTATTGGATCATGATTGATCATTGTTCCCTTTGAGTATTTCACTGCTTTATAAGGACCGAGGGCCTTATTTGGTAAGTTGATATTTTATACCTATGGAAGGTAATTTGGTTGTTGGCTAGGTTCAACAAATAAGGAAGATTGGATTAAAGTTGAAATTGATCTTGGATTGTTAAGTTATGTGATCACTTATCAAATCCTAAGATAAAAAGAGAATTGTGATTGTTTGATGATTTTATTATTTGTGTTGCTTGTGAGTCATAACAAGTAATAACTGGTAAGTCATGTAAAGTGAAACTGGATAGCAATAGCTTTAGACTGGTGCACGCCTGAAGTGTTGGACAATTAGGAGTTGGAGTACATGGTGGTAGCCCATGGCTTTTTCCGGGGCCGGATTGATCACCGTGTCCTATTTTTATTTCAAAGGTTCCTCAATATCGTAGGTCATGGGAATACGGAGTCGCGCCCGTATTTCGTCTTCCAAAGGGAAGGCTGGTTTTAGTTAGACAACTCGGCCATTGACTATTCCATTTAAAGTAATAAGAATGTGGTTAAAGTTTAGTTCAGTAAAAGTTATCTGCAAGTTATTATACTATTATTTATTCCTGCTTACTATTTATAAGTATCATGTTAGGATTGTTTACTTGTTTAGTATGTGGTACTCAGCTTTGCAAATTACGTGCTTTTGTTGTGTATGTTGTTCATGGCTTTGCCTTATTGATCCTGTGATGACCCATTTTGGTGAGCAGTCTCTAGGGATCAATAGTGCATTGTCTATCTACAGGTTTGAAGATGATGCATCATTGGGTTCGGGATTGGAGAGCTTGTGTAGTTTATTTACAGTACTTTTGAGTTATACTTTTTATAGTTGGTTTGGATTTAAGTTTGACTTTGGTTTTGTTGGTTAGTTTTAGAGTTGACTTATTGTTGACTAAGTTCAATTATAAAGTTTATTATTATGTTTTCCGCTGCAAAATTCTAAATAAGCCGATACGTTTTCACACGGGCGATAATACTTTGATAATTCTCTATGTTTTATGTTGAAAAGGTATTTTGTAAAAGAGAGAATTATCGGGGAGTTACAAAGTGGTATCTGGGAGCTTTAGGTTTTTATTGGCCTTTCGTGCCAACTTTAAGTCTTTAGGCGCCTAACTAGCTAGTACTTAAAATGAATTTCTTAGAATTGAGCTCCTACTTATTCATGGTATTCAAATTATCTTCGAAAATTCTTTTTCACGATTGCGATAGAATTTCGCATTCTAATATATTTTTTTTTTAGTGGTTCGAATTTTTTTTTATGAGGTCTGAATTTTTTTTTTATTATTTATGAGGTCCGAAATTTTTAGGAGGTCCGAATTTTTTTTTATTTTTTATTTTTCCGTATTATGTTCGAAATTCAAATTTTAAAAAAAAAAAAAAATTTTTTTTTAGCTATTTAAATTATTTTCAATACTCTAGATTATTTTATTATTTTGTGAGAGATGGGTAGTATAGGAAGGGCATATAGGATAGAAATATTATATGTCTGCATTATATAGTTAGTTCAGCATGATTATATTTTCTTCCCTGCTAACTGTTTATGTTATTTATATGTTTTATGTTATGGGTTATTCTTGTTTATTGTTGATTGTTGGGATTATACGTTAAGTGAGAGTACCAATTGCTTATAGAAGTTAAATTTATTGTTATAGATTCATAGCCATGTCTGAAAGAGAAGATACTAGAGTAGGGAGCTTTTACAACCCAATTGTATTGAGTGATGATGAGTATGATGGAGAGTCTGATAGTGTGAGCTACACCAGCCTAGAGATCATTATATGTTGTGTTTTGAAAGTAAACATTCTTGATAGCAATGATAAGGTTATTCAGGAGTTTGATCGTACTAGAGGGCAAACCTGAAAGGACATCTATAGTATTACTTGGAGATCTTATCTGAGCGATGTGAGTGCTTCAGAGTTGGATGAAAATGGACATCAACCCAAAAGGATTCGAAGATCTACTAGATCTAGAAATTCATGTTATTATTATTATAGTGGAGACTCTGGAGACTTTGAAGATGAAATGTTTACTCCATAAAAGTATAAAGAAATAAGGATAAGAATGATAATGTAACTCCATAGAGTATTTATTTATGTTCTAAGGTTAGTAGTTGAATAAGTAGCTAAGCTACAATGGTTTAAATTTCCTTCTTTAGCATCTTTATATTGTCGAGGAATAAGTTGGTTATTTTGGATTGAAAAAATATTCTTATTATCGTTCGAGGAATAAAAGTTATTATTCAGTTATTTGAGTTGAGTGAGAATATATTCGTACGCGAAAAAGGGGAATATTTTCGTTAATTATTGTGATTGGTTGCATTTGATCCTTATGTGATTATTAATGTGAATATTTATTCATGCGTGAATATATGACTGTTATGGTTCATAGTGTGTGAACTTAGTGTTATTATAACTTCATGAGAAATTATTTGTTGATGCGATCTTTATGGTCAAATCAAATGTTGCCTTCATAGTAAATGGCAAGTAGTTGTGTATCGAAACCTAAAGTAGAGTTACGTTAAATTTAAGGCCGCGAAATAGAATGGCCAACAACGGTAATGATTTAGCTTCTGCTATTCGCCTATTGACGGAGAAATTAACTCAAGAAAGAGCTGAGCGTCCCGATCCTGCTGGGGACATGTTTGAAAGACTAGCTAAGATTAAGCCGCCGTACTTTAAGGGGCAAGCTGACCCTACCTTCTTAGAAAGTTGGATTAGGGAGTTTGAAAAGATTTTTGGAGCTGTAAAGTAGGTCAAGCTATATTGTGTTTGAAAGATGAGGCTGACTTATGGTGGAAAGAAAATGGAAATAGAATTAGTGTTGTGGAAGGGTTTAATTGGGATTCCTTTATTGCTGCTTTAAGAGGAAAATTTTACCCTGCTTTTATGATAAAACAAAAGGCTCAAAAGTTCATAAACCTGAGGATGGGGAGTATGAAAATCTCTAAGTATTACCGTAAGTTCATAGCACCGTCGAGGTTTGCACCCGAGGTAGTAGTAGCTCTTGAAGAGCTAAAGGCTCAAAGATTTGAGCAAGGTTTGAATGAGGAAATCCAATTGGGGTTAGGTGATGAGACCTTTGTGTCCTTAGATGTTGTGTATGGAAGAGCCGCTCATATTTAGGGTCTACAGTCGAGGCGTGATAAAAAGAATGTTGTAGTGGGTGAGAAAAGAAAGGATTTTTAATGTTGGAGGAAATCAGGGGAACTTAAAGAGGAATAGAAATAGGAATGAAAATTCCAAGGAAGAAATGGTCAAGACTTGAATAATAAGGGCCAGTATGAGAGGAGTTACAACTGTAAGAAGTGTACGTAGTAGGAACCACCTGTAAAGGGGATCAAGCGACCTATTTGTTTATTTCGTTATTCGTTATTAAAAGTTTAGGATTAGTAGACTTTGAAGTAATTGACACCGCTCATAAGTATACCTACTGGAGAAGTCATAATGTGTATCAAATTGTTTAAAGATTTGCCTCTGAGGATAAGAGACTGTGTATTTCCTTCTAATTTGATAGAGTTTAATCTGGGAGACCTAGATGTTATTCTTGGGATGAATTGGTTAGGATTTTATAAGGTTAAAATAGACCGTGAAGCTCAGAAAGTAGTATTGAGAAGCCCTTTGGGGGAAGTTAACTTCGTATTGACGTTTTGGGAAGCCTAAGAACTTTGGGGTTATTTCTACAATGCAAGCGAAGAAGTTGATGAAGAAGTGGTGTGAGTTATTTTTCTGTAGTGTGCAAGATGTGAGTAAAGAAGCTGGGGTAAATATTGAAGATGTTCCAATCGTGAATGAGTTTATGGATGTGTTTCCGAGTGAGATTTCGGGTATGCCGCCTGCTAGAGCAGTTGAGTTCACCATAAACTTAGTTCCTGGAACTGCACCTATATCTAAAGCACCCTATAGAATGGCACCTCCGGAGATGAGTGAATTGAAGACGCAGTTGCAAGAGCTGTTCGATAAAGGTTATATTAGGCCTAGTGCATCACCTTGGGGAGCTCTTGTGTTGTTTGTTAAGAAGAAAGATGGGAGTATGAGGTTGTGTATCGATTATAGGGAATTGAATAATGTAACCATCAAGAACAAATATCATTTGCCTAGGATAGATAACCTATTCGATCAGTTGAATGGAGCGAGCGTGTTCTCGAAGATTGATTTGCGTTTGGTGTATCACCAGTTGAGGGTAGCTAATAAGGATATACCTAAGACTGCATTTAGGACTCGTTATGGTCATTATGAGTTCACTGTGATGCCTTTTGGGTTAACCAATGCACCTGCCATATTTATGGACTTGATGAATAGGATTTTCCATGAGTTCTTAGATAAGTTCGTGGTTGTATTCATTGATGATATCCTGATCTATTCGAAGAATGAAAAAGAGCATGATGAGCACTTGAGAATTTTATATTGGAGACGCTTAGGAAGAATCAATTGTATGCCAAGTTCTCTAAGTGTGAGTTTCGTTTAGAGAAAGTAGCATTTTTGGGTCTATGTGTCGAAGGAAGGAGTCTCTGTAGATCCTGCTAAGATTCAAGCTGTGAGTGAGTGGCCAACTCCAAAGAACGTATCTGATATTCGAAGTTTCCTAGGTCTAGCTGGCTATTATAGGAGATTTGTGAGAGATTTCTCGAAGATAGCGAGGCCAATGACCAATTTAATGAAAAATGAGTCAAAATTCGAGTGGAGTGATAAGTGTGAGGAAGCTTTGCAGATTTTAAAAGAACGTTTGACCTCCGCTTTGTTTTGACCACCCCGATGGGAATGAGAGATTTGAGGTGTATAGTGATGCTTCAAAGAATGGTTTGGGATGTGTGTTACAGCGGAATGGGAAGGTGATCGCGTATGCGTCGCGTCAGTTGAAACCTTATGAGGCTAATTACCCTACCCATGATCTAGAGTTAGCTGCTATTGTGTTCGCCTTGAAGATTTGAAGACATTACCTGTATGGGGCAACCTGTAAGATCTTTACTGACCATAAGAGTTTGCAGTACATTTTCACCCAGAAAGACCTCAATATGAGGCAGAGGAGATGGTTAGAGTTGATTAAGGATTATAATTTAGACATCCAGTATCATGAAGGGAAGGCAAATGTAGTTGCCGATGCTTTGAGTAGAAAGTTGAGCCATAGCATGTATGACTTGGTAGTTCCTGAGGAATTGTGTCGAGATATGCAAAGGCTTAGCCTAGAAATTTAAAATCCTGGGGAGATCGAGGCAAGATTGAGTGCTTTGTCATTGGGGTTGTCAGTTTTCGATGAGATCAAAGAGGGTCAAGTTGGAGACGAGCACCTAGATAAGATTAAGGAGAAGATCAAGTAAGGTAAGGAAGTCGATTTTAAGATCCATGATGATGGGAGTTTGAGGTTCAAGGGAAGGTGGTGTGTACCACTAAAATGTGAAGAGCTTAAGAGATGTCTTATGGATGAGGGGCATAATACTCCATATTCTATGCACCCTGTGGGTGATAAGTTGTATAAGGATCTTAAGAAAATCTATTGATGGCCGAATATGAAGCGTGAGGTCACTGAATTCGTGTCAAAATGTATAGCCTGTCAGAAAGTGAAGATAGATCATAAGAGACCAATGGGGAAAGTTCAATCCTTAGAGGTAGTATAACAATAATTATCATGCGAGCATTAGAATGGCTCATTTTGAGGCGTTGTATGGAAGAAAGTGGAGAAGTCCCATTTGATGGAATGATTTTAGTGAGAATATAGTATTGGGGACATAATTCATTGAGGAGACTGTTAAGAATGTCCAATTGATTCAGGCTAGAATTCAGGCTGCTCAAGATAGGCAGAAGAGTTATGCTGATTTGAAGCGAAGAGAAGATGATTTGCAGTAGGTGATAAAGTATTCCTAAAAGTATCACCGACTAAGGGTGTGATGAGATTTGGGAAAAAGGGCAAATTAAGTGCCAAATATGTAGGTCCATATGAGATTCTGCAAAGAATTGGAAAGGTAGCTTATAGGTTGGCTTTGCCGATGGAGTTCGAAAAGATGCACGATGTGTTTCACATTTCCCAACTCAAGCTTTATATCCCAGATGAGCGTCATGTCTTGGAGCCTGAGAGGATCCAGATTGATAGTAGCCTCACATATGAAGAAAGGCCTGTGAAAATTCTTGATAAGAAGGTGCATAATACACGCAATAAGGATGTCAATATCGTGAAAGTGCTTTGGTCAAACCATGAGTCCGAAGAGGCGACGTGGGAAGCTGAAGCTGAAGTGAAGAAGAAATACCCAGATTTATTCCTTGAGGTGAGTTACGAGGGCGTAACTCATTTTCTTTAAGGGGGGTAGAATGCGATTGAATTTCGCGCTTTTTACCTATTTTTATGGTATTTTTATGCATTTTTATGCTTACTTTGGTGATTTGCACATGTTGTTGCAAAATAAATAGATTCTCCGCATAAGAAAAGGTGTTCATAAGTAACACAAGTGATTGTAAGTTGGTAAAAGAGTGCACATGAGTGGCACAAGTATTTCTCCAATAGGAGTTGAGTTGAAAAACTCAAGAAAATGTGTGAGTTTTCGTGTCAAGTTTCGGGACGAAACTTCTTTTAAGAGGGGTAGACTGTAATTCCCCGTAATTTTATGAATTTTATAAATATATTTTAATATATAGTTATTTATATTTTGATATATTTTAGCATTTTAATGATTTATGTCTTCAAAGGTTGACTATTTGAAAGTCAATGGAATTGTTTTAATAATTTATTCAAGTCAAATATTTATTAAAGTCATGCTTTGAAAGTACTTAAAATGTTTGAAATACCTATTTAGATTGGAAAAAAAAGAGTTTAAATGGGCTTGAGGAACCCAAATACTAATTCTAGTGATGTTAGGAGTTCAATCATTAATCCTATTCATCATTAAACTCTATTTGAAGCCCAATTGTCTTTTCCTAAGCCCACAAAGGGAAACTATAAATACCCCATAAACCCCAAATATTTCCCCACAACTTTATTTTCTCTCTCCTCCTTCCTCGCACATATTTTCGACTTTCCCTCTCCTTTGTTTTTCTTTTTTTTCGTTCGGCTGCCTCTGTCCACCGTCGGACGTCGCCGGCATTGCTTCCGACCACCAGTGCTGCCGCCGCCGATTGCCTTGGCTGGCGCTTCCTTCCTCCTTTGATTTCTTGCTTTGGTTTGTTACTTTTCTTCCTCCTCAAGTTTTAATTAAAGATTATGTTTTTATGATTTGTTTTAGTACTAATTAGGATTAGAAGCTTTAATTTACTGTTTTAATGATGGATCTATGATTATATAAATTATGTATTGAAAGAATAAAATTTCAGATTTGATTATTATATTTAGATTGAGTTTTCATTATCTAAAGAATGAATTTTTAGGGTTTTGAAAGTTAGAAAAACCTAGTAATTTATTATAAGTTATGAAAATTATTGCCTTTATGTTTCTAAGCATGTTTAAGTATGTTTAAAGGGAGTTTTATAATTTATAAGTTGCTGGAATTTTAGAAAGGTTGTTATTAATGGAGTTTTAAGGGTTTTAAATGACTAGTATAGTAGTACTATGCTAGGAAGTATTAGTAATTGAAGTTTTAATGATGGAAACAACTTTTAAATATTTTTAAAGGAGGTTTAAAGTATTTTAAAGTTGCTGGAAATTATTTGAATATTGATTATAAATTTATATTGGTTATTTTAGGCGGAGAATATTCTTTAGGCGACTTTTAAGCTTGTTAAAGTAGCCTCGAATTTTGTCTACACAAGGTACGTACATACCTATGTGTTGATCGAAGTAGTATCATGATTTCAAGAAGGAAAATTATGTAGTATCATGTATAGGAACTATGTTGAGTTCATATATGATATTGATTATGTTGGATTTTGCATGTTTTATCTTTGTGGTGTAAACATGTTGATTATGAGATTATATTATGAGATTTATATCATGTTTGTATGGAAAATTAATGCAAGCATGTTGGTTGGGAACTTTAATTTATTAATTCACATGGGGGAATTAATATATTTATTAGTATTGGATCATGATTGATCATTGTTCCCTTTGAGTATTTCACTGCTTTATAAGGACCGAGGGCCTTATTTGGTAAGTTGATATTTTATACCTATGGAAGGTAATTTGGTTGTTGGCTAGGTTCAACAAATAAGGAAGATTGGATTAAAGTTGAAATTGATCTTGGATTGTTAAGTTATGTGATCACTTATCAAATCCTAAGATAAAAAGAGAATTGTGATTGTTTGATGATTTTATTATTTGTGTTGCTTGTGAGTCATAACAAGTAATAACTGGTAAATCATGTAAAGTGAAACTGGATAGCAATAGCTTTAGACTGGTGCACGTCTGAAGTGTTGGACAATTAGGAGTTGGAGTACATGGTGGTAGCCCATGGCTTTTTCCGGGGCCGGATTGATCACCATATCCTATTTTTATTTCAAAGGTTCCTCGATATCGTAGGTCATGGGAATACGGAGTCGCGCCCATATTTCGTCTTCCAAAGGGAAGGCTGATTTTAGTTAGACAACTCGGTCCATTGACTATTCCATTTAAAGTAATAAGAATGTGGTTAAAGTTTAGTTCAGTAAAAGTTATCTGCAAGTTATTATACTGTTATTTATTCCTTTTTACTATTTATTAGTATCATGTTAGGACTGTTTACTTGTTTAGTATGTAGTACTCAGCTTTGCTGATTACGTGCTTTTGTTGTGTATGTTGATCATGGCTTTGTCGTATCGATCCTGTGATGACCCATTTTGGTGAACAGTCTCTAGGGATCAATAGTGCATTGTCTATCTACAGGTTTGAAGATGATGCATCATTGGGTTCGGGATTGGAGAGCTTGTGTAGTTTATTTACAGTACTTTTGAGTTATACTTTTCATAGTTGGTTTGGTTTTAAGTTTGACATTTGTTTTGTTGGTTAGTTTTAGAGTTGACTAATTGTTGACTAAGTTCATTTATAAAGTTTGTTATTATGTTTTCCGCTGCAAAATTCTGAATAAGCCGATACGTTTTCACACGGGCGATAATACTTTGATAATTCTCTATGTTTTATGTTGAAAAGATATTTTGTAAAAGAGAGAATTATCGGGGTGTTACCGGCGAAAGGTTTCAAACAAATTCATGGTATTGACTATGATGAAACCTTCTCACCAGTAGCCATGCTGAAGTCTATTAGGATAATCCTTGCGATTGCTGCTTTTCATGACTATGAAATATGGCAGATGGATGTCAAAATGTGTACATGACACAACCTCAAGATTTTGAAGATCTAGAAAATCCAGGGAGGGTATGCAAGCTTAAGAAGTCCATTTATGGACTAAAGCAAGCATCAAGGAGTTGGAACCTCAAATTTGATGAGGCAGTCAAGAAATTTCGCTTTCTCAGAAATGAAGAGGAATCTTGTGTATACAAGAAGTTAAGTGGGAGTAGTATTACTTTTCTGGTCTTGTATGTGGATGACATACTTCTCATAGGAAATGATAAGACCTAGGGGAGGCAGAGTACATATTGGGAATAAAGATCTATAGAGATAGGTCGAAAATGCTGATTGGACTTAGTCAAGAGACTTATATTGATAAGGTTCTTGCAAGGTTTAAGCTGGAAAACTCCAAGAGAGGTTTCATTCCCATGCAACATGGCATAACACTTGACAAGACTCAGTGTCCTTCGAGTCCTGATGAGGTCAAGCGTATGAGTAATGTTCCCTATGCTTCTGCAGTAGAATCCATTATGTATGCCATGATATGCACTCGACCAGATGTTGCATATGCCTTGAGTATATGCAGCAGATACCAGTCAAATCCAGGAGATGCGCACTGGATTGCAGCGAAAAACATCCTTAAGTACTTGCGAAGGACTAAGGATAATTTTTTGGTTTATGGTGGAGATGGTGAGTTAGGCACATTCTTGGATACGACGATGCAAGCTTCCGAGTGACAAAGATGATTTCCGATCTCAATCTGGTTTCATATTTTGTCTCAATGGAGGAGGCTGTGAGCTGGAAGAGCTCTAAGCGAGTACCATCACGGATTCTACAACATAGGCGAGAGTATATTGCGGCGGGCGATGCAACGAAAGGAAGTCTGTTTGGATCAAAAAGTTCATTGGTGAGCTTGGTGTAGTTCCTAGCATTGAGAATGGCATTGAGTTGTATTGTGACAACAATGGTGCCATTGCTCAGTCTAAGGAACCCAGATCGCATCAAAGGTCTAAACATGTGCTCAGGAAATTCCATCTTATTCGAGAGATCGTTGGAAGAGAGGATGTGAAAGTAAGCAAGATTCATGCGAGGATAATATAGCGAGATCCTCGACTAAACCGCTTGCTCAACCTAAGCATGAGTGTCATACTAGGTCTATGGGGCTTAAGCATATGGGAGAATGGCTTTAGGTTGTTTACTTCATGTTTACAATTGTAAAGACATTTATTATGATTTGAATGTTTATCAATAAAAAATCGTTTCTTATTTAATTGTTATTAGTTTAGTATTAAATAAAATATCCAAATAATTTGTGTTTTCAAATAGGATTATCGAAAACATTTTGATAATGGAACCCTATAAAGTGAACAGAAATCACAATTTATTTAAGGTCCCTAGTCTAAATCACTAAATTGGACATAAGTGATTTTTTTTAAAAGACTAGTATATAATTAATTGATAGCGCTGTTCCATGGGCTATGGAGACATAGAGATGTCTAATTGATTATATGGATGTATATTTGATACATTGAGACTTGAACTAATTAGATTCTAAAAGTAGAATCAAACTACTATATTTAGTGAATTCCTTAGACATGAGTATGTCTTAATAACCACAATATAATCAGTTTAACTTTGACACTGTTAAACGTCACGCTGTAAAAGGAGGTTATAAAGGCAGTGATCAGGTGGACTAAGAATTGAGTGGGAGTTATGGTCATACAAGAGTGGATAAGTCCTCCTATTAAATAGGAATGGTGTCTGGGCCTCTTGATGAGCGAGAACTGGAAAATTGCATGGCCATGCGGAATAAGATTAAAGAGTTAATCCTTATTTGAGCAGATTCGAACTCAGCGATCAAGGAACAAAATTTGAGAATAACATAGTATTATCAAATTTGGCATTAAGAGACTTAAGGAATTTAACATTGCGCTCTTGTCTTCAGACAAGTGGGAGATTGAAGGAATATGTCCTTAGACATCCCGACAATTACTAAATATAAATAGGAATAATATTATGAAGATAATAAAGTTAATTATTTTAGTAATCGTATTTTCTTGCTAGAGAATAAATATGATTAATAGGAGAATAATGATTGGGCCTATAACTAAAATAGATTAATCCTATGAGGTCACACCACTAGGGGAGAAAAAAGGAAGGGCTGCGCTGCAAGGGCTGCGTTTTTCGGAAAGCGCAGCCCTTCATGTATGAAGGGCTGCGGTTGTCAAGTAAAGCGCAGCCCTTTTAGTGAAGGGCTGCGGTTAGCCAGAAACCGCAGCCCTTCGTACACGATGAAGGGCTGCGGTTTTCAAGGAAATCGCAGCCCTTTTATTGAAGGGCTGCGGTTAGCCCAAAAACGCAGCCCTTCGTTACACGAAGGGCTGCGTTTCTGGGCTAACCGCAACCCTTAATGGGTTTTGTTTTTTTTTAATGGTGCGCGCACAAAGCTAAGAGGCCAGGGATTTAGCGGGTTCCCTTTCCTCTGCTCTATCACTCAACCCGTCTCTCTCTCTCTCTCAATGCAGTCCGAAACTTCCCGTCTCTCTCTCTCTCTCTCTCAACGTCGTCGCACAAAGAGATCCACCAGCCCCTCTCCTCCCTCGTCGCTCACGTCGCGAAAAATATCCGGCGGCACTCTCTCCTCTCGTGAAGCACGCTCTTTCCTCCTTCGTCGCGAAACTTCCCACCGTGAAGCACGCTCTCTCCTCGACCTCCGGCGGCGCTCTGTCTTCAACCTCTGCGATGCTCTCTGTCTTCATTTTTTTCGATTTGTCGTTCTTTGTAAGTCAAAACCTTCTTCTCCCTCTTTAGTTTGATTCCTTCGAGTCCATAGCCCCAAATTTCGATTGATTACGTTCGAAAACTCGAACCCTAGAATTTGAATTAGGGATTTTCGATTTTGCCTCTTTTTGCTCGAAATTTCGATTTTCGAGGTTATGTTTGATTGTTTGGTTTACTTAATTTGGTTTATAATTATGTAAGTTTAGTAGATTGGTTTTGTGAGTGTTTGAGTTTGTTGAAATTAACTTTTGGGTAGTTCTTTGTTTGTGAATTTGGAGCAAAGTGGGTCATTGACTACTGACTAGTAGTTTGTTGGAGATGCAAATGGATAAGTTGTTGGAGAAATCGGTGCCCTGTAGGGTTCGGGCTAAGCGGGGTTGTGCCACTCATCCTCGTAGTATCGCCGAGAGGGTAAAGATATTGATGCTCTATTCTTTTTAGTTTTGTGGTTTTGTGATTAAAGGAGGCTTCATAGGTGGTTTTGTGATAGATAAGGTAGCCGAACATAATGTCTTAATTTAAGCGGCCAAGTGGGTGATTGGTTATTGATTTCATTGTCTATTATCCTCACAATTATGCGTGCTAAGGAAATTGGTTATCGAACAAATGAATTATGTAATTGCTCCTATCTCGAACATAAATGTAACTGTTGCTTTTGTATAAATGCAGAACTCGCTTATGTTGATGATGATGATGATGAACATGATGGTGAAGAAGTCGTCTCTGAAGGTATCTCCCACTTTTTTGAGGGCCACATTGAAATTTGGTTGGACATAAGCATTGATCAGTCCCCCTCCCCACGTGAAGCAAAAGGGAAATAAAAAAGATAGAAAAAGAAAGCACCTCTTACCTTACTTTGATATTCTCAACTTGCAAGTATGGTTTTAGCTCACTTGATTAAGGTTGGCTTCAATGTGAAATTACGAAAACATCTTTTGTCTCGTTGTTTATAATCCTACTACTTGTCCCCACTTAGAAATAATTGTCACATTGTCCCATTGTCCTATTTTCTTTTTTTGATAATTAAGGGCTTTATACAATTTTACATGGAAACCCTTGTTTATAGTTGGATCATTCCTAGATATTCTGTCCCTCTTACCCGATGTTAGTATGGAATTCTATGAGAGCTGATTACAATCTAGAATGCTCTTGTTTATAGCATGATACATGGTTAAAATGCTTTTCGGAGTGCTTGCTGCCGATGCGAGTACACCATGACTAATATTATTCTTGGAGACGGCGTGAAGAAACCAAAGGGAGACGGGTTATAATTCTTTGTCCGATTATGTTTTAGAAATTAGAACCCTTTTATCCGAAGTTGATTGTTCGAGGATGAACCTTATTTATCCCCTTTTTCCCCTTAGTTGAAGATGATTGTTCGAGGAATTAGTATGGGCATTGTAGCCCCTTTGGGATCATGGTGCTTGGTTTTATTGAGCTTGTTTTTGGCCTTGATTGTTTGCTTCATGCATAAAGTTGGTGAATATTAGTTATTTATGGATTTTTGCGGGATTTCTTGGGCTAATATGCATCTAAGTGGTTATTTTAGGACTTTAATTGTTTGATCCATGGATAATGAAGTGGTTACAACTTGATATTTGTGTGATTTATTTTCTTTGTCTCTAAGGTGTTGTGCAGTAATTTGATACTCCAACATCAACAAAGACGAGCAAATGTTGACCAACTAGTTTTTGTTTTTATCTCCCCTCCCACTCTTCAAATTCCCCGATGTGTTATGTTCATTGCGTTAAATGTATATTGTGGGTCATAGGCTCATAGTGTAGGCTTCATGTGTTTCATCTAAGTAAGGTCTAGGGGTCTAGCAAATTTTCTTCATACTCTTGTAGATGTCTTGTCTATCTTTCATGTTAGAACTGCAAATTTTGGGTCATGATTCCTTGTTAAGCAGATTTCTTCCTCCACACTCCACAGTGCACACCTTCCCTTCCCATAACTTCCTACATTTCAACTCAAAATCTCTCCTTCTTGGCTTTTACATACACTTCTATCCATTATTCTCCTCCGCCGCGGCCGCCTTCCGGCCGCTCAATCTTCTAGCATACCCACCACATTGTAAAATTTTCTTTCTCTTCCCTTTTTACATTGTTTTATTCCCTTTTTTGCCACTATTTTTCATTTTAGGAGTAAATATTTACAGCTAGCATAAAATTGAATGTGATTTTTTATTTACTCAATTTTTGGTTTAAATGTGTTATTATTCAAGCCAAGTTTTAAAGCTTTTTCTTCGGAGAACTTATGGGTATCCTGTTTTTTCTTTGTTTCTGTTTTTTTTTTCCTTTCCGTTTTTGTTTGATTTCTCTTTCATCATCAACTGGTATAGGATTATTATTATATATGTGTTATGTGTAAAAGTATCTGACAAAAAAAAATTGAAAGGGCTGCACCCCGCCCCCTACACCCCCACCCCCCCCACCGCCCGCCCCCCGCCCGCACACCCCCACCCCCCAGCCCCCGCCCACCCCACCCCCAGCCCGGGCACCCCACCCCGCACCCCCTGCTCCCCCTGCTGCACACAACCCCTGCACCCCTCGCCCCCCTCCCACGGCCCCCCGCACACACACACCCCCCCTTCCCACGGCCCCGCACACACACACACCCCCCCCACACACCTCCCCTCCCATGCACGAGACCCCCCGCTCCACGCCCCCCTACTGCTGTAGCCCCATACCTACCGATGTAGCCCCCCCCCCCTACACGGCCCACGCACACCACCCCCATTCCACAGACCCCCCTGCTTGCACATCCCCCCCTCTTTTATTCTTTGTTTCTCATGTCTTAATTACGTTGAACGACTTTTGCGGATATATCTATTTATGTCGAGGTTATTTTTGGGAGCCGGGGGAGGCAATTTGAGCTTTGGAATGTTAAAGAAAAATCTATAGGATTTTAAACCTAGGGCTACAATGCATCTACGGTATGAAGCGAGCAATTGCCTACACCTAGGCTGCGCCCACGAGCTGCTTGCCCCTAAGCTGGCTGCCGCCCACAAGCTCTTTGCTACCCACAAGCTTTTTGCTCGGCAAGAGTACTAAAAGATACATAATTTTCTAACTTTCTCTTTATTTGTATTAAAACATAATTTACAATGAAAAATGATACTTTTATATATGCATAACAGTTTGGTGATATTTTAGGACTTAAAAATGAAATTTTTTTTTTTTGTTTTTTTTGGGTCACAAGGGCTGCGGTTTTGATAAAAACCGCAGCCCTTTATCTATAAAAAGGGCTGCGGTTTAGGCCTAAAACCGCAGCCCTTCCATATTGGAAGGGCTGCGGTTTTGGGCCTAAACCGCACGACCTCATTACGAAGGGTCGCTACGGAAAGGGTCAGCTGTCCAAAACGCACCCTTAGACCGCATGACCCTTCCGTTTTTTTCCACTAGTGCACATTGTAGCACAAGTTGGACAAAGCAATCCAAATCCATTTCGGATTAGGATTGGGCCGGTCCAAAGGGGAATAGGAGGAGAATTAGTTCTCCTAACTAGCCTATGACTCTTCTATTATATATAGGATATAATATTAGGGTTTAGGTAATCAATTCATTAATCTGTTTCTTTTCACAAGAGAGAGAAAGTAAAACCCTAAACTATTCCCTCTAAACCGGCGCCTATACCATTAAAAGCAAGAGAATTTATTCTCTTCCGTTCTAGCAAACGTTGGTGTTCAACTGGTGCTCGTGGACTGATTAGAGGAGCAACATTTGGAGCTCTCGGATCTTCAAGCTTGCATACAACAGGGAAATCACGCTACAAAGGTTTGATATTTAATCCCTATTGAATGATTTATATGTTTGATTATGTTTGCGATCCTATGATAGATGTTAGGAAACTGTTTCCTGAAATTCCGCTATTTGCATCTATATATTCCTACAGTGAATATATAAACAACAGATGCGCCTCCAAATTGATTGCTGGACCTTAGTCCAAGAATACTGACATTTACTCTAATTTTCTTCATGATATTAGAGCATACTAGGCTATTAGTATGCTAAATCAAAATTCTATTTTTCAAGTGAACGTTTTAATCTTCAAAGACTCTAAAACTAAAGAAAGGACTTAAGATGGGTGACAAGGAGAAACAACAATAGACTCAGATTATTCCATATGTTGATCCTTATTACTTAGGAAGCTTGGAGAAGCATTATCTTCAATGGCAGGAAATTATCTAAATTGGAGCAAGAGCTTGAAGATGGCCCTGGGTGCAAAGAACAAGTTAGGATTCATTGAAGGTAAGATAAAAAAAACATCTTAGAATTATGAAGAGTATTGTAAATGGGAAAGGAATGATTGTATGCTCACATGTTGGTTGTCTGCATTTATTCCTCCTGAAATTGCTGAGCAAATGCTCATTTCTGAATATGCTCAAGAGTTCTCGAATGAGCTTCTTGAGAGAAACTGACATACTAATGTACCTTAGTTATATAGTTTGAAGAAAGAAGTAAATGGACTTGACAAAACAACTTAAGTGTTGATGCTTACTATGGAAAATTGAAGACATAGCAGGATGAATATTGGTAATATAGAAGGATACCTAAAATGTGAGTACGGTGCAATGGGAAAATGTACTTGCAACATCATAAAGAAGTTGGCTTAGAGAGATGGTGAGAATAAAGTAAAAGATTTCTTAATACGACTGAACATTGGATGACACAATTAAGCGAAGTATCCTTGCTATGGATCTTATCCCTAGTGTGAACGGGGGCTTTACATAATACAACGGGTAGAAGAGTAGAAGGAAGTGTCTCGTAATTTTGGAAGTTGGGAATGAGGCTGGTCCTCATCATGGTAAAAAATAGTGTAGGAAACAAATATTCAAGTGGAGGGAACTATCATAAAGAGAAAGTAAGGAGAATAAAATGAAAAAGAGGTGCACTCACCTGCAATATGAGAGGACATGTGGTGGAAGATTGCTTCAAACTTCATGGAGGACCAAAATGGTTTGAAGAGGCGACAAAAGAAAAAAGCAACATGAAATATCTTTGCAATTCAATGAAGCAAATGGTGAAAAACATGGATGAGAAAAAAAGTGAAGGAAGTATCGGAAACGAGAATAGTTTTGATGCAAGATCAATTTCTTAAATTACTGAGTGAGAAACAGCAGAATGGAGCAAGTTCATCTAGAACTAGCTCAACTATGCACATGTCAAATTTTGCAAGTATAATATCATCTTTAGATACTTGTTCTTAGTTTGATATCTTTGATAAGAGCTCTTGGACAATAGACTCTGGTGCTTCATATCATAGGGGAAGCTATAGTAGTTTGTTTCCTAAATTAAGAGATTTAAAAAAGCACGTAAGTATGGGATTGCCCGGATGGCCTTTGTGAGACCGAGTTAGACAAGTTGGAACTGTGAGAATAAGTCATCATATATAATTATCAAACATGTGTTGTTTATACCATATTTTAGGCATAATTTATTGTCTGTTAGTAAGCTCGTGGAACAAGGTAAACTGAAAGTAGTTTTTAATGAAGATGGATGCTAGTTTCAGGACCCCTCTAGTAAGAAAGTTGATAAACTTTTAGGAACTCTGTCAATTGACTTGATTAATAGCGGAAACGTTTTACAACCTATATAGCTCACAGCTTGGAGCTTAACCAAAACTTACTTGCCATAAACTTTTGGCTACAGAATAACTCTACTGGGAAACAAATAACTAGTATCCTAAACCAAAATAAACTACCATAAATAACAGATTTACAATACTCCCCCTCAAGTGGGGGCGTAAAGGTCACGAACGCCCAACTTGGAAAGTAAAAAGTGAAGGCCGGAACGCCAAGGGCCTTCGTAAACAAATATGCCAACCGAAACTTTGTCCGGTACATGAGTCGTTGAAATGACCCCCTGCATCGGTAACTCACGTACAAAGTGGCGATCGATGTCTATATGCTTGGACCGTTCATGGAAAACCGGGTTTGCCGCAATGTAAATTGCTGCTTGATTGTCACAAAATAGACGCACAGGTTGCCTATGTCGCACACCAAGAGAAGTAAGAAGCACTTTAAGCCATTTCACCTCCGCACAAGCATGAGCCATAGCACGGTACTCGGCCTCGGGCGACGAACGACGAGCCAGTATTTTGCTTCTTTGTCTTCCATGAAATAGGTGAATTTACGAGCATCACAAAATAACCACTAATCGAGCGTGCGGAAATTGGACAACTAGCCCAATCGGAGTCACAATATGCATATAGCGAAGATCACAATCGCCGAAGCATTAATCCTTGACCCGGATGTCCTTTAATGTACCGTAATACGCGGATGGCAGCATCATAGTGATCTTGTCTTGGTGAATGCATGAGCTGGGACGAGAATATGTCTTGCATAAGACAAATCCGGACGAGTAATAGTGAGGTAAATTAGACGCCCCACCAAACGTCTGTATCGAGCAGGATCTTCAAGAAGTTTACTTGTGGACAAAGCTAATTGATGATTTTGTGGCATGGGAGACTCAACTGGTTTTGTGCCAAGTAGGCCAGATTCTTGGAGTATATCTAAGGCATATTGGCGTTGGTCGATATACATGCCTTCTGAAGAGCGAGCACATTCAATGCCAAGAAAGAATTTCAAGGGACCCAAATCTTTTAAACGAAAACAATCGTCAAGGTATTTTTTAAAGGATGTGCACAGTTTCGGATTGTTACCAGCAACCAATATATCATCCACATAGACCAACAATGACAAAATATCATCCCCTTTTCGATAAGTAAACAAAGTGTGTTCAGCATGTTATTGTTTAAAACCAAAGCGCCTCAAGGAAGATGTTAGTTTGGCAAACCGGTTTCGGAGGCGCGACGGAGGCCATACAAGGACTTTTTCAAACGACACACCTTGTTGGGAGTAGAGCGGGGAAAAACCAGGGGGTAGCCGCATATAAACTTCCTCGTGTAAATCACCATGTAAAAATGAGTTGTTCACATCTAACTGATGCACCTCCCATTTTTTAGCTACAACAACTGCAAGAAATGAACGCACACTGACCATTTTTACAACCGGAGCGAATGTGTCAAAATAATCTTCACCTTCTTGTTGATGATTGCCAAGAACTACCAAACGGGCCTTATCACGTTCAAACGCTCCGTCAGACTTTCGTTTAATTTTGTACACCCATTGGCATCCGATTGCCTTCTTGCCAGGAGGAAGGTCTGTAATCTCCCATGTGTCATTGTTTTCAAGAGCATTTATTTCCTCTCTCATAGCCTTGTGCCAACGAACATGTTTTACGGCATCCTTAAAGAACCTGGGCTCATTATCACTACTCACAGCACCAACAAATTTTGTATGACCATTATTAAAATTATCATAAGTGACATAATTAGCTATAGGAAACCGCGTACCTGAGGAAGTCGATGACTCTGGTGAAGTGGAGATGGGGTGTGTAGTATATGTTGAGTGACAAATATAATCTGATAACCAACTTGGAGGACGGCGAACACGAGGCCGATCACTTGGAAGTGACATTTTCGAGGCTCACGAGTAGAAGGGATTGCATTCTCTACTTGGAGAGCCTGGGTGCGATGGCCGGTGCGGCTCCATTCTCGTTCAATAAACGACATGGAGGGCCGACTGGTGGTGACTGAGACCTGGCACAAGTGTCTGCCACCTGCTTGGATGAAGTGTTCCTTTGGCAACGTGTATAAACACGCATAGTTGGAGCAGGGACTGTTGGAGCAGAGGGGGTTGCATGCTCTATTGGAGAACTGGGTGCAGTAGCAAGCGCAGGTCCATTCTCGTTCAATAAACGACAAGGCGAGCTCAAGTGTCTGCCACCTGCTTGGATGAAGTATTCCTTGGGCGGCGTGTATAAACACGCATAGGTGGAGGAGGGGTTGTTGGAGCAGCATCTTGAGGTGGTTCAATACTCCCCCTATCCGCGGAAATGGAGGATGTTGGCATGGTTGTAGAAGGTTTCGAGGAGGTGTACGGTGCAAAATCTAAGTCTGCATATATGGCATTATCTGATGCATGAAGTTCCTTTCTCTGCACATTAGCAAAAGGAAAAGAATCCTCCAAAAACCGGACATCACGTGAGATAAAAATCTCCTTTGTTTCCAAATCCATGACCTTCCACCCTTTTGTACCAAATGGGTAACCCAAGAAAACACATTTACGACTTCGGGGACCAAACTTATCCTTCTTTCTAGGCTTGTTGTGAGCATAACAAAGGCATCCAACCACTCGAAGTAACTCCAAATTGGGAGAAGAACCAAATAAAATTTCATATGGACACTTCCCGTCAAGTAGTTTTGTTGGTGTTCTGTTAATGACATGTACTGCTGCATGAACACAATCAGCCCAAAAACGAATAGGAAGAGAAGCTTGAAACATTAATGCTCTTGCAACCTCCAAAATATTACGGTATTTGCGTTCAACCCGATCATTCTGCTGAGGAGTACTCTCACATGATGTCTGAAATAAAATGCCGTTTTTAAGATAAAACTGTAGAAGTGAACCCTTGGTGAATTCTGTACCATTGTCCGATCGAATTACTTTCACAGTTTTATCAAATTGTGTTTTCACCATGGCACAAAAATTTCTCAAACAGGAAGGAACTTCACTTCTCTCCTTAATTGAATAAATCCAAACACCACGAGAATGATCATCCACAATTGTCAAAAAATAGTGAGATCCAGAGGATGTAGACTTAGTATAGGGTCCCCATAAATCACAATGAATTAAACCAAACAAACTAGCTGCTTTATTCTCACTTAAAGGAAATATGGTACGAGTTTGTTTTGCTCGAAAGCATACATCACAAGAATCTAAATGCTTCTTTATTTTGCTATTACTACTTTTACTGGAAACATAAGAAAGATGCTGACTCGAGGGATGTCCGAGCCATTGATGCAAAAGAGATATGGTGTCTACGGTTGTAGAATTAGACAATATTTCTTTGAGTCACCGGCGAGAAAGACATACACCCCATTCCGAAGTTCACCTAGGCCAATCGTCCTCCTCGACGTGCGGTCCTGTACAATACATAAACGATCAGTAAATGTCACAAAACAATGTGAGTCCAGGATAAGCTGGCCAACAGCAATTAAATTGCACTTTAAATTAGGAACATAAAGAACGTTATGAAGCACCAATCCGGAACTTAAACGAACACTTCCTTTTGATACCACCGTAGTTTGCACACCATCTGGCAAACTTACAGGACAAGGTGGCACGGCTGAACAATCATATAAATTGTCCAAGTTTCTGTCATATGGTGCGATGCACCACCGTCAAGGAGCCATAAACAATCATTATTAATTTCCTTACCAAACGAGTTTACCGAGGCCGAAGAAGACTCAAGGAGTGTTATAATACGTTGCATTTGCTCGGTGGTGAAGCCTGGTGGTGCGAGAATCGGCTGTGGCGGGGCGCGAGGTGCTTGGAAGCTGCTTGCATCATTGGATGGTTGTTGGTGTGGAACACGGGCAGCATTGGGCGATGCTTGGGCTCTGCCGTACTCTGCCTCCGGTGGCTCCCCCCTCAATGACGGCCTCCACGACCACCACGACCACCCTTAGGAGGAAAGCCAACTCGTTGATAACACCGGTCATAATCATGTCCAAAGCGCCCACAGAACGAGCACGCTGGAGTGGCCGAGTTGGTAGCCGTAGTCACCTGTGTAGATGAATGATTTGTGGCGGGGCCGCATTAGTAGCTTGTACAAAAAAAATTGACGCTCTGTTTTATCATCTCGATTGCGAATAATGCTACGATGACGTTCTTCCTGGGTTGCTAGAGAAAATGCCTTATTAAGTGTTGGAACAGGGTCCATACTCAAGATCTGAGTCCGAATAGTACCATACTGCTCATCATCAAGGCCCAAAACAAAGTCATGTGTTTTGTCTCGTTCAACACGAGCACGCAATTTTGGAGCCGCAGCACATGAACAACCACAAGTTAAATCTTCAGAGCCATACAATTCATCCCACAACGCCTTGAATTTATTATAATACGAAACAACACTCATAGTGGCTTGGTGAAGCAGGTGATATTCAGCCTTGAGCTGATTTAAACGAGGTCCATTGTTAATGGAGTAACGTTCTTTTAAATCCAACCACATTTCCTTAGCAATCTTATGGCCAGCAACACTAGGTTGTATAGACTCATCAACAGAATTAAACATCCAGGAACATATTGTAGAATTATTCGATTTCCAGGCACTAAATTCAGCACTAGTCTCATCGCTAGGTTTCTCAAAATCACCATTAACAAAACCAAATTTATTACGTCCTTCCAAAGCATTAATAATAGCCTTTTCCCAAACATCAAAGTTCTCACCCTTTAACATATACTTAGTGAGTGAATTGCTAGGCCCTTTAGAAGGATGTAAATAATAAATTGAAGATGCATCATGAATAAGTTGCACCTTCTTACCGTTTTTCCCGTTACTTTCACCCATAATATCAACAAATCACAAAGTAGACTACAAAAAAAAACACTGACCTTTGTGACTGAGAACAGAACAAACCACCAAGATGCAACCTTTGAGGTGCACGAAAAACCACCAGTAGCTGCTGACTTCTAGAATAAACCACCAGAATTAACGCCTGCTGCAGGGCTGCGGGATGGAGAGGCACGCTGAATATAACCTTGGGAATGGGTGAGGGAAAAAGAGAAAAAAAAAATTTAACAGGGTCGAATTACCATTGGCTGAGATACCATGATAAACTTTTAGGAACTCTGTCAATTGACTTGATGAATAGCGGAAATGTTTTACAACCTATATAGCTCACATACTTGGAGCTTAAGCAAAACCTACTTGCCAAAAACTTTTGGCTACAGAATAACTCTACTAGGAAACAAATAACTAGTATCCTAAACCAAAATAAACTTCCATAAATAACAGATTTACAATAAAAGTAGTTGGAGTTGAAGTGAAGAATGCTAGATTGAACCAATTGGTGCACAAAGGAAAAGGAGTAAAGGAGACAGAAGCTGAATTAGTCAATAAGGAAGATGGGAAGGTGTTAGCAAGTAGTGAAAATAGTTGTTTCGAACTATAGAAAAAAAAATGATGTTGTTTTGATGCATAAGAGATTAGGACATGGATCTTTGTCCGAAGTAAAACACTTAGAAATTTATAATTGTAAGGATTTGAAAGATTTGCTTTATGATACTTGTTGTTTGGAAAAGCACCACAAACTACCTTTTAATCAAAGTAATTCTATTGCAAATGCATGCCACATTTACTCTCAAATAAAGAACAAGTGAAAGGAATCTTGAACGGATTCATAGCTTATGTGGAGAATCACTTCAATGTGAAGGTGAAGTTGATTAGGAGTGATGACAATGGAACATAAATTTCAAGTCATAATGCACATAAATATTTATGGAAAACGGAATTTCCCATCAAAGAAGCATTGTAGGGGTGCCTGAATAAAATGGAAAGGTAGAGAGAAAGGACATACACCTTATTGAAATAGCCAGAGCTATAAAGCTCCACCTAGGGCTCCAAATTATCTGTGGGGTGAGTGTGCTCTAGCTGCAACACATGCACATCGTCAACATGCTACCAAGTAGGAGAATCCTACTGAAAGACTCATGGAAAGACCACCTAATTATGAACATTTAAGAGTAATGGGATGTTTATGTTATGCATATAATAGATATAGGAGAGGAGACAAATTTGTTGCAAAAGGAACTAGATGTATCTTACTTGAATACCCTAGTAACCAAAGGGGTTATAAGGTGTATGATTTAATAGACAAAATAGGTGTATACTTGTAGAAATGTAGTTTTCAAAGAATACATTTTTCCTGTTAACAAAGTCATGAAGATTACAATGAAAATGTTGATAGTTTGCCGTTAAATTTTGATCTGTCAAAAGAAGAAGAACAACCAATTCAAAACCAAACTGATATAATCAATGTTACTAAAGTGCAGGGACAATTAATACCAACAATTAGCCTTGATATAAGTGCTAGTGGAACTAGTGAAGTAGTTGTGCAGCAGGGGAGGGATGGAGCATCATCTCAAAAAGGAGATGAAGCACCTTCTATGTTGAGAAGGTCTGAAAAGACAAGAAGGTGCCTTGCAAGTATAAGAGTTTATCATTGATACATAGAAGAATAAAAGGGATGCCAATGTTGATGATGGAAAAGGTAGTGTGAACATGACACTATGTAGCCTTGACAATGAAGAGTATTATAGCTCTGATTACATTATTTCTCTTAATAATGTATTCAAAGAAAATGAACCTCAATCTTAACAATGATTGCTAGTAGGGATGAGAAATGGATCGAAGCTATGTTTGACGGGTTTTAGGCTTTAGAAGCCAATGAAACTTTGGAGTTGTCAGATCTTCTAGAAGGAAAAAAATGTATAGACATGGGTTTACAAGGTTAATATTGACTTCACAGGCAAAGTTATAAGATATAAGGCAAGGCTTGTAGCAAGAGGGGATAAGCAAGTGGAAGGGAAGGATTACAAGGCCACTGTCTCACCTATGGTAAAATTTGCCACTGTGAGGATATTTCTTGCCTTTGCAACTGCAAAGGGATGGAATCTTCATCAACTTGACATAAACAATGCTTTTTTGCATGGTTTTTCCGATGAAGAAGTGTAGGCGTGGATTTTATTCCCTTATGTCTACACGCGGTGTGAGCGCCTTATTTGACTACCCCATTGTTAAAGTTTTACTAAAAATATGTTTTGAAGTCGCCAACAATTCTTTAAAGGAAGAATCATAAATCTAATTGGATATTGAAACGGTAGGGACATCTTAGGAACTTATCCAATGTAGATTTCCCTGTCAAGACTCCATAGATGGTCAGGAACCAAGAATTGAGTTCGGGGGTGAGGGTACAACACAGTCAGGACTATATTGCCCATTGCTGGCCTCTACTAAATATCGGTTCATTACATATTTTATGCAAAAGAATAATCATATAATATTTTAAAGCACCCTAAAACTATTTAGTCTAAGTTGGTTCAAGAAATACATAAAAAGACTAATTTTTTAGTGACAAGTTATTATGCAATCAAATTACAAGGTTCCTAGCAGGTTGTCCAATTTATCTGAATTAGTTAGAACAGTTCTTTAGGTCTTGTTTAGCAATAATAATGATAAAATCATGCATAGGACACATAAAAAATAATATGATCATGAAAAAAAATAAAAATAAGAAGAGAAAATATTGCAGAGAGTTAGTATAATATGTACAATGTGAGGTTGAGGTGGTGGAGTTGTGGCATCGCTCCCCACCTCATATCCCTGAGGTCTAGGGATCAAACCTCACGGGACTCATTTGAGGATTTCCCCTTATCCCCCCTCAAGTGAGTACCCTTCATCTTACCTTAAAAAAAAAAAGGTATAATATGTACAATACTTACCGTCGCAGGAATATATTAATAACCTACATCATGAATAGAATGTTGAGAATGAGGGAGTGGAAGGGTGGTAAGCCCTTTCATCTTCCACCCACATGTTGTGGGTTCGATTCTCATCAGGGGGGTTTGGGGGGTTTTGGGGTAGGTTGTATTTAGGTGCCCTGTGAGAAGGCGTTAATGTAATTTATCTTACTAAATTTTAAAAAAAATCATGAATAGAATGTTAGTAACTTCAAGAAAATAATAAAAATAAACAAACAAAAATCCGGGGTCTTGATTTGTACGGATCTTGGAAAATTGAATATTGGAACAAGTCGTTCGAGTCTTAAAAAAGATTTGTGTTTGCTTCGTAATATGTATGTATTAGGCGTGTTGCTTGTTGTTGATAATAAGCTGCCGCTATTGTTTTTGTATTAGGCAAGTGTTAGGAAAATATGGTGATGATGTTGATTTATGATGGGTGATGATTATATGATGATGAGTAAGGGGAATTAATGTGCTGTAGGTGTATGAGGCGTGATATCATGCGAGAGATATAGTGGTTTAGTTGACGGGGCTAGGATGATGTGGCACAAGATTAGGGAGATTAAGAGATGAAGATCTCGTGGTATTAGGCGGTCGATTTAGGTACTAGGATCAGTAAAATTATGGTGGGGGTGCTGCGAGTGATTTTGTGAGTGAGGTTGCCGAGGGAATTTGGTGTGTCTGAGTGTGTTATTGTGTCGTGAGATGACAGTTGAGAGTTTATTATGGTGTGCTGGTAGGGAATTGGCTGTGTATTTTTGTGGAGGTCGAGTGACGTGAGAGATGAGAGTGAAAAGCCATGTGATGAGAGTGAAAAGCCATGTGATCAAGTTAGTTCCCCGATGTGAATTGTTAGGACTTAGGAGGAGATTATATAGTTTTAGGTAGTTGAGTTGCAATAGGCTTTTGAAAGATATTAAGATTCCTAAAAGATTTTTATTAAAAAAGATTTTAGAAAAGAGTTAGATAAAAGATATTTAAAAACACTTTGGGAAAAAGATGATATTTTTTATAAAAAGATATTTTTATTAATAAAACTAATTAATATAATTAATTAATTATATTAATTAAATTGGGCTTAGAAAATGGGTTTCCTAAAATTGGGCTTTCATAAAACTATTTTTAAAAGGTTTTCGAAGATGGGCTATTAAAAACTTATTTTAAAACGTTTTAGAAAGTGGGCTTAGTAAAACTAGTTATAAAAAAGGTCTTCGGAAATGAGTTAATAAACTGAGTTAGAAAAGGGTTTTGGACTTAAAACATTTTAGTTTAGACTCGTTCTTTATTTTTTCCTCAATCCGGACCAATTTGAGCGGGGTATTAGTCATCATAGGGTACTAAATGGGGAGACACGATTATATGTCTACAGAAGCCCCCACTTTGACTAAGGTTTGTAAAATCGAAAGTCAAAGTATACGTGTCGGGACGGAGAATGATTCTAGATGCTCTGCAATCCAAAATCACCTTTCTGCGCCGGTACCTGCAAAATAAGCAAAAGCTTTAGGAACAGCCATGTGAAACATATTTGCAAAATAATCGTAAATTTGCAAAAATGAAATGATATGTGGAGATGGTATCATGAGCTATTCTGGTCCGGCCCACGTCGGGGTTGAGCTATTATGGTCCCGCTCCATGGTATTGATGATGTGTAGAGCTATTATGGTCCGGCTCACGTCGGGTAGAGCTATTATGGTCCCGCTCCAGGGTATTGATGACGTGTAGAGCTATTATGGTCCAGCTCACATCGGGGTAGAGCTATTATGGTCCCGCTCTTGGGTATTGATGATATGTAGAGCTATTATGGTCCGGCTCACGTCGGGGTACAACTATTTTGGTCCGGCTCACGTCGGGGTACAACTATTATGGTCGCGCTCCAGGGTATTGATGATGTGTAGAGTTATTCTGGTCCGGCTCACGTCGAGGTAGAGCTATTATGGTCCCGCTCTAGGGTATTGATGATATGTAGAGCTATTATGGTCCGGCTCACGTTGAGGTAGAGCTATTATGGTCCCACTCTAGGGTATTGATGATGTGTAGAGCTATTCTGGTCCGGCTCACGTCGGGGTAAAGCTATTATGGTCCCGCTCCAGGGTATTGATGATTTGTAGAGCTATTATAGTCCGGCTCACGTCGGGGTAGAGCTATTATGGTCCTGCTCCAGGGTATTGATGATGTGTAGAGCTATTCACGGTCCTAGGCTCACGTCGGGGTAGAGCTACTATGGTCCCGCTCCGGGTATTGATGATATGTAGAGCTATTATGGTCCGGCACGTCGGGGTAGAGCTATTATGGTCCTGCTCCAGGGTATTGATGATGTGTAGAGCTATTCTGGTTCGGCTCACGTCAGGGTAGAGCTATTATGGTCCCGCTCCAGAGTATTGATGATGTGTAGAGCTATTATGGTCCGGCTCACGTCGGGGTAGAGCTATTATGGTCCTGCTCCAGGGTAAATGTTGTAGAGTTTTTGACCTGTTCCAAGGCAATAGAGCCTTTGTCCTGCTCCAAGGCAAAAGTGTAGAGTGTTTGGCCTGCTCCAAGGCAATAGAGCCTTTGTCCCGCTCCAAGGCAAATGTGGTAGTTGATTAACAGTTTGTGTCCCGTTATTGACGATTTGTGTCCTGTCATTGATTTTCCTGAGTATTCGTTGTCTCTCGAGCAATGTATGTTGAAAATTTGTGTAGAGTATAATGTGTTGGAAGAATGGCAAAGTCGTATTTTTATAAACTTTAGAAAGTTAGTTGGTTTGTCGCGCGCGATGTCGTAACAAACATTTGAAATCATTTGGAATTAAGAGTGTGGGCTCCACGTGGCTAAGAAGCCCCCAAGCGTGCTATACAGGACTGTCCGCCAGACGCACAGGCCTGCGCTTGGCGTGGAATGCTGCACTGGACGCAGTTTGCTGCGTGCGATGTCGTAATGAACATTTGAATTCATAAGGAGTTGAATGTGTGGGCCCCACTTGGCTAAGAAGCCCCCAAGCGCGCTGTACAGGGTTGTGCGCCAGACGCACAGGCCTGCGCTTGGCGTGGTATGCTGCGCTGGACGCAGTTTGCTGCGTGCGATGTCATTATCGGTGCGCTGGACGCACCATGTATATAGCACTTATCGTCTGTTGTTAAATTGTAATGGTCCGCAGACCTTGGCAGAGTATAACTCGTATAGAGCCGTTTAATGTTGGGTACCTGCGAATACAAATAACACACAGATATACAAACAACCGAGGGACATGCATGTGTCCTGTGATGTGGGTGGTAGTGTATGGATAGGAAAAGACTTGACCTATAAAGAGTGATATCTAATACTCTAGACTTAAAGGTGTTATCGTGTGTGCATACGTGGTGTGTGTGTGTGCGACTCGATGATTGATGCTAGGATCCTATGGCTAAGGACGAAGGATGTAATGCTTGACACAATGTTTGGATGATGTAGATATGTAATGCAAATGCAGAGATGTGACACTAATGCAGAGATATGACACTAATGCAGATGATATGATTTGATGATTTGATCGTTTCATTAGAAGCTCAAATTTTTCGTTTTAGAGAACCGTTTTCGAAAGACAAGAAAGGGGAAGCCCCCAAGGATGATCCATGTAAGCTGTGTTTGATTCGAAATGTGTTGTAGTTGTTACGGGTCTAAGTGAGCCCATAAAACAGTTATAATCTCGTATGGGTCTGGAGCCCACAATATTTTGTATAGACTCGTAATGAAGTCCTTGTCAAGGTACACATGGAGCCTATGAAAGGGGAGACATTGGAAGCCCCCAAGGATGATTCATTCAGTGAATGGATGATGTTTGATTTGAAATTCATTAGAGAACGAGCTTTTATAGTGCTTGAGTTGTATATGCTTCGAGGTTTGCATGCCAAGGGCCTAAGTGAGCCTATAAAGTAGGTTCAATCTTGTATCAGTGTGGGTTTTAAAACCCAATATTTCATGTATGGACTCGTAATGAAGTCCTTATCGCCATAGGTTTGGACTTGGAGCCTATGATTTTCTGTGTGGACCAGTGATAAAGCCCATAGTAAGATGGAGTTGATGAAGTATTCAGATTGATTGCTTGATTTTGAAGATATCTCATCACGCTTAGTGGAAGTTTCGACCAAAGATTCCATATAGGGTTCCTAAGGTGAAATAGACAAGAAAGACCAAAGAAGGGACCACTCAAAGGTGAAGCGCGGTCATAACGTTGAGTGTTGAAAGGTTATGCTAAGGTTGGCTTAGAAGCGATAGTGTGGCTTAGAAAAAGGAAGTGATTAGAATAAGAAAAGGCAGAGTCATAATGAATCGACTCACACAATGAGGTAGGTCAATGATGCAGGTTTGAATCCCAGTCTATAATCTAAGGGTAGGGATGAGCATTTAACATTCATGATTTTTTGGGCGATCACGCTTTTCTCATGGGCCTAGGCGAGCCTTAAAAATATGTATTGAATTAAAATGGCCAGGCCTCAAAAGAGGTTGCCTACGTATCTATGATGGAATCAGGCCAGTCGTAGCTCTTACACTTTAGTCAGTGGCCTAGCAATTTGCTTTGGAGCCATTTGCAATGAATTAGGCATTGAATAGGAAGAGGTCTTTGGCAAGGGTGGATAATAATGTAGGTTTGGCGGTTTAACGCGGTCTCAGGGTGAGGTTTCCTACGTATCTTTAGCAGATTCAGACCATTCGTAGTTCAGGCCAAGTGAATGAGAAGGTGCCCTGACTTTTGCATGGTTATTACAGCGATTTGATTTGACTTGTAATGGTTTATAATCGAAGGTTGAAGGTTTTGAAGGAAATACCTTTGACAAAGCTATTGATGGGCTTATTTGCAACACTTCTCTTTTTTTTTATATTTTGCACTTTTTGTATCATTTTTGCTTTTGCTTTTTGTTTTTTGATTTTCTTGTTTGTTGTTCTTTTTTTTAATTGCCCTTTACATTGAATAGTTGTCAAATGTACTTTCCATGAGGTAGGTTAATGGGAGATGGGTGTTATGCATTTAGATTGAAATGGAGGAATATTTGTGGAGAAGTGGAGGAATGCCTCTTTTATATATGCTAGTTATTCATTGCCTTTATTAGAATAGTCATGAGAACTAGAAATTCATTTCTTTTAAGGCGACAATCGTGATTTCCATTAATGCTCACTAATGCAAGGTTAGGGAGTAAATAAAGAAACACTCATTTATTAATTGAAAATCATGAGTACATGCAATAAAAAGGGAAATCCTATATCAGACTGGGAAAAAAAAAGAGATGAAACAGAAAATGAAATCCTAAGTCTAGACTCCTACGTCACGTGACAAGTGATCTTAAATCTGAGGCCTTTTTGTAGTAGGAGAAATTGAAAGTCTCCCATCATCGATCATGTCCTGAATAAGACCTCGCAATGGGTAGCAATTGTCAGTCTTATGTCCATGGCCTCTATGGTACTTGCAATAAGCATCTTTGTCCCAATTTGGCCCCCTTTTATCTTCGTCTGGATCTGGAGTAGGCCCAAGAGGGGAAAGTGCGCCTTTTGCGTGAAGGCGGTCAAAAGCTGTTCCATAACTTATATTCAATGAGGTATATTCTCTCTTGCGTTTTCTTCGAGGCCTGGTGGCATTAAGTATAGGTCCATGTGAGACAGTGTCATGAAGGTGCTTAGAAGGTATTCCAATTAGAGTAACAATGGATTCAGACCTGATCGAAGGCCTCAAAATTGAGCTATGTGGTATGATGTTGTTAAGTTCATTGATCCTTTATGGGTCAGCTACCATTGTATCGAAGCTATCTAGTGCCTTGTAATTTGCACTACCATTATCCTGAAGAACATTGTAGTTTGCCTCTAGTCTGCCAACACGTGCTACAAGATCTACTAGTATACTCGTCAACTCATCAATTTGCTCTTGAAGTGTTCTTGACATGTTGCGTATTTCCAACAATGGATCATCCAGCAGGAGATTGGAGATGGAGAGATGATGGAGAGAAAGGAATGGAATGGGAGAATGTATGTTTGTTTTAAAAAGTTGAGCTTCTAGGAACAAAACATTCCTAAATGAATGACATATTTTTTTTTCGGATTTTTTTTTGTGGATGCACCTAGACCTAATGCATGTATGCATGACTCAATCTATGCGTTCGAACCTGTAAAGGCTGCCTACATATCCCAACAGAGGGATTCAGATCCCTTGTAGTTCGGGACTACAAAATGTGGAATGCATGAGATGAAATGGGGAGTATGAATGCTATGAGACTTCTAAATGTCTAATAACTCTAGTTATGCATGAAGTGTATGAATGATGGACTATGCAATGCAGAGGGACTCTAGTATGAATGTTGTCCTAATTGATATGCAATTCTAATGACTTCAGAATCCTAAACTTGATAGACTTCTAATGACGTTAGAATTCTAGATTCGACGAACTTTCAAGGATGTTAGACTCCTATTATGCATGAAACCCTAGTGGACCTAGACTCCTAAAATGGACGGAATTCTGATGGATTTAGACTTCTAATATGGGCGAAACTCAAATGGATTCGAGATTCCTAAGATGAACGGACTTCTAATGGATTTAGACTCCTAAGATGGACAAAATTCTAATGAATTTAGACTCCTATCATGCATGGACTTTCTACGGATTATAGACTTCTAAGATGGCAAGAATTTTAACGACCCTAGACTTCTTAGATGGGGGAACCTAGACAGGGTTAAGACTCCTAACATGGATAGAGTTAGATGAGGTGAAGAACTCTAAATGAAATGAAACTGGATGAATCTAGACATTTGGGTCAGACGGACTTTTAGTGCAGTTAGAATTCCTAACAGGATAAGACTTTTACAACAAGATGGAAACTAAAAAAAACCCTAATTGATGTACACATGAAAGGATGGATAATATACATGAAAAGATGGGATGTAGAAAAAGGATGAATTTTTGAAAAAAAGATATGTGATAGGAAAAACTATGGAGATTTTTTTTTGAAAAAAAAAGCGGAGATAGAATTTTTGAAATAGATAGGAGATTGAAGATGGGATGAAATTTTGAAAAAGATAGGAGAATAATTTTCGAAAAAAAATAAGGATGAAATTTCAAAAAAGATGGGAGATATAGTTTTTTGGAAAAAGATGAAGATAGAAATTTTGAAATAGATAGGAAAAAGGTGGAGAGATTTTTTTATTTTATGACGAAAAAAGATTATAGGAAAAAAAAGAAACCTAATTATCCTAGGATTTGGTTAAAAAAAAAGAAAGAAAAATGTGTATGTGAGCCAAGGAACACGATGGAGATATGTGCATAGCGAAAGAAATGGACGCGGCATGCAGTACGGACGATGCGCTGCACGCAGGACACAACACAGGACAAAGCGCAGGACGTAGAGGAGAAATAAAGGAAGACGCATTGAACGCGGAAGATAGGCAGTGTGGCACGCTGGGCCTTGCGTGGAACGCAGACCAGGCACGCAGAAGCACGAAAGTTCGCCTTTTCCTTTTTTGATCGCGGAAAATTCGTTGGACGATTTTAAACTCGAAACATCGCGTAATATAAGCACTTAAAGCACGCACACATAAAGATGCACAAATAGGATAATATGCAAAGTTCCAACCTAAAAAGTCAAGTTCTATGTTTCAACTATGGTCAGGTTTAGGTTAAGGCTGAAAATGGTCCATGACTAAGAGATTGATCCCACGCTTCGTACCTTTGCTAAAAAAGGTGGCCACGTGTAAGACGCACTCCAGTTCTCAAGTCAGGAACAAGAGAACAATGCCAAGGTTGGGTAAATTTGCTTATAACTAAGATCCAACACTATCGCTTAGGAAGCTTTTTGGAAGGACAAAGCGCAAACCCCCCGGGGGTGACCTCACACATAAAACATGTGCTAATGAGGCAAGGTAGATTGTCCCTATGGTGGCTGAACAATAGCCATGCATATACAAAACAGTATATTATTCTAAGACATAAAAATAGAATGAATCGTATGTTCCAAGTTTCACCCACTCATTTAAAAAATAATTAATTTTTTTTAAATCCTCCCCAGTGAAGTCGCCAAATTGTAGGCGTGGATTTTTATTCCCTTATGCCTACACGCGGTGTGAGCGCGTTATTTGACTACCCCATTGTTAAGGTTTTGTTAAAAATATGTTTTGAAGTCGCCAACAATTCTTTAAAGGAAGAATCATAAACCTAATTGGATATTGAAACGGTAGGGACATCTTAGGGACTTATCCAATGTAGATTTCCCCGTCTAGACTTTATAGATGGTCAGGAACCAAGAATTGAGTTCGGGGGTGAGGGTACAATACAGTCAGGAACTATATTTCCTATTGCTGGCCTCTACTAAATATTGATTCATTATAACGACTTTGCACGCATAGCGTGCATATAAGGCTAGTAGTATTAATAGCAACTAGCCTTATATGCATGCGATGCGTGTGAAAACATGTAGAAAATTAAATTGATTGCCTAATTACATCTAATATATTGAGGATTTTGAATTTTTAATCAGTTTATCCCGTTAGATTAGGGATGTTTAAATAATAAAAAAAAATTAGTTGAGAGGGAAATAATTGTCTTTGTTGTAGATTTTCACTATTTTCTTTTTATAGTGCCTTTTTTATGTTTTTATTTTTTTAATTAATTAGGTAGTTCCATCCCTTTTTATTTTTTTCATTTTTCATTTTTATTTTTTTCGTGTTCCACCCTTGTTGCCATATATAAATATATAATAGAGATTATAAAAAATTTATTTTCTTATAAGCAAATATAAGTATTGGGGACAAGCAAGAAAGAACGAGGAGTTGTATCTTCTCTAGCAAACTTGAGCACTATTAACAAACTTGACACTATCCTAGCCCGACTAGGGGTACGGTATGGCGATAATGAGCCTGACGTGTTCGTGAACAGTTAGAGCTCTGCTCGGTCAAAGCTCGGCTCGTTGTGGCTCGGCTCGTGTTTGAGTTCTGCTAGAAACCTTATCAAGCCGAGCTGAGTTATGACAAGTTCGGCGCGAAAAGCTCGTGAACAGGCTCGATTACTTTTTGATATATTAAAATAATGTATTATGTATGTATACATAAATATATTTATTCTATATATTGCACAATAATAAGTTAATAGTTTTATTGTCAAAGAATAAACTCAAATAACAAAAATTTTCAAAAAAGAAATATAAATAAGATGAGTAAACTATAATAATAGGTCAAACTTGTTCATGAACAACTCGATAACGGCTCAGTCAATGCTTGGTCACTGCTCGGCTCGTTCACTACTCGACTCGTCAAGTTTCGAGCTCGGCTCGAATTCGAATAAAATTAAATAAAGAAGAGTCGAGCTAACAAGATTTCGGGCTCAACTCAACCGATAAGCACCCTTATTCACAACCACCCTTGGTCCAAAACTCCAAATGATACCTTCCTCGAATGATACCAGCCTTGCGTTTAAGAGCTTTATCTTAAGAGCGGTAGTATTACTCATGATTTTCCAAGTTATGCTTCCACTAACTATTTGGGGGGGGTAAAGGGTGTATACCTCATCAAACAATAATCCAATAGTTATTGCAAAATTCTATGACAAACAACCAACGAGCTGTATTTTTTGTGTGAAGAAAACTGAATAGTGAACTCCAAACTCCCACACGAAGAGACAAGAACCCAAACCCTAAGTTGATAAAAGAAAAGATCCAATAATATGGTAGAAAACTCACAAAAAGAAAAGTAAAAAACCTAGTAAACAGAAGTAAATCTTGGGCTTACCACAATCGAAATAGATCGCTGAAATAAAACTGGTTTTTTTTAAGAAGGGAAGGACACAAGGGAGAGAAGAAGCTGCCAATTTCCTTCCAAATTCTTGCCAATATCACATGTCGTTCACGTTCCTCTATCTAGAAGTCTTGAACAATTATTTTTTATCGATGTAATATCATGATAAAAGTTCTCAACTTTCAATAATTATACAATACATTATTTGATAGCATGATATGCTCCAATGAATAAATCACAATACATACATACATGAGAACCACTTAAAAATTTCACAAAATGAGCAAAAAAAAATAAAAATAAGTAAAAGTATAAAATAAGTAGAAACTATAAAATGAGCAAAATCGCAAAAATGTAAAATGAGCAAAACTTAAAATGAGCATAAAAACGTAAAATGAGAAAAAACATAAAATGAGCAAAATGTAAAATTAGCAAAAACGTTGCCAAATGAACAGAAAAACGTTAAATGAGCAAAATCATAAAATGAGCAAAACATAAAATCCGCAAAAATGTTGTGAAATGAGCAAAATCTTCGTAAAAATTAGCAAAAATGAGTGCAATTAGCTAGCAAAAATGAGTGGTTCTCACGGTTTTCACCATAAGGATGGTTCTGATATGAACTTAAACCTCTATGTATATATATGAACTTAAGTGTTTTTTTACGGTAGAAAAATAGAGCGAAGAGTTGAAGCATGTCAATATGCTTTTTGTGTTTTTCGTGTACCATTTGTTTACATGATTAAAGTTCGCAGTGGACCATATTGTTGCTTCTAGGGCTTCTTTTTCCGTGTGCATCACCTTAATGAAGACCACTTATTATTAGTCAAAGCAATATATAATGACTTGCATAAAGTTGTTGAATAAATAAAGAGTTGAATTCCAATCTAACCAAGCATGTAACACTCGATATAGTAGCCACTTACTTGATTTTGAACTCAGCACTCAGAAATGCATGCCTAAAGGGTACAAATTAGTCAATTTCATTCTTGAATAAAGTTAAGATGCATGTTCGAAGTGGAAGAAAATTCTTCCACATGGTTACTTTGCCACAAAGATAAATACTTGTGAACTATTGTGACTCTGAGAACTTTGTGTTTAACGTTAGGTTACCATGAAGTGTCTTAAAAAGATGTTCCAATTTTCATCATGCTTTTTCTTATTCTTTTTCTCTATTACCCCCACTTTTGCAATGCCAAAAATGGGTAGAATCTTGCATAAAATTCAGCACAAACACGATGTCTATAGCTTCACTAATACCAAATCTTCTACAGATAAAGATTTGAAAATCTTATATTATCCTCAAACATTAGATCATTTCAATTACCAACCACAAAGTTATGTGATATTCAAACAAAAATACATGATTTCTTCCAAATATTGGGGAGGAGCAAAAGTTAATTCACCTATACTGGTGTATCTTGGAGATGAAGGACCAATGTATGATAATCAAATTGATGGGTTAATTCTTCCGGATTATGCTGCGAAACTTAAAGCCCTTGTAGTGATTATTGAGGTTAGTATATATTTAAGTGTTTGGTTTGTTGCTGTTCGGATAGAATTTTATACATTTATTAATACTGAATAAAACTAATTAATATGCCTTCCATGCCTATAAAAAAATTCACCTTTGATGTTGGGTTATCAAGTTTAAGGAGTTTGGTTGAAGTACCGTGAATCCCTGTTTGAGATTTATACTCATGAGAGATTTACGGATTGCGTATTTATTTTTGGAAAGAAACTAGTTGTTGACCCGGGCTATGCTCCGAGGTTAATTTATATATTGCATTACATTTTAATTATTTAAGATGGTTAATGTCGTTCTTTTTTTTTCTTGTTTTGTTAAAGAAGGTAACCGATTAATGAGAGTTTGTTGTTTATGGGTGTTCATAATCGGTTACCTAGTTATTCGGGTACCAAATATGCGATACCAGAATACGTTGGTACCCCCTTTTCGGGTAGCTAGAAAAGCAGCCCATGACTCGACCCTGAATAACCGGGTACCCGCAAAAGTGTCATAGCATTTTTTATGAAAAAAAAAATCGTTGGAAGAGCTATAGAAGAAGCTACTACTATTAGTATCAACTGTCGATCCATGTTGATTGCAGTGTTTTGGGATACTACCATGAGTGACAATTGTCAATTGCATGCCAACTCTCATCCTCATTCGTCAAAAGGATCTACTACCAATCAACCATAACGTAAATATTCTCACTTGCATATTGCATCACAACTAATTTTTTCATTAACATGTTGATTCATCCTATCCATCTTTTTACAAGTTGATTCATCTGATCCAACTTCTCCTGTAAAATGTTGATTCTTTTTATTATTCATATTTTCTTTCCCCTCGAAAGTCACAAGCACAACAACGTGGTATTGGGCAGCTTATAAGATAACTCAATACATTTCCACAATTGTTTCTGATCTTATAAGAGGAGATTAAAGTTACTGTGAAAAAAGAAAGAGAAACAAATATAACGCTGCGTTTATTCGGGATACACGTGTAACTTAAAAGCAAGCTCATTAACCGACCTGATTTTTGTATCTTTTTCCCGAGTCAGGTACCCGACCCATAAAAATAAACTTTCATATTTATACCTTTTCCGGGTGACATGTCAACATGATGGGTCAAATATATCAGGTCTTCTGAACACCCCTACTTACAATTTGGTTCTTAAATTAGAAGCAATGTAGTTTATAGCAATGTAGTTAATTACATGTAATGTTGGGTCTCCTTAATAATTGTGGGGTATATTGTGGGATGTAAGTTACCATATCTTTAAATGCTTTTCTTATATGTATGTTATAGTTTTTTTTCTCCCCATAAAAACCAAAAAAAAGATTGTAGATTAGTGGTTAGTATGTTTGTATTTCAAGTGAGAGGTTGCGTGTTCGAGCCTTCATACATATATTTTTGTTGATTAGTTTGTATCATTTGTTTGGGAGGGGGAGGTACATGTAGCAGCATGGCATTTGTTTGCTTTGAGTTTTAGATATATATATAGATGTTTCTTTTATTGTTGTCAAAGTCAACATGTGAATGCTTAAAGTTATACTTTCAGAAATATATGGTGACTTAAATACATACTATATATAAGAGTAATTAACTCCAACATGATTAACTAAAAATGGTCACTTTAGAGTATAGAATCATAAGTAGTTGTTTTCTCGAGTAATGCCTAAGATCATTTTATTTACTAATGTATGAGATTAGATTTTATACCATAAAAAAAAAAATTATGAAGCATCACACTTTTTTTTTTTGAGGGGATGAAGCATCACACTTATGATATAGTTTCACTAGTGTAATAGATTAAGGCTATGGTTGGCATCACATTTAAGTCACCTTAAATGAGTAGGTGCTAAAAGTTTAAGTCACCCAAAATAAATAGTCGTGTTTGGAGTAAGAGCTTAAATAAATTTTAAGTTCAAAAATTAACTGAAATTGAGTTCTATTAAATATAGCATCTCAATTTAAGATGCTGAAATTTTCAGCTATCTTATCAGTTCAGCTCCTTTCAGCTACCTTATGAGTTTCAACTCTATTTCAACTTATGTTTCCAAACATAGCCTTACTTGAACCAATTAGAGATCTTCCATTATTAAGAAAAATTGGAACCTAATTTTACAGGATAATAATCACCAAACTAAAATCTTTGTTTATTTACTTTTGGCTAAAGCCAAACTAAAACCTTTTAACAATAAAGAAATGACGATAATTTAATTTGATACACAATTGTAAAATTGTAGTTAAAAGCACATGTAGCTTAGACTATATCCATATTTTGTTGCTTATCTAGCAAATACAGTCAAAATTCACTAGTAGAATAATTGTTTATTGCTGCGGTCATTAAGTGGCCTATTGCGGCGGTTTTAGCCGCGCAGCAATTAAAGGCGCAGCAATAGGTAATTAACCTATTGCTGCGGTTTTTGACCGCAGCAATAGGCCAAGCTATTGCTGCGGTTCCTGGCCAAAACCGCAGCAATAGGTAGTGTCAATAACAAAAAAAATAATTAAAAAGTAACCTATTGCTGCTGTTGTTGGCAAAAACAGCAGCAATAGACTCTCGTCTATTGCTGCTGTTTTTACCAACAACAGCAGCAATAGACTCTCGTCTATTGCTGCTGTTTTTACCAACAACAGCAGCAATAGGTTGCTTTTTTTTATAAAAAAAAAATTATACATTTATAATGTCCATATATTAGTACTACACGTCTATACCCACACAACATTTTCAAAACCACAACCAAATTTGTTAGAATTCATTCAAGCGTCAAATTAATTGACAAATTACATAACTACAACATTTGACTTTATAATTTTTATGTTGAAATCTTAAAATACACATATAGAAGATCTAAAAAATATATACAAATTAATTTAATTCACCATAAACCTAAAATACATATTCAATTAGATCTACAAAATTAACAAAAAAATTAAATTGAAAAAAGATGAGTACAATCCACAAAACCAGAAATAACAGCATCCTTAAGACTCTTAAAAAATGAAATACAAAAAATTAAAAAAAAAAAAATGAGAACGAAAATAACAGCATCCTTAAGCACAGCAGCGCCTGATCTCGCCGGCGACTGGAGTACAACAAACTTACACTGCCAATTAGCTTCACGAGCACTTAAACTCGCCGGAGAAGAGGAAATTCACGAAAAAAAAATGAGAACGAAAATTAGATCTACAAAATTAACAAAAAATTAGATTAAAAAAAATGAACGAAGAGGAAGACTTACAACGAGCGACCGAGAAAAATGAAAATCGCACAACCATCTGAAAATCGCAGATCTGAAATGAGAGGGAAAGAATGAAGACCGGCGAGATTTGAAAACTAACGAACGACGAACGACGGAATGAAGAACGGCGAGATCTGAAGCCATTGATGTCGAACGAACGACGAAGAGAGTTGAAGGAAATCAGAGACGGCGACGAACGCGGCCCGAGACGTCGCGAAGCTTGAACCCAGATGCTTATCGTTCGTTGCGAAGAGAGTTGATAGAGGGTGAGAGGATGAGCGTTGTGAGTGAAGAACGAAGATGATGAAGAGTAGGACAGAGGAGAAAGAGGAGTTGAACTGTTGAAGGAGTGAGGAGAGAGACCGAAATAAAAAAACGGCGGAATGGGTTTAAAAAGAAACCCTAGTTGGGTGGGTGCCTCCTATAATTAATTAATTTAAAAAACGAACCAGACATATTGCTTTAGGTTTCTAGCAAAAACCGCAAAGAATATATTAAAATATTATTTTTTTAATATTATTTTAATATATTCTTCGCGTTCTTGCCAAAACCGCAAAGCAATATATCAGGTCAAAAAGTCAATTTTTTTTCAAAAATTTTCCGTTGAAACCATATTGCTGCGGTTTTTGGCCGAAACCGCAGCAATATCTTTATTTTATACTTTACCTTTTCTTTTTACGTGATATATTGCTGCGTATGGGTAAAACCGCAGCAATACCACCGCATCAATAAGCAATTATTCTACTAGTGATTTTAATTAAACATGATAATGAAAGCTAAACTTACGACTGATAGTCATTTGTAAAGAATTGTACTCATGCAAGACATTAAAGGAGTTATCTTACTTTTAAAAACGAAAGATTCATCATAAATTTATTTTAGGAAAATTCTACGTGGTGACCTCCTGTTTTGGAATTTTCTATACGATGGAAACAAACAATTCTCCTTCTTTCAGGGGACCTTGTGGTATAGTTTTACAAAAAAAAAGTGACGTTAATTAGAAGAACGGTTTTTTCACCATATACCCCCGACAAATTAAAAAATTCACCATATACCCTCAATGTTCCAAAAATTCACCATATACCCTTGAGTTTTCGAAAACGTTCATGAAATGCCCTTTTTCTAACTTCCGTTAACTCTCCGTTAGCTTTATTTACGATTTTGCCATCATTAAGCCCTAACCCTAATTCTAATCTAACCCTAACCCTAATCTAACCCTAACCCTTACCCTAACCCTAATCTAAACCCAGCCCCTCCACCCCAACCCAACCCCCACCCCCTCCCCCCCTCCCTCCACCCCAGACCCCACCCCCCACCCCCCCCTCTACCCACCTGTGCGCCGGCCCCCACCCCTCCCCCCTCCCCTCCCCGTCGACTCCCCCACTCCCTTCCCCCTCCCCGTCGATTCCCCCACTCCCCCTCCGTCGATTACCCCACCGCCTCCCCCCTCCCCGTCGAATTCCCCTAACCCCACCCTTCCCCTCTCCCGTCGAATTCCCCTAACCCCACCCCTCCCCCTCTCCCCCGTCGATTTCCCCACCCCACCCCCTCTCTCTCTCTCGCCATTCATCCCGCCCGTACCAAGTAGCCAACCCACCACCAAGAACGACATTGCACGACCACCGGCCTCGAGACGACCTTCACCTTCTCCCCCTGCTCACGTCATCTCGTCCACTTCGCTTCCCCCTCTCTCCCCCTTTCTCTCGTCGTCCCCTAGCCGGCCCACGACCACCGAGGCACCGTCGCACCACCAATCATGACCACTGCGGCTTCTCCCTCCGTCGCGTCATCTCGTCACTTCGAATTCCCGGGTTGCGGGGCTGCGGGAGAGAGTGGGGAGAGGGATGAGGAGAGGGCGGTTGCAAAGGCATGGGAGAGAGTGGGGGAGGGGGGCTGCGGCGGAGGGAGAGGGGAGGGGGGGATGCGGCGGTGGAAGGGAGAGGGATGCGGCGTGGAGGAGGGGGAGGGGGGAGGGGGTGGGGTTGGGGAGGGTGGTGGAGGGGTGGTGGGGGGTGGGTTAGGGTTTAGTGTAAGGGTAAGGGTTTAGGTTTAGGATTAGAATTAGGGTTTAGGGTTAGTAATGGCAAAATCGTAAATAAAGCTAACGGAGAGTTAACTAAGTTAGAAAAAGGGCATTTCATGAACGTTTTCAAAACTCAAGGGTATACGGTGAATTTTTGGAACATTGAGGGTATATGGTGAATTTTTAATTTGTCGGGGGTATATGGTGAAACCGTTAGAAGAACAACCAACACCACCCCCACCCCACCCTGGCTGCGCCACCCCGCAGCTGTCCTCGATCCAGCCCCCATGCCCTCCCTCTTCTTCTTCTTCCCTCATCACCCCCACACCCCTACCGCAGGTGCTACCCTCAAATCGGCCAACCTAGACACCACCACCAACACGCCTCTGTCTCTCTTCTCAGTATCTGTTTCGCACCCACGAAACCGACCACCAGCGTACCTCCTTCCTCTCATTCTTTCTCTCATCCCTCGTCTCCCGTGAAACCACCAACAACAAACGCCGCACCTCCTTCCTCTCTCTCTCTATCAAACTTTCTCGTTGTGTGGTGGTGGGCCTTCTTGCCATTTTTGCCGGTGGTGCTTCTATTGGCGTTCTATCGCCTTTTCTTTGTTGCTGCCGTTGCTCGTCCCTGTTCTTTTCTCTCTCCTCTGTGTTGCTTGATTGCTCTGCTATTTTTGCTTTGTCGTCTCTCCGTAGTTGTTGCTCCAACTATGGATTAATAGGTGTTGATGGTTGTTGGTGTTGCTATAGTTATATGGTGTTACGTAGGTCTTCATTTGTGCGGTTGGTCGGGGAGGAGGGAGACAAGTGGTATGGTGGTGAAGGGGTGGTCGGGTTGGGACTTGGGAGGGGGTGGTGCTTGTTAAGGAGGAGGGAGGAAGCAAAGGATTCTTTTTTTATTTTTTCTTTAATTTTAAACTAGTTAACAAAAAGTTGGATGGAAAAGGTTAGTAATGTCACTTTTTTTTGTAAAAAATTACCACGAGATCACCTTGTAGAATCCTTTTATTTTTCTTTCCACCATATAGAATTTTCAATTTTCTATAGTTAAGAGCCACCATGTAAAATTCCTTGATTTTATTTAAATTATTTTGGTTTGGTGTTTTAAGGTAGGAAATTGTCATTTTGGGATAATGGGATTTAGTTGTGAATTATCCATTTGTTTTACCAATTAGTAAATTCAATATTTGTGGGCATATGTTATCTTATCTTTGAGTACATTTATTTTCCCACAAAGACAAATAGGAGATTCTAGATTAGTTGGTGAGTGTCTTTGTATTTCAAATGAAAGGTTATGGGGTTCAAGTCTTTCCAAACACATTTTTATTATATTCTTTGTGTCATTTGTTTGGGAGAGGGAGCACATGTGCCAGCATGAAAATTCTTTTCCTTGGATTATATATATATAAATATATGTATAGGGTTGGGTTATAATAAGAACCCCTCTTATATTGAGCGTGGACGAGGAGGGGAAATATTTTCATCGTTGAAAAGTATGTTCTCCGATTCTGAAAATCGGAGGTGTGTTCGAGTGTTAACATCGTTTAGCTCTCATTTTAGTTTGTCATTGATCTTCACGATCATTGCCTTGGAAAATTCATATCTGATGGCGGCACCTTAGTTAAATCTGGTGGTTTTCAGCGCGTCAAACTCAAATGCAATTCTCCTACCAAAGGGAGGACCCTAACATACTCTCCTAAGAGAGTATTGAGGCACCAAGGAACATGATCCTTCAAATAATCGTGAGCCAAGAATTCCAACTGACAGAAGGTCATTGGGATTACTCATGTAGTGAGATGCAACTGTCGCAATTGGGTGATAGTGGTCTGGATTGTGTACGGAATCCGCTCCTCCCACCACTTTCATTAGGTATGATATATGCCCTTTTAATGAAGGTTACTTTCCTCTAAGAAGCTACATTGTCTCCTTATTTATCGCTACCGCAGAGCAGTGATTATCGACGATAGCCATCAGAGTTATGACTCAATCATCACATTCATTACATAATAAAGACCTCCATAGCAAGCAGTTTTTTATCAATTGTACTTGTTGTTTTTACTATAGATGCATTGTAAGAGCTCAATCTCAGTTTAGTGTTTGGTTAGTTTTAGTTTATCGTTTGTGTGGTCTTTTCTTAGGTTAGTAATGTTGCGTTCGTCTATTGTTCTTTGCCTCAATTTTCTCCTCGTCCTCTACTTTCCGCTTCGCTTGTGGTTGCAATTGTTGTTGGGCGTGGTATGTTGTCTCGCGCCGGTTTTCATTTACGGTGGAGGAAGTCTCAAGAGTAGGGGACGGGGAGGGGTTTCGGGGGTGTGGCGAAGAGGAAGAAGAGGAGAGAGAAACAAGAAGAATAAGATGGTAAATCGGCAAAAGAATTTTTTCAAGAAAAATTTAAACGGTAAAACCGGTTATCAATCCACTTCGGCCATTTTTTTAACAAGGAGTAATAGTTGAGACCACTGAGGATTAATCAAAAGTTGGACTCAAAATGGCGAAACGTCAATAGTTGGGATCGAAAATGGCGGAACGTCAATAGTTAAGACGATTCCTATCATTTTTTCCTCTATATTATTTGTAAAATGCAAATATTTGAGGAATACAAAATGTAAGGTTAACGGAAAGTCAATGCTTGGTTCCTCAACTCTAATTAAATTAAAAATTGAAGTCCTTAAAAGACCCTTAGCTCTCCTCTCACTTCCCCTTTGTTTTCTTGCATTTTGTATATTTTTTTTATTTCCCCGTCTTTTGTCGCATCTTTTTAGTCTTATATCTTTCATTTATTAATATTTAACTTTGAAATAATAACATCAAGTATCACTTGGTTTAATGGTTAAGACATTAATATATATGCTTGTGATCTCGAGATCGAATCTTACATAATACATTTTCTATTTTTTTAGTGTATGTAGATTACATATCATAAAATAATCCAAGCGAAGGCGCCACGTGGCATCGTTCCTGGCTTAGGAACGCCTTTTAATATATTAGTATAGATAGATAGATTATGGTAAGTGGTTGTTTGGTATACATGGGAATTTAATTCCCATGGGAATTTCCATCATTTCTTATGAAGTTATTTCCCTTATGTAATTCCTAGGAAATGACATTAATATGTTTGATTGATATTAAGAAATTAGCACTTCCATGAATTACGAATGAACAGGGGAAGGGGTGGGTGAATAAATTCTCATGTTTTGTGGGAAGTTTAATTTCCCAAGGAACTTTCAATTCCCCCCATTTCCCCCACTTTCTATTACCAAACAACTATCCAAATTAGAGAATCATGGGAAAATCTATTGCTTATATAATCTCTTGTATACCAAACAACCACTAAGTTGTTTAATCGTTATGGCGTATATATATTAGGAATTGTTCTTCGTTTTTTTCTTTTGGAAAAATAAGTTTGTTAATATGACAAACAAAATGACAAGTATATATATATATATATATATATATATATATATATATATATATATATATATATATATATATATATATATATATATATATATATATAAAGTGAGTTCATATGAGAATGCATACTCTTACATGAGAAATGAGAATGGACTTCACGCGCTATAACTCTAATGAACAAGTGATGTAACTCTAATGAAAAAGTGATGTGACTCAAATAAAAATATTAGAAAAAAATTTCGAAAAAAATATTTTTTTTTTTGGGCTCGAAATTTTTCGGGGTATAACTCTAATGAACAAGTGTTATAACTCTAATCCAATGATGTGGTTGAGATTCATTCTCATTTCTCACTGTAAGTGAGCCATTCTTATGTGATTACCGCCCTATATATATATATATATATATATATATATATATATATATATATATATATATATATATATATATATATATATATATATATATATATATATATATATATATATATATATATATCACTCATTTTTCCTCATTTTATATAGATTTTGCTCATTTCACAACGTTTTTGCTCATTTTATGTTTTACTTTTTTATGTTTTTGCACATTTAACATTTTTATGTTTATTTCACAATGTTTTTGCTCATTTTATGTTTTGCTCATTTTACGTGTTTATTCATTTAACTTTTTAATGCTTATTTTATGTTTTTCTCATTTTATATTTTTGCTCCTGTTATGTTTTTTCTCATTTAATATCTATTCATTATGTATGTATTGTCTTGTGAAGCATCGATATTATGGCGAGTCCAAACCATTTGGAATGTCGATGGAGGAAATCGTAAAAAACGCAAGCATTCGCGGGTATTTCAATTCTGCACAGGCCATCGCCGATTATGCTGAAGTGATTTTACATGTGAAGGAAACAATGAATGCACATTATTCCCCAGTAATTGTTGTTGGAGGTTCTTATGGTGGAAGTGAGTCCACAAAATGCTCTTTCTCTAGTTCTTTTAGATAGCTAGAAATCTATGGGTAACATTTTCGAACTTGGAAAAATCTTCTTTAAATTAAACATAAAATCTTGTATGAGGCATATTTATAATAATTTTAGGTCATTATAATTATTTTGATTTTAAGAGATGTTTTTAGTTTTTGCCTGATAATCTAATATATTTCTAATCTAATCTAATACATTGAAAGTATAACTAAAAACAAGCATTATATAGTGTTGGCATCCTCATTCAATATAGCAGTTACGTCTTATAGAGATAAAGATATATTCCCTCCATCACATTTTAGTTGTCAAATTTTCCTTTTCTAGATATCCTAAAATAGTTGTCAAGCTTCCAATAAAACACAACAAAAGCATTAAATGCTCCACTATACTTAATTTTTATTGGTCAAAAGTAATATAATAGATGGGAAATAATTGTCATGGATAGTTTATCATGCCACATAAGCAAAATAAATAATTATAATTTGAAGCGTTTTTTTTCTTGTCGTTATTGACCCTTCTTAGGTATGTTGTACATCGAAAAAATAATACTTTAAATTATTTTGAGAAGGTTCCGTAGACTTTAGGTTGTTCTTAAACAATGAAAACTAAGGATTGTTTTAAGATGAACAACGAAGATCATGATTGTTAATGTCAATTTCTCCATATATATTTTCAACAAAAAAGACCAGCATTGCAAACAAGATTCGATCTCAAGTCTTTATATTTACAATATAAGACTTTACCAACTGAGTTAGCTAACATCCAAAAACAATGGAGATTTCAATGACATGAATATTTTATTTTCAAACGACAATGTCATGAATATATAATAAAATATTAAACAAAATATTGAGATGCCTATAAACATTCTTATTGACTCTAGTTTACATATTAGTTATTTATGATTAACCCAATATATAAATCTATCTAGTTCTTCGTGAATTGGCATGCTAGCTCTCCATTATATTAGATAATAGTTATATATGATTGCTCTAAATAGTTTCATCTTTTTTTTGCTTACAGTGCTTGCTTCATGGTTCCGGCTGAAGTATCCCCATATTGCTCTTGGTGCACTAGCCTCCTCAGCTCCCGTGCTATATTTCGATGACATGATTTCACCAAATCATGGCTACAACTATGTTGTTACCAAAGATTTTAAAGTAATAATATGTTTCTGTATAAGGGAGTACTAATTAATTTATGTGTATTTTCTATCATATCATAATCAATTGTTACATCATCTTTAACTAATCATCGTATTGGTTTTCAGGAAGCTAGTGAAAGTTGCTATAGGACCATAAAAAATTCATGGCCTGAAATCGACAAAATTGGTTCAAATGGGGACGGTCTCGCCTACCTTAGTAAAAAATTCAATACTTGTGTGTAAGTGCAAAGAATTTCCTCTTTTATTTACAAGTGCTACACATAAACTATAAATAGATTAAAGGTTATAGATGCCAACTTTTCAGTAATGAAGTTACAACCCACTTTATCTAATTAGATCGAAATTATTTTGTACGGATTTAGGCTCTGTTCTTTTGGAGTGAATAAGTACGAACGAACCGAACCGAAATGAATAAGTACGAACCGAACCGGGGCTCAATGCAACCGGGCGGGCGATATGATCGATCGCGGCCCAAGCTCAACCGATCACGAGATTGAGTGTTATTAATAATTACAAGTAGAGTAATATTTTTATCATCATTGATAATGATAATAATTAATAATATTAATGATAATGATAATGATAATAATAATAATAATAATACTAATACTAATAATATGCATAATAATATTCTTATGAATTGAGTAATATTAATAATAACAAGTAGAATAATAATGATATGAAGTAATAATATTATTAATATAATATTTTCCTCCAAGATTGCTATTCGCAAGTCAATATATACAAAACCAATAGCATGTTTCACGCCTAATACGTAGAATAAAGTAACAATAAGCATGCATGTACTCCTAATTCTAAGCAAACGGAATATTGACTTGCCTAATTTACAAAATACAAAACTATATTTACATACATTTGACTACTCCTATATTTACAAAACTATATTTGACATATATTTAAAAAAATACAAAACTATATTTGACAATAATAATAAAAATAATAATAATAATGATAATAATAATAATAAGAATATAATAAAAATAATAATAGTAATAATAATAATAATAATAATAATAATAATAATAATAATAATAATAATAATAATAATAATAATAATAACAATAATAATAATAATAGGAAGAATATAATAATAATAGTAATAATAATAATAGTAATGATAATAATAATATTAATAATAATAATAATGATGATGATGATGATAATAATAATAATAATAATAATAATAATAATAATAATAATAATAATAATAATAATAATAATAATAATAATAATAATAATAAAATCAATAAGTTGTAGTCCGAGCGATCGATCTCGAACAAGCGAATAAGTACGAACTGAAGCAACCGATCCGATCTCGAACCGGACCGATCGGATCGTCTCGAACCGAACTAAACCGAATTTCCATTTATTCCCAAAATAATGGAAGCCTTAAAGATGCTACTTAAATGGAATTGAAGACCTCAAAAGACAAGGAAAAGGAAAGATTAAAAACCCATGTGATATAACTAGATCTTATCTCGAAATTGAAATTCTTTGGCAGAATTTTTTTACGTTCACCCAAGTTAGGAAAAACACATACGTAAGCATACCTAACATATGCTCATTATCTCAAGCTTTGTCTTATTACTATTGATTTGGATCATACACTTTATATGATCTGATATGCCAGAATTAGCTTTTCTT